>CM026281.1:10073929-10618444 GCA_014851415.1 Cnaphalocrocis medinalis | reverse complement strand
ACAGTAATCAATTCTGATTCATTCGCAGGCAGGGGGGAAGGGGACAAAAGGTTGGCAGCGCACTTGTAACTCCACTGGTGTTGCAAGTGTCCATGGGCGGCGGCAATTGCTTACCATCAGGTGATCCGCCTGCTCGCCTGCTACCTATCACATAAAAAAAAAACTTTTCAAGAATTCGTAGCTGTATTTGAAATATCGTAAAAATTTATATGAAAAGTTGCTAGGACATATTTTTCTTACTAGTCCAAAAACTCTGGCTTCCACCTTGTTGTACCATTAAGTTGATTACTTTTTGAACAGAGACTTATTACGTTTGATTGTAGTTCTTTAAGTAAAATTGTGAGGAGTATTCGTTATATGTTCAGAATTGTGCATGTTTTTTTCATGATAAAGGAAGGCAAACGCGCAAGCGAGTCACCTGGTGGTAATTATTACCGCTGCCCATGAAGCCCAGAAGGAGTACGGATGCGTTGCCGTCCTTTTATGAAGGTATAGGAACGGCTTTTAGATTTTTGGTGATATTGAGGTTCTTGGCCTAATTTGTGTATATTTTTATTTAACAGTATCATAGGTTTATTGGAATAATCAATCATAATGTATGTCTGGGCAGAAAAAAAGACAAAGCAACAAATTATTCAACATTATTTACAGGTTTCAGTAACTTTTAGTAATTACGAGGTCGTCGGGATAAGGATAAGATGTTGCGGCTTCCAAACATAGAATAACTTCCAAACGAGAGTTCTTTGGTTTGAACCACAGATTAATATGTAGGCTGTCTTTTTCTTTCTAATCTATACTTGAAAACATAAAAAAATCACGAGCGAATGTTAGAAATATACACCACTATTTTTTATTAGTGGCAAAGAATGAAATGGTAGTTCGCTATCACTACTGATCATATATATTGCTTGTCATAATTTTTTTTTATTGAAATCAGCTAAGCTATCGGCGTTTGTTTTTAATCCCCAAAATCCGCGATTTATGGAACGTATTTACTATTCCATTCAAATGTATCAACATTGACCTGTCCTCGTTCCCGCCTCCGCGCGCTCTCTCGCTCGCACGTTGCCATTAATGAAACAGACAACAGCTGTTATCATAATTTACCTATTTTAAAATTAAGGAATGAAATAAAAGATGGAAATTGAAAAATTTAGTATTAATTCTGATATTTCTAACTTCTCCTTCATACTTTAACCGGCTTAGACCGCAAAATTACTTTTAACTTTAGAAATACCTACTTAAGACAATAAATTTATTAATTATTTATTCGGAAACCACAGCACTGGCGAAACAAAATTAAAGTCTACGAATAAAACATAAAAACAAAAAGTAATTTTGGCGTATTTAAAAAGTAGAATCAGCTGCTGTTTACAATAATTACCTATTATTTACAAACTAATAACTTACAGATATTTCAATTGTCCTTCAAACATCCCCCATTATCAATGCACACACGAGCACGTTTTAATGAATTGTTTTTTAAAGAAAGAAGTATGACTTCTGTTGCTCACTCAAGGCGTCCATAATGCGCTGTTTTAATTGTTCTAATCTATAGGCTCACTATCCGCTTAATTTCACCTCCATAAATAAAGTAATAACACCGAAATCCCTAAAGTACGCGTAGTTCGCCGGCGTGCGTGCACACAATCCCGGAAGCAAAATGGCATGTTTGTTTTTCATTTTTGAGCAAGGATCGCGGGCCAGGGAAAGGGGCGTGGCTTGAGCTTCGACGCGAGTTTGCCGGGATTTATCAATGAAGTCTCGAGGCGGTCGAATACGCAATCGATACTCTCTACGCTTTTATCTAGGTGTGCGTGTCACACATTAATAATGAATGTTTTACCAAAAATGGCGTAGTTAATGGATAATTTTGGAATTCGACTATTTTAATTTTGACTAGCTATAAAGATCAGAGTCGATACTGAAGTACCAAAAAAAAAATTATGTAGTAAAAAAAAATAGGGTGTATACCTACGTATTTCACCATTAAAGGTTTTAACTACTAATAAGCCTACATAGATTTACTCTTGGATAAATATTGTTGAATCCGCCGCCTAGTAGTTAAACCATGTTGGGTTTTCTAATCCATCTTACAATCGTTATCAACCGCCTAACCCGAAGTATAACAAAAACTGCCAAGAATAAAGAGGAAAGGGTATAAAGTTTGTTAAGTTAGCCCCTAATACATTTAGAAATCATCACCCATGGGAGCACTTGACCGCTGCCAAATATTCTAAAAGATTGAGGTAGAAACCCTAAATTGAAGTGAAGTTTTCTCATTAATTGATTACGTCGAACCCAGGGCCCGACCCGTGTCACAAGTGACTTCATTAGCTACGCAACTTGCTGAAAGTAATCCTAGGGAATTACGTTTTTGTAAGACACGAATCACCAGAATTATATGACGTTTGCGTTCCCGACTCTTAATGGTTGATACCAGGCTTATTTAGCCGTTACATGTGGATAATATCTTTATGTTGGAAATTGAAGTGCCTTTTGGATTTTGTTATAAGCGAGGTACTTCAGTTTGGATAAGGAGTTTGGGATGAAGAAAGGATGATGCATTCGTTCATAATGGGCTATATCGCCGTGCGCAATACATGCCGATGGAATGTATTTGTGCACGTAATATCTTTCCATTGTTACTTAGTCTCGTCACTTTACTTTTTTTTTCTATGCGTATAATAGAAGTTCAGTGGATGAGAATGCTTCTATGGGAGGTCAGTCGTAAGTTTTAATCTATGTGCATGTTTATATCATTAGCTTGGCGGCGAGAGAAACTATCGTGAGGGAACCGCTCGTTTCGGATGTTTCTGAAACGTGTAACTATGATTTAGTTGATCTGGTTCCCCTGTCTATGGGTTGCGATTGACAGACGGCAGTTGTTTCATTGTATTACTCTTAAACTCATCAAATCCTGGATCTTGGTCTAGGTACGCGTACTAGGCTCTGAAGCGATGGATTAGAGGGCAAGCGGGTGTAACGCTAAATTTATGAAAAATTTCTAGGAAGTAATAACTAGGAATACAATATCTCATTTTAGGTTACCTCGGTCTGTTTTTAGCCTGCTCAAGAGCAAAGAAAAAAACTTGCCGAACAGTGGAAGCGTTATTTCTGGGTTACAAAGTGAGTTTCTTCAACCAGTGCTCACTCTCCCATCCCATTAGCGACGGAGGGAGCGCCAGGAGTTTAGGTCATTATGGTCCGGCCGCTACTAGAGAATGACCCATCTCCCCCCCCATGCGTACCATATATTGGGCTAGCGTGTGCGTGGCAGTGCGTACCGTACACGTTGGCGCCTACGCACTAATTCAAAACGCTTATGGCAGTTTGTTTTGTGAATAGATAGGGCCTGGTTTGTTACAACCGAAAAAAAACATACCATACTTTATTAGAAAAAAAATTCTTATGACTAACTACATTTATATGTAGTTAACTACTTCAATTACACTGGTTATATCGATAAGGGATTAAGATTTATCTACTGCTCATGTAATTGATGTGCATTCAGCCCATTGGAGATATCATTAGTAGTAGGATCACATAGTTAATTACTAGTCCAATCTCGAACAACGTTAGAGTTTAATTTGAAAATGCGTTTGCGTCAATTGGTTTCTCAATTCTATCTTTGAAAAACCAAATGTGATGTAGAATTCCCATTCTCAATTCTATCTTTGAAAAACCAAATGTGAAGTAGAATTCCCAATGCGTTTGCGTCAATTGGTTTCTCAATTCTATCTTTGAAAAACCAAATGTGAAGTAGAATTCCCAATGCGTTTGCGTCAATTGGTTTCTCAATTCTATTTTTGAAAAACCAAATGTGAAGTAGAATTCCCAATGCGTTTGCGTCAATTGGTTTCTCAATTCTATCTTTGAAAAACCAAATGTGAAGTAGAATTCCCAATGCGTTTGCGTCAATTGGTTTCTCAATTCTATCTTTGAAAAACCAAATGTGATGTAGAATTCCCATTCTCAATTCTATCTTTGAAAAACCAAATGTGATGTAGAATTCCCATTCTCAATTCTATTTTTGAAAAACCAAATGTGAAGTAGAATTCCCAATGCGTTTGCGTCAATTGGTTTCTCAATTCTATCTTTGAAAAACCAAATGTGATGTAGAATTCCCATTCTCAATTCTATTTTTGAAAAACCAAATGTGATGTAGAATTCCCATTCTCAATTCTATTTTTGAAAAACCAAATGTGAAGTAGAATTCCCAATGCGTTTGCGTCAATTGGTTTCTCAATTCTATCTTTGAAAAACCAAATGTGATGTAGAATTCCCATTCTCAATTCTATTTTTGAAAAACCAAATGTGATGTAGAATTCCCATTCTCAATTCTATTTTTGAAAAACCAAATGTGATGTAGAATTCCCATTCTCAATTCTATCTTTGAAAAACCAAATGTGAAGTAGAATTCCCAATGCGTTTGCGTCAATTGGTTTCTCAATTCTATTTTTGAAAAACCAAATGTGATGTAGAATTCCCATTCTCAATTCTATTTTTGAAAAACCAAATGTGAAGTAGAATTCCCAATGCGTTTGCGTCAATTGGTTTCTCAATTCTATTTTTGAAAAACCAAATGTGATGTAGAATTCCCATTCTCAATTCTATTTTTGAAAAACCAAATGTGATGTAGAATTCCCATTCTCAATTCTATTTTTGAAAAACCAAATGTGATGTAGAATTCCCATTCTCAATTCTATTTTTGAAAAACCAAATGTGATGTAGAATTCCCATTCTCAATTCTATCTTTGAAAAACCAAATGTGATGTAGAATTCCCATTCTCAATTCTATTTTTGAAAAACCAAATGTGATGTAGAATTCCCATTCTCAATTCTATTTTTGAAAAACCAAATGTGATGTAGAATTCCCATTCTCAATTCTATCTTTGAAAAACCAAATGTGATGTAGAATTCCCATTCTCAATTCTATTTTTGAAAAACCAAATGTGATGTAGAATTCCCATTCTCAATTCTATCTTTGAAAAACCAAATGTGAAGTAGAATTCCCAATGCGTTTGCGTCAATTGGTTTCTCAATTCTATCTTTGAAAAACCAAATGTGAAGTAGAATTCCCAATGCGTTTGCGTCAATTGGTTTCTCAATTCTATCTTTGAAAAACCAAATGTGATGTAGAATTCCCATTCTCAATTCTATCTTTGAAAAACCAAATGTGATGTAGAATTCCCATTCTCAATTCTATCTTTGAAAAACCAAATGTGAAGTAGAATTCCCAATGCGTTTGCGTCAATTGGTTTCTCAATTCTATCTTTGAAAAACCAAATGTGATGTAGAATTCCCATTCTCAATTCTATTTTTGAAAAACCAAATGTGAAGTAGAATTCCCAATGCGTTTGCGTCAATTGGTTTCTCAATTCTATCTTTGAAAAACCAAATGTGATGTAGAATTCCCATTCTCAATTCTATCTTTGAAAAACCAAATGTGATGTAGAATTCCCATTCTCAATTCTATTTTTGAAAAACCAAATGTGAAGTAGAATTCCCAATGCGTTTGCGTCAATTGGTTTCTCAATTCTATTTTTGAAAAACCAAATGTGAAGTAGAATTCCCAATGCGTTTGCGTCAATTGGTTTCTCAATTCTATCTTTGAAAAACCAAATGTGAAGTAGAATTCCCAATGCGTTTGCGTCAATTGGTTTCTCAATTCTATCTTTGAAAAACCAAATGTGATGTAGAATTCCCATTCTCAATTCTATCTTTGAAAAACCAAATGTGAAGTAGAATTCCCAATGCGTTTGCGTCAATTGGTTTCTCAATTCTATTTTTGAAAAACCAAATGTGATGTAGAATTCCCATTCTCAATTCTATTTTTGAAAAACCAAATGTGATGTAGAATTCCCATTCTCAATTCTATTTTTGAAAAACCAAATGTGAAGTAGAATTCCCAATGCGTTTGCGTCAATTGGTTTCTCAATTCTATTTTTGAAAAACCAAATGTGATGTAGAATTCCCATTCTCAATTCTATTTTTGAAAAACCAAATGTGAAGTAGAATTCCCAATGCGTTTGCGTCAATTGGTTTCTCAATTCTATCTTTGAAAAACCAAATGTGATGTAGAATTCCCATTCTCAATTCTATCTTTGAAAAACCAAATGTGAAGTAGAATTCCCAATGCGTTTGCGTCAATTGGTTTCTCAATTCTATTTTTGAAAAACCAAATGTGAAGTAGAATTCCCAATGCGTTTGCGTCAATTGGTTTCTCAATTCTATCTTTGAAAAACCAAATGTGAAGTAGAATTCCCAATGCGTTTGCGTCAATTGGTTTCTCAATTCTATTTTTGAAAAACCAAATGTGAAGTAGAATTCCCAATGCGTTTGCGTCAATTGGTTTCTCAATTCTATCTTTGAAAAACCAAATGTGAAGTAGAATTCCCAATGCGTTTGCGTCAATTGGTTTCTCAATTCTATCTTTGAAAAACCAAATGTGATGTAGAATTCCCATTCTCAATTCTATCTTTGAAAAACCAAATGTGATGTAGAATTCCCATTCTCAATTCTATCTTTGAAAAACCAAATGTGATGTAGAATTCCCATTCTCAATTCTATTTTTGAAATTTAGGATGTTAACTAAAAAACATATACATTCATGTACATACATTCGTTGTACAAGTTAGTCTAATAATATGTGCCGTCTAATGTAGCTTATCATCAGCTGTAGTTCGATTACGTAGTACACCCTCTAAGTTACCGATATCTATGTAATTAGAATCACTAGCGATTTAAATCACTTAGAGCGACCTTTTATCGCAAAAAAAAAAAAAAAAAAAAAAAAAAAAAAAAAAAAAAAAAAAAAAAAAAAAAAAAAAAAAAAAAAAAAAAAAAAAAAAAAAAAAAAAAAAAAAAAAAAAAAAAAAAAAAAAAAAAAAAAAAAAAAAAAAAAAAAAAAAAAAAAAAAAAAAAAAAAAAAAAAAAAAAAAAAAAAAAAAAAAAAAAAAAAAAAAAAAAAAAAAAAAAAAAAAAAAAAAAAAAAAAAAAAAAAAAAAAAAAAAAAAAAAAAAAAAAAAAAAAAAAAAAAAAAAAAAAAAAAAAAAAAAAAAAAAAAAAAAAAAAAAAAAAAAAAAAAAAAAAAAAAAAAAAAAAAAAAAAAAAAAAAAAAAAAAAAAAAAAAAAAAAAAAAAAAAAAAAAAAAAAAAAAAAAAAAAAAAAAAAAAAAAAAAAAAAAAAAAAAAAAAAAAAAAAAAAAAAAAAAAAAAAAAAAAAAAAAAAAAAAAAAAAAAAAAAAAAAAAAAAAAAAAAAAAAAAAAAAAAAAAAAAAAAAAAAAAAAAAAAAAAAAAAAAAAAAAAAAAAAAAAAAAAAAAAAAAAAAAAAAAAAAAAAAAAAAAAAAAAAAAAAAAAAAAAAAAAAAAAAAAAAAAAAAAAAAAAAAAAAAAAAAAAAAAAAAAAAAAAAAAAAAAAAAAAAAAAAAAAAAAAAAAAAAAAAAAAAAAAAAAAAAAAAAAAAAAAAAAAAAAAAAAAAAAAAAAAAAAAAAAAAAAAAAAAAAAAAAAAAAAAAAAAAAAAAAAAAAAAAAAAAAAAAAAAAAAAAAAAAAAAAAAAAAAAAAAAAAAAAAAAAAAAAAAAAAAAAAAAAAAAAAAAAAAAAAAAAAAAAAAAAAAAAAAAAAAAAAAAAAAAAAAAAAAAAAAAAAAAAAAAAAAAAAAAAAAAAAAAAAAAAAAAAAAAAAAAAAAAAAAAAAAAAAAAAAAAAAAAAAAAAAAAAAAAAAAAAAAAAAAAAAAAAAAAAAAAAAAAAAAAAAAAAAAAAAAAAAAAAAAAAAAAAAAAAAAAAAAAAAAAAAAAAAAAAAAAAAAAAAAAAAAAAAAAAAAAAAAAAAAAAAAAAAAAAAAAAAAAAAAAAAAAAAAAAAAAAAAAAAAAAAAAAAAAAAAAAAAAAAAAAAAAAAAAAAAAAAAAAAAAAAAAAAAAAAAAAAAAAAAAAAAAAAAAAAAAAAAAAAAAAAAAAAAAAAAAAAAAAAAAAAAAAAAAAAAAAAAAAAAAAAAAAAAAAAAAAAAAAAAAAAAAAAAAAAAAAAAAAAAAAAAAAAAAAAAAAAAAAAAAAAAAAAAAAAAAAAAAAAAAAAAAACATAAAAGTTGCATACGATCTGACCCAAAAAAACTACCTTTTAAAGGTCAGGTCGTATGCAACTGTTTTAGTTTTATCGCGGCGCCATGTGTAATAAAATGCCCAAGGTTGTTTCTATAAGTGAAATCACTACTATAGCAGCAGAGGTTTGAGTTGGTAATAAAAACCATTACTAAGATTGATAAGTTTTTTTTGCGGTTATTCTAGCCGATAGGAAGAAGCGGGCATCCGTTTCATCTTTAACCGCCGCAGGATTCCTTGCCCCAATCCATCATCCTGTCTGGATCAATTAAATCAGAGTCTGGAGCAACTAATTTGCACGAGGAACGTTAGCTCAACTCCGTTCTGTTTCTAACATAAGCGGACACAATTGGGTATTTGACAATTTTTTTTTATGTGTTTAATCAAAAGACGCCTCAATTTAAGAAACATCGTTGAAAGAATCACTTGATTCTCATTTGAATTACCTGAGATATCACAACTTTAAGAGCACGTATTTTGGGCAAACCCAAAAACGCTCTATACAAATGGCTATTGAATCGTGGACGTCACGATTCAACCTTCTGTATGCGCGTCTAGTAAATTTTTATATGGTAGCTATATCAAATGTTTCGTTTAAGTATATGGTTTTATAATAAAAGTTGATGAAAAATGTACGGGTAGTTCAATGATATAATTATTTTTTTTTAATTTTATACTTTAAAAATGGGACTTGCCCATGAAACTTTCAATGCTCACAAAACCAGCTAGATGTTATATTTTTTACATGAAAATGTTGGCCATTGGTTCTTATTTACCAATATTTTGATAGAGTATCAATATTTTTTACTAAATCGAGATTAGTCAATACCCAATTAGTTGAAGTGCTGTAAGGTCGTACTGTCGAGTGGTGTGTGTTAATCCTTTGATTGTTAGTAGTAGGGTATTATTGGGCATTCTACTTCACTTTTGGTTTCAAAATCGCTCACTACGTTCGCTAAACCAAAAGTGAAGTAGAATTCCCAATACGTTTTTGAAAAACCAAATGTGAAGTAGAATTCCCAATGCGTTTGCGTCAATTGGTTTCTCAATTCTATCTTTGAAAAACCAAATGTGATGTAGAATTCCCATTCTCAATTCTATTTTTGAAAAACCAAATGTGAAGTAGAATTCCCAATGCGTTTGCGTCAATTGGTTTCTCAATTCTATCTTTGAAAAACCAAATGTGATGTAGAATTCCCATTCTCAATTCTATTTTTGAAAAACCAAATGTGAAGTAGAATTCCCAATGCGTTTGCGTCAATTGGTTTCTCAATTCTATCTTTGAAAAACCAAATGTGATGTAGAATTCCCATTCTCAATTCTATTTTTGAAAAACCAAATGTGAAGTAGAATTCCCAATGCGTTTGCGTCAATTGGTTTCTCAATTCTATCTTTGAAAAACCAAATGTGATGTAGAATTCCCATTCTCAATTCTATTTTTGAAAAACCAAATGTGAAGTAGAATTCCCAATGCGTTTGCGTCAATTGGTTTCTCAATTCTATCTTTGAAAAACCAAATGTGATGTCGAATTCCCATTCTCAATTCTATTTTTGAAAAACCAAATGTGAAGTAGAATTCCCAATGCCTTTGCGTCAATTGGTTTCTCAATTCTATCTTTGAAAAACCAAATGTGATGTAGAATTCCCATTCTCAATTCTATTTTTGAAAAACCAAATGTGAAGTAGAATTCCCAATGCGTTTGCGTCAATTGGTTTCTCAATTCTATCTTTGAAAAACCAAATGTGATGTCGAATTCCCATTCTCAATTCTATTTTTGAAAAACCAAATGTGAAGTAGAATTCCCAATGCCTTTGCGTCAATTGGTTTCTCAATTCTATCTTTGAAAAACCAAATGTGAAGTAGCCAAATGTGAAGAATAGAATATTCGGTCAATAAATGAAACTAAAATATTATTGAAGAAGAAGAACTAATGGCTCATTCGATCACTAGAAATAACCAGTAATCATTTCGCCGTTTTCACAATATACCTTATGGACCGAATTATTTTACTCAAATCATAAAGTCGGGATAATAAATACTTAAACGATGCACACGGTGTGGCTCGATCGGAAGGCAAGTGAATTTCACCTTTATCGAATTATACAATACAATTCAAGTAACTCCTACACGTGTACGTACTGTTATACGTGTGTTCGTCATTAATACTTCATTGCATGTATGTTTGATACACATACAAAAAGTTTATTATGAGTTAGAAAAAAAAATACGAACCACAATACAATACAATACAATCACAATGGTTTTTTTCCTATTGAATCAAAATCCGAATACGAAAAAATATCTGTAAATATTTACCTATCTACTACTACTACTACTACTACTACTACTACTACTACTATCTAATGAATAAAGGTTTCTGAAAACAACCACAAACATTAGTTAATTATCTACTATATATTGTTTTGTTACTATATGTTGTATATATTGTTTATTGTTTACTTAACAATAAGTAAGTATTTTTTTCAAACTGTAAAATTACGTGTCATATCTATGAATAAAGGTTCAATACCTCTGCTAAAAATAATGTGCTGTCTGCACTTTTCTATAATAAAACGCGGTAAAACATAGGTACCGTATCAGTACTCGCAGTGTCTCTCGGTAAAAATCTAAGTGACAAGTGGTAAAGTGCTTAAACATTACCCTGTTAACGGTACCATCTAATTTAGAAGAAAACCAAGAAAGACTTCAGGAACTAAAATGTTCGTAAGTTGAACTCATTTATGGTCATAAACATCTGTCTTTCCAGTTCTTCTAGTAGTTTTAACTAATGATTGTCTATGACATTTTTTCCAATTAAGTATAACTATATTAACACATTTGAAAGCTTTACATAGTCAGAGTGTGTGTAATAGGAAATATGGATTTCAGGTCTGAAATCACCAAAGTTAGCAAGCGATCAAAGAAGTTGACCGACTCCAGCAACCTATTCTTCGAGTCAGAAGACGAAAGCCTAAGGTAATTTAGATAGCCGTTATGTCTTCAATTCATGTCCATATTTGATTCTTTGTCTATTAGTAAACTACATCTTAAACGACTATGTCTAAGATAAAATAATAATAACTATTTTTTTTCTACCTAGTTCAAAAAGAAGAAAGTCCGGTAAACGTCCAACGCAGAAGACGAAAAACGCGTCTCCCGTCATCGCTGCCGAGTGGCTCTTCGACTCGGAGTCGGACGACGAAGTAGCGCCTCAAAAGACGAAAGAGACTGCCTTTAGCACGTTCACCCGTCGAGTGCCAGGCGGAGTCACGCGTCGGACTACACAGTTGGATGGAGACCTGCTAGCTGAGGTGCGCCTCTATAACGCGGAGGAGGTACGGAATCTTACCGGCTTCGAGAGGTGTGAAAAAGCAGTAATTTGGGTTCGTCTGCAGGGGGAGACGGATTCGCCTGAATTTAATCTTCTTAAAGAATTTACAAAAATTGCAAAAACAAAATTTACGGAAGAAGGAGTTTTTTACAGCGATAAAAATAAAAAATAATAGCATGTAAGTAAGTAAGTTTTTTAAAGTAACTCCTTCCGCAAAAATTTTGTCTTTGACAATTTTTGCATTATTTCATTATATTTTGTATTGTTAGCACAGTGAAAACATATGCACAATGTCAAACACTACTTTCTGTTCTGTATGCGACGTATCTGTTAGAAACAAAGGTTTTTCCGCCCATTTGAAAAGTATTTTACACAAAAATAATAGTGCAGTTGTTGAAAGCGACGGTATCGAAAAAGTATACAGTGCTTTTCGTAGTCGCATCGCTTCTTACCGCGTTAGATGTGATGACGGACGGGATGGCGAGTCGGTCTACCCTCCCGCCGAATTTTTATCGCGATTGCGCACACGCGTTCGACTTTTGCTTTCAGCACGAATGCTAGCATATTCTAGCATCAAAGTAAACTTTGAGTTATATGCTGAATTTTTTCAGCATAAGAATGATTCTGTTTCAATTAAATCTTTTGCAACCGAAAACATAAATTTACATCAAAATTATAATTTTGAAGAGACGTTTTTAAATATTATTCACTTGATTTGTAAAAAAATTGAAAATTTTGAGGACAGAGATAGTGGTTGGGCTTATCTGCGAAGTTTGTATTTAGAAGTAAACATTAATAAATACGAGCCTTTGAGAGGCTCAAGTTTTATAGATTTGCCTGAAACCATAAAAAATAAACGAGCGTGTATAAATATTAAAAATTCTGATAATTATTGTTTTTTATGGTGTGTTGTGGCATCACTTTTTCCTGCTAAGAGTAACGCCCATCGAACGACTTCTTATCCGCACTTTAAAAGTGTTCTTAATATTAAGAACCTTTCTTTTCCAGTAGGGTTCTCGGATATAAAATACTTTGAAAAAAACAATCCTCGCATAAGTATTAATATTTATGGTCTTAAAAAAAATTGTAACGTTGTGGGGCCTTTGTACAAAAGCGAACGCCGAAAAGAACATCACGTTAACATGCTTTTTCTTGAGAAAGATAAGCGCACACATTACTGCCTTATTAAAGATTTATCTAAATTACTTCGCCAACAGTTAACTAAACATCATTCGAAAGTATATTTATGTGAAGATTGTATGATTTTTTTTAACACAAACGATAAACTTGATGCTCATATTTGTAGTGGCGTGGCAACAATTTTACCTAATGAAGGAACTCGAATACAATTTGACCACTACGAACGAATGCAAGATATGCCCTTCGTTTTGTACGCAGATTTTGAGTCGTTGTTAGAACCCACCGAATGCAATTCAGAACCAAGTTGTACAACATCATTGCATAAACACACACCAGCCGCATTCGCTTACTATGTGGTTTGTTCTTACGATAGTTCGCGTAACAAATTTGTCTCCTATCGCGGACCTGCCTGCGTTAAAAAGTTCTTTAAAAGTCTGATATCTGACATAACTGACATTCATAACATTTTACAGTCACCTTTGCCAATAGTATTAACTGATAACGACAGAGTTAATTTTGCTCAAGCAAAAAATTGTTTCCTGTGTGGTAAAATATTATTTGATGATAAAGTAATATACCACTGCCACCTTACCGGACGATATCGCGGTGCAGTACATTCATATTGTAATATGAAGTATCGGTTGCCTAAATTTGTTCCTATTTTTTTTCATAATTTAGCTGGTTATGATAGTCATCTATTTATACGAGAACTAGGAGAAATGCCGGGTAGAATTCAAGTTATAGCAAAAAATAAGGAAAATTATATTTCATTTACAAAATGTTTTCAAGTGAATGGTACTAACATTATGCCAGTTCGTTTTGTAGACTCTTTTAAATTTTTAGGAACAAGCCTAGAGAAGCTAGCAGCAAATTTAGATAATAATGACTTTCATCATCTATTGCGGTTTTTTCCATCTAACGAGCAATTTAATTTATTGAGACGCAAAGGAGTTTATCCTTACGAATACATAACTACTTGGGCCGCGTATGAAGAGGAAGAGCTCCCTCCCCAGGAATGTTTTTTTAGTAAACTGCATAATACTAACATTTCGCTAAAAGATTACGAACATGCAACGATAGTTTGGAATACTTTTAAACTATCAAACCTTGGAGAATACACCGATTTGTATCTTAAAACAGATGTTCTTTTACTAGCAGACATTTTTGAAAGTTTTCGGCAAACTTGTAAAACAAATTATAAGTTAGATCCAGCCTTTTACATAACAGCGCCTAGTCTAAGTTTTGATGCTATGTTATTGAAAACAGATGTAAAATTAGAGTTAATAAATGACTTGGAAATTTTAAGAATGATCCAAAAAGGTATTCGTGGTGGAATTTGTTTATGTTCTACAAGATATTCAAAAGCCAATAACAAATATTTAACTTCGTATGACCCAACAAAAGGAGACAACTTTTTAGTTTATATCGACTGTAATAATCTCTACGGTTATGCAATGTGCGCTTATCTACCTCACTCAAATTTTAAGTTATTAAATGATTTCGAAATTAGCAGAATTGATTTCCAAAATGTGCCGATTAATGGAGACACTGGTTACATACTAGAAGTAGACTTAGAATATCCAGAAAATTTGCATGATGTTCATAATGACTTTCCTTTTTGTGCACAAAAGTTTATTCCACCGGGCTCAAAAACTTGTAAACTAATTCCAAATTTATACGATAAATTTTTGTATGTTATCCATTACACCCACCTGCAAACTTGTTTAAAGCATGGTTTATTGTTAAAAAGAATTCACAGAGTAATTCAATTTAATCAGAGCCCTTATTTAAAACAGTACATAGATATGAATACTGAATTACGAAAAAAAGCGAAGTCAACATTTGAACAAGATTTTTTCAAACTTTTAAATAATAGTATTTTCGGGAAGACTTTAGAAGATACCGAGAAAAGGGTCAGTGTGAAATTGGTTAATAAGTGGAATGATGTTAAGAATAAAACAAAGAAAAGTATTTGTGCTGAGCAGTTGATATCTCGACCAAATTTTCACAGTGTTACTATTTTTACAGAAAACTTTGTGGCTGTTCAAATGAATCCTGAAACAATTACTTTGGATAAGCCTATTTATATTGGTTTTTCTGTTTTGGAAATATCTAAAAGTCATATGTTTGATTTTCATTACTCTATTATGAAACCTTTTTATAATAAAAAGTTGAAACTTTGCTATACGGATACTGACAGTTTTCTATATTCAATCGAAAGTAAAGATTTTTATAATGATTTAAAGATACATTTCCTACCTTATTTCGATACCAGCAATTATCCTTTAAATAACAGTTATGACATTCCAGGTTTAAACAAAAAAGTGCCAGGCCTTTTTAAAGACGAACTAGGTGGAAATCTAATATCTGAGTTTGTAGGTCTAAGGTCAAAGTTATATTGCATTAAAACAGAAAAACAGGAATATAAAAAAGCAAAAGGTGTGCAAAAACAGGTCTTGAACAATGTTCATTTTAAAGATTACTATAGGGTATTAAATGAGAATATTTTTTTACGGAAAAAAAATATTATATTTAAATCTCTTAAACATGAAATATTTACCCAAGAACAGGATAAAGTAGCCTTGTCAGGTAATGACGACAAACGCGTTATATTAAAAAATAAAATTTCAACCTTATCATGGGGTCATTGGAATAGCATATTTTAAGAGTTTTATTTAGTTATTGAAATTATGGTATGTTTTCACTGTGTTTTCTATTATAATAGCGTAATAATATGTAGGTATGATTGGTATATTTAAAAATATATTATAGTTATACGAATTTCTATATACTAGGAGCATACTCTGATGTAATACTGAAAATTTGAGTAGTACCTAACCATGTTAGTAACATAACTCTGTATTTGCCTACGTAAAGAAATATTATATTTCAGAAAAAATACCTAATTACACTGTTTCATATTTATTTTTGTTATTAACACAATTTCTTATTATTATTTAAAATAAATATACCTATTGCAGTAAATTGACGTTGTTTCATTCTAATATGTCATAATTTTACCTGGTTCATCAAAATTTAAGTAGATCATATTTTACATATTATACCTTTAACACAAAATCATGTCTGAACTTGTATATTTTATTTCATATTTCTTTATTTGCATATCACATTATTAGACACGTGTTGCTGATTTCACAAACTAAGTAGACCACGCACGAAGGAAAAACGCACTGTGTCAGCTTTTAATTTCGTTCGCTTACAAACTCACACTTACACACTTGTATATTTTATTTCATATTTCTTTATTTGCATATCACATTATTAGACACGTGTTGCTGATTTCACAAACTAAGTAGACCACGCACGAAGGAAAAACGCACTGTGTCAGCTTTTAATTTCGTTCGCTTACAAACTCACACTTACACACTAAAGTGATATATATTTACTTAAAGCGCATGAAAATTACACTTGCTTTGAGAACACGCTAAAAAAAGTCGTTTCGTTGTACACAACATTTTTAAAAACATGGTAAGTAAGTTATTTTAATACAAATACATTATTTTTCTGGAGAGTGTAGTCCATTACGAGGTAACTTATCGTTTTCTTTTTTCAGAACACCGCAAATGTATCTGCCACCTCACGAGATGGAGAAGAACAGAACCCACCCTCTCCACTGCAAGATGCACAGGATCCGTTAGAAGGATGGTCACAGATATTCCCGACGTTCCCGCCTTGGGCTGAAGAGATAGAAGAGGCGCCTTTTCAACGAAAAATTAAAAAGCCTCGGGCTCGCCAACAAAAGCGTAACAAACAGCGGACGTCCTATCTCCAACATCGTCACCACCAAGATCCAAGAACATCATTCATAATAAAAAATACGTCGAGCTGTCGAAGCAGACGTATAATTAAAATTGAAGTTATTGATTTGGAGAAGCATACCGAGGAGGGATCGGAGGACGTCCTCTCCACACAGTACGTGGTGACGGATCCTATTGATCCAATATTGGATCAAACAGAAGGGCTCATCAACGCCATATCAAAGAAACTGAGCGGTTATAGCTATAATTTTTAAAAAGCTTATAATCTACACGTTTCTTTAAATTAAACTTCTCAGGTGGGCTTATTGCGTGGAATATCTTGTCACGCATACGCCTACAGAGAGACATTTAAATTAAAATTAATTGTAATGAACTGTACGTACTATCTATTTATTTGAAATTTAATAAACAACCTTGATGTTATTTTGGGTTTTATTTATAAATACGTATAAATGTAGGGAATATAAAGGAAATTTTATAAGAAATATATCGTTTTTTCATAATATATTTTTAGTATAAATCAGAATTTGATACATTATTTTATTACCATAGTTACTTACCAGGGACCGCATTGAGGTGTGGACTTGGTATTGACATTCGGATTATCCATCGGCCTGAACTACCTACCAATACCTAGTTGAGTTACTATTTGCAATTCTTATCGTAGTCATGAAAATTATGAATAGGTATATCGAAAAAATAATTTTAGAAGAAGCTACTATATTTTATTTAGTTCAGTAGATATTATGTACCTATGTACACTAAGAAAACATTTATATAATAATCGACCCTCGAATAATTAGTTATTATCAACGTCTTAAAATATTTAAATCAGACAAGTAAAGCTTTGAAGAAAAACTAAAATAACATTTGTCGAGCTGGATTCGAACTCACGTTTCTAAGGATCCCACCCGACGCTGTGACCATTACACCCGGGAGCCGTTACGGAGATGCGCGAAATTGACAATCAGTATCTCCCATGAAATTACCGCCCAAGCTTATTGTTATGGTACTAAGGTTCAATTTAGCACCTTTGCCTTTTGAACCATTACAGTATGATTAAGTGTTAATTAAAAAGAAATAAATAAATATCAATGAAAACGAAACGTTGTGTTTAATGGATATACATTGATTTTCGTTGATATTTATGTTTTGTTGTTATTTTTAATAAATACATTACATTATTCCTCATACATTCGATTAACAGGATTTTCGGTTATCTGAATGCCTATCAACAACAATTAGTCCGGTCAATCAAATTTTACTGTACAATGAACGTTCAGTAGATATTATGTACCTATGTACACTAAGAAAACATTTATATAATAATCGACCCTCGAATAATTAGTTATTATCAACGTCTTAAAATATTTAAATCAGACAAGTAAAGCTTTGAAGAAAAACTAAAATAACATTTGCCGAGCTGGATTCGAACTCACGTTTCTAAGGATCCCACCCGACGCTGTGACCATTACACCAGGGAGCCGTTACGGAGATGCGCGAAATTGACAATCAGTATCTCCCATGAAATTACCGCCCAAGCTTATTGTTATGGTACTAAGGTTCAATTTAGCACCTTTGCCTTTTGAACCATTACAGTATGATTAAGTGTTAATTAAAAAGAAATAAATAAATATCAATGAAAACGAAACGTTGTGTTTAATAGATATACATTGATTTTCGTTGATATTTATGTTTTGTTGTTATTTTTAATAAATACATTACATTATTCCTCATACATTCGATTATCAGGATTTTCGGTTATCTGAATGCCTATCAACAACAATTAGTCCGGTCAATCAAATTTTACTGTACAATGAACTGAAAACAAAATTATATCCTTAACTTAGATACGACACCCTTAGGGTCGATTTCACCGTTAAAATTGAACGCGATCAATTCACGATAAGGTAGGAAATGTATCTTTAAATCATTATAAAAATCTTTACTTTCGATTGAATATAGAAAACTGTCAGTATCCGTATAGCAAAGTTTCAACTTTTTATTATAAAAAAGTTTCATAATGGAGTAATGAAAATCAAACATATGACTTTTAGATATTTCCAAAACAGAAAAACCAATATAAATAGGCTTATCCAAAGTAATTGTTTCAGGATTCATTTGAACAGCCACAAAGTTTTCTGTAAAAATAGTGTTTAAGCTTACCCTTAACAGTTCTATAAATAGAACAAGATGTATTCGCCTTAAGCGTCGACGTACAATGTAACAGTAACTTGAAACCTAGCACTATGATAAGGCAGTTCTATCAAAGTACTTACGTAATACTTTGTTGCACAGTTAGAGTTCAAGCAAATTGGAATTGTATAATCTATCACACAGATGCGAGTGTCGCCAACCGGATCTTCTATTTATACGCATTCTGATCGCTCAGTCGCGCCTAAGAGCGCATGGCGAATGCTCCCCGTGCACGAACGGAAATACTTAAATGTCAATTGTGGTGGTAAATGTGAGGACTGCATGTCAGAATTTGAATTTTAATAGTAATAATAATTAAACTCTATTAATATTTTCGCTTAAAGTCCGTGATTGTCCCCTTGAAAAGTGCAGCAGCACATTATTTTAGCATGGGTATTGAACCTTTAATAGATATGATGCGTAATTTGAAGTTTGAAAAATATGCTTGTTGTTACGAAAACAATATACCCATTTAAGTGCAATATTGATCCCTTTCCACCATTTTGTTATGATGTCTGAAAATCAGTAGGTACCTAGTATACTTGTGTTTGTTTTCAGGAACCTTGATTTCTTTTTTCATAATAATACATAATATACTTATTTCGTATGAGCCTCGAACATACATACAATCTAGCATTAATGACGAACACAGCGTTTGATTGTTTTAATACCTAAAATAAACAATTATATTCGGTCGGTTGCTTTAGTTCATTTAAGTCTAGTATTAGTATTTCCAAAACCAGGTTTTGGCTTATCAATGATTAAAGAAAGTCGTTTTCTGAACTCATCCTGAATATATTTTTTGCGCTCTTCAACCTGTGTTTTGATCTCTTTCGTTATACGCCAAAATTTAGTTTCTAATTTGTATGAAAGGTGAAGTAAACACTCAAAAAGTCTTATCCATGCATGTAAAACATAACGCCTACTCAAAAAAAATAGCAACTTTTACGGTTATCTCGCAAACCAGCAACGCGCTTTTACTTTTGACTTCAGTATTTGATTCCTGACGGGTATTACTTTATCAAACATTACTCACATTCAAAAGCAAGTTGCTGGTTTTTTAAAAAATGATTTTTATAAATTTGCTGTACATATGGATTTATATCTATATAAAAACAATGCAACAATACGTTCGGTAAATATTTCCTTTTAAACGTAATCTACATACCTTGATCTTGAACAGACATAACGAAATTCACTTGTTTTAATAGTAATTTTATAAAAATAAAGTCTCAACACGCAATGATTACTATTACAGTTATTCGTGATTCAGAAAAACAGGTAACTTTGAAGCGTAACTCTGATCGTGAATACAATCAAAGGAGGTCGGATTTTTTCTGATGTGGTAGTTTAAAGTGTGGGCAACAATTAATGTATTGCTGGAACATGATTTCACAAATCATATTCATATTAAGTTAAAAAGTATATAAATAAATTAGGTATGTATGTTATTATTCTCTAACGCTGAAAGGCTTACATACCTACATGCACCATAATTCATGATGATTCGGAGGTTCCAAGTTCAAACCCTCCCTCAAGTATTTTTTTTTTTATTTCTTTTTTTACTTATGATTGGGTGTTGTTACATTATTCTACTTTTTAAATTGTTTTTCTATTAGATATAACCGAATTAAGAAAACAAAAAAAAGTTTAATTTTAATTTCAACAAAACATTATTTAGGTAAACGATATAGAGGTATCCAGCGTTGTTTACACATACGTTTCGTATTGACATACGACGCCGCGCGTCTAATGTCCAGTTATGCAAGACACCGAGCGCCCGTGTTATGCTTACGGCGCTAATGTCTAGATAAATTGGCTAGATACGTTAACATGAAATTAGATGACATAATCAAACCTGCATCGCGATGGCAAAGTTTTAGTTTGGAGTTTGTATATATACAAAATTGAAACATGGATTTAGTGGATGTCACCTAAGACCGAAAAACCTTAGTAGGAGCATAGGGGCCCACTCTGAAACGGTGTAAGGTCTAAGGTGTCTATCTGAGATGTCTGTGATGATTGATTATTTACCCGGAGTGATCAACTGGGTTTATAACTTTCAGAGCAAGATTCCTCTCACCAAGTTTGGCAAGAAACGCTAAACGAGGTAAAGCACAAAGAAAGACGAAAAATGAACAATGAACAATGAAACACGAACCAAAATCTGGTAGTCTCCGGACTGTAAAGTTGAAATCGAATTGAGAACGAAGTCACAACAGTCCGGGGACGTAAATCCATTATGCTCCAGCTTTTGTTGAATTGGAATTGTCGTTTCTAAGTGCCATCAACAACTGACCGAACATTGCATTCGGTCGACGAATGATACTTTTCTCAACTTAGACACTTAAATTAACGGGTGGACAGACAGTGAAGAGAATTGAGAAAACTAATCGACGCAAACGCATTTCTATTGGAATTGTCGTTTCAAAGTGCCATCAACCACTGACCGAACATTGCATTCGGTCGACGATTGCTACTTTCCTAAATTAACGGGTGGACAGACAGTGATGAGAATTGAGAAACCAATCAACGCAAACGCATAGGAAATTCTACTTCACATTTGGTTTTTCAAAAATGTATTGGGAATTCTACTTCGCTTTTTTGGTTTTTAGCGAACGTAGTGAGCGATTTTGAAACCAAAAAGTGAAGTAGAATGCCCAATAATACCCTACTGTTAGTGTGTACTCGTATATATTTTATTGAGCTAGTAAAAAGTAAAATGAGTTAGCTGCCAAAAATTTACTTCTGATAAGTATTGGTCGTTAACACCATACTTGTTTAATAACATTCCGTATTCTTAGACTGGCATTTACATTGCTTAACTGCCGTTGATTGTTAGTTATTTTAATACTTTCTTTTACTTTAAATAAGATAGCCGCCTTGAAAGTGCATTTTAATTTAAGTAGAGCTTGCAATTACATTTTATTTTAAAAGTTCATTAAGCTCTCGAGTGTTCATTACAGATATCTGATCTGCAATCAATCTTCTCCATAAGCTTAAAAGCTTAACATTAAACCTTCCATGGACTAGTTGGTTAACAGAAATGCGGTCAGCCGTAACCATAACCGAAGGACGACATGGTTAAAATTAATTATAAAATAGTAAGGTGTTAAACAGGTTAGGGGAAAAAAACTCGCTCGAAAAAACTCGCCCGAGAATTTCAAGGTTTTTTTAGGCCGGCCACTCATCTAACCTACTTAACTAAATTTGTGTGCAGTTAATACTGACGAAACTCTACTAAACGAAAAAATATTAGTGAAGTTAGTTTAGACCAGTAGTTTCGAGCAAAAATATCATGAAATTCTTGGGCGAGTTATCCCCTAACCTGGTGTAACTTTAACTATTACGGATTTGACTAATAAAGTCCGGTTGATGGTCACGCGCGGCGAGCCGCAATGCAACCGGAGCGTTTGTGCAGTCATCGGACACAATCCAAATGAAATAGCGTATATTCCTTAAGGATTCTTTCTTTTTCTTCATCTGCTTACATATTGACAGACTTCTTCCGCAGATGCGTCTGCTGACGTCTAGCTAGCACGTCTATTTAACATCCGACACTAATTCATTTGTTTTTGGCTTTTTTTTACTCGTATCAAAGGGTTTCTAGCAAGCGCCTGTAGTTTGCGGTCTACGCATGGTGATACATCAAATGCAAATATTGCATTTGCAAATGCAATTTGTCGACGCAAAGAGAACATATTAGGTACATATTTTAGATTGCGCGTTACCGGACGGCTAACCGCATCTCTCATATTGTCATGCGATGCACCAGTTTTAATTAATAGTTAATCTAATAAAGAGCCGGGAGGTGGGTAAGAGGATATAAAATACTACGGCGTTGTAGTTTGCGTTTTAACCGCTTAAAGTATTAAGCCAGAGAGCTGCGTTGTCGGTGACAAGAGAGTTAATTAAGTGAATGCAAACAGGATACAATAACGTTTTTGACGCTTTGTTTACCCGGCGGCTATCCGGTAATCCGTATTTAATTGTGCAAGTCAGATGCATATACACTTTGTTTTCTTTTCTACCGATAATAATGGTTTGAAAAACTTCAAGAAAGCAAGGCAATCGACTGGCTTATTTTCTTTAAGTTTTTCTACATTAAGTAAGTTTAAATGTAGCTTAGAATAATGTGAAATAAATTCAATGGTACGAATCACAAACAATAATTAAGATAACAATTATATAAGTAGTGCAACATGCATGCAAAGATACCTACGAAAAATTATACAGTATCAAGTATCTACAGTGCAAAAATTTTACCAGTTAAATATTGAAAGAAGTTCCCATTTCTCACGAAGATGTTAAACGTTCAACATGATGATACGGCTTGTATTTATTGTTAGCGTAAGCGGCGGGTACGCAGGTGCCTAGAAGACCACAGATAATGAAAGGTTGTCCTGCAATTTAGCCCGAGCAGAGACACCGTTTCGCTGCAACGTCTATGGAATATAAATTTTTGCTTCCGCTCCACCGAAAGTGATCAGGCAGCTGGCGACGGATAAATGCTTTGAATACTTATTAATCTATTTGAATTACTGGAGGGGCTTTAAATAATTTACTTTTTTGTTAAAAAATAAAATCAAAATATGGAAGCTTCTTTCTTTAATCAAATAAGATCAATAATGGCGGAAAGAAACTTTGAAAATAAAATTTTCTTCTAGCTATAATGGTGGTTTTGAGAAACAGAAATCACCCTACAGCGCTCTTTTGCGAATGTAGCCTTCATTGGCGATGACACTAAAGCGTTCACGCTGTACCTAGAGTATATGATTGAAGTATAAACAGATCAATTCTACTTTGATTGGTCCCACGCCGTTACAACTTCTGCCGACCGCTAACAGTCAGCAATAAATTAGTTATTTCAGCGCAAATGGCATCGTCTTAGCTGCGGCCATAAAGACATTGAGGATTGAGTTCTCCGGTTCAGAACTCGCGCGGGTACGTAAGCGTTATAATAATGCACATAAAATTCCCCGCTGAGAGCAGTGAGCGGGCGAAGTTGCTGGCATTACGGTCGTGAGTTATTCCACGTCACGTACACACGCCGGCCGGGCGTCGTGTCGGCCTCGTCACGGAGCGGGCGAAACCAGAGTTCAGATTGGCCGATTATTCTTCCGAATGACGCTTGCCGACGTGTGAAAATTGTAGTGACATGTTTACATTTTCGTGTCTTTTCAGCCGCGTCGTAGGTTGGTGATTCAATTTAAATCGCGTGGAGTCTAAATCTTCCGTGAATGCTTTTCTAGGAGGTTCCGTTTTCTATTAGGTTGGAAAAGAAATAGTAGCGCGGAGTGAAGGAGACAAACGGAAGTAGTGAAACAATGGGAGACGTGTCGACACTCTCTCTTTTTTATCTGATATAGAAGTTACCTCATGTTAAGCAAACACAAATGCCCCTGTTATTCCATGAAGAGGTTGTGGTCAATATTGTGCTGATCTGGCTGTATTTATTGCAAATCCTTTAAACTTGTATGTATACAAACTACCTGTGCCCCGCGGTACTTAATTTGTATTAACAGTAAAAATGATGACTTTTTACATTATCAGAAGCAAAATAATTTACTTTTATCGATTTTCCCACGGAAATAATAATAACTCACAATGTCTCACACATTGACCTGACTTCGTACTAAGTAGCTTAATCACTTATGTATACGTAAATACACACTTAATTACACCCAGACATTAAATAAGCATAATAAGTGCTCATCACACGAATGTTTGATGTTTGAAATAAGATTATTATCCCGCACTAAGACTTAATAATAGTAGTGTGATTAGAATTCTTATGAACTGGATTGCTACCATGTACTAATGTACCTACCTAATTTATGAGTTTCCGATATCTAGGCGCTATTCAAGCGCCATGGTCACAGATCGTAATAAAATGTGTGTCAAATAAATCACTTATTATTAGATACATGATTGGCCAATGGAATTAAAAGCCCTTAGACAATTTTAACACGCAAATAGCGTTATGATTAAAGACAACGAAGATATTAATGAAATAAACCCGTGTCAGTTTCTACAAACTTTTGTGTCGTGTACTAAAAAGATGCCAATTGAAAGAGTTAATTAGCATGCATCACCTCTATTTTTTTTAGAATTTTATACCCCGTAGTTATAAAAATAGAGGGGGGGGGACATACTTTTTACGACTTTGAGAGCTGATATCTCAAAAACCGTTCACTTTAAGAAAAATGTTTTTTAGAAAACTTTATATCATTTTAAAAGACCTTTCCATTGATACCCCACACGGGTATGTACATCGAAAAAAAAAAATTCATCCCTCAGTTACATGTATGGGGGGCCCCACCCCAATTCTTTTTTTTACTATTTAGTGTCATATTTTTGTAGCGGTTCATACAACACATATTCCCATCAAATTTCATCACTGTAGTACTTATAGTTTCCGAGTAAATCGGCTGTGACAGACGGACAGACGGACAGACGGACAGACGGACAGACGGACAGACGGACATGACGAAACTATAAGGGTTCCGTTTTTGCCATTTTGGCTACGGAACCCTAATAAAAAAGTCTGTGCGATTATTCATGTAAACGACACGTGAAATTTTCATGTCGACGCGTCGCGGAAGTTGAGATATATTTATGTAACGTCAGTCGTTTAGACTCTTGGTTATTTTTGTATAGTCACAGCACCGTTTCGCATAACTATATTTGTTATTTCTTTTCCGTTGAAAATCAAGCAAATTTTCATTTCACAAAATGTTGAAATTACTATGTTGGAAAACATTTTACAAAATGTGTTATAGGACAGAGTTTATGAAAATGATTATGGTATTAAAATACTGTATCCTAGACAAAAAATAAACAAGATTCGTAGAATATAACGAATATGTCAGCAACAGAACTTAATGCAATACAAGTTCACATGTTTTTACACTTACTCGTTAAAACATGTATGGTGAGCATAGAGTAATAAAGACGGATACACCTTTCTGAATAAAATGATTGTATGTACATTAAATGAACATTGCCATCAGTACCTATCGATCACTAACTACCCCCTGATAGCTATTTTGAAAATATATTTCATGTAGAGAATTGACCTCTCTACAGATTTATTATAAGTAAGTAGTAGTAAGCTATTAGCGATAAGGCCGCCGATATTGTATTTATAAATTACTATTAGCATTAAGTTCTGTAATGTGTTGCAATAAAGAGTATATCTATCTATCTAAGTACGAGTATAGATTTAAAAATAAAACAAGTGCTTAAGTAAGTAATACATAATAATAACGATATGAACCATTTTAATCGAAATTCTAACCCATTTATATGCGTCATTGGCATGTCGATGTTAACATTTCCTCTATATTTTTACACTTACAACAGATCACTGCTCATCAGGCAAGCAGGTTTTGTACCGTATTAGTATAGTAATGTTTAAGGTTTAAGACATAAATTTCTCTAAAACAATTCACTATTCACTTGGAAGAGAAATACAAAAGAAAACTTACAGTATCGTTACATTGAATAACGTCTCCGGAATCATTAGCGCGAGACATTCATAAGAGATCTTCAATACAACTTCGCTAGTCTGTTCCCATCGTGAACACGATAACTCTCCCCCAGGCTACAGGAACTTCACTAGATGTTTAGGATTCTTGAGGAACAATTACAGAATAGTTGATAGAAACTATCGAATCGGTGTTTAATATTTCCACTGAAGATACAATTCGTATAAGTTTACAGTAACGTAGGTAGTATTTCCTTTAGTAAGCTCCTTTTCCTAGTATTTCTCTATACTAGAGGCGACAAACGTCGGCGGCAAGTGATCACTGTCGTTTCACATTTGTGGTATGTGACTCATAAAAAAATTAATATCGAATAGCTCATGAATATAAGTCTACATTTAAATTCGAAAACAAAGACAGAAAGATGAGGTGGTTACGTCTAACTCTTTTAAGAGGTTATGCAGTTTGCTTATAAGTGAGCCGGGGCTTTAAAGATAGCGATGCTGTGCACTAAACAACCCTGCAATACAATATACAAATTGACACTTACTTTTCAAGCATCATCCAGATTTGGATAGTAAAGTAGGAACTCGTGCATTTAGATCTCTAAAATGTATAAAAGTAAAACAACGTGAAAAATAACCTGTAATTAAAATAAGTAGGAGTTTGCGAAGGAGAATTGCTTTATTGATTACGAATACTCTGTAGCAGTTTGACCGTCGTAGCCGTCTACGATTTGCTACGAAATACTACGAACTGCTACAATTGTGAAGTAGTCTTCTTGCATTATTGTTTCATACCTATATCGTAATCCATCAATTGTACTTCAAATAAATAAATAAATCAGATTACTTAAAACCACTAGAACTAATCGACCAGAACAAAATATTTTACTATAGTTATTCAACTAGGTACACAGTTTTGTTTCTGAGAGTAACCAAAAGCTCGCGCTACCAGCTGCGCAAATCGGGTTGGATTTATAAAGATAAGGATTTCTGTCAAAGGTAATTGAACAAGGCCTATCTGTCTATAAATTCAAAGGTGTACTGAGTGCTTTTTAGTGTTTCTACAAATTCGGTGTTGATTAAGCTGCCACCGGGGCACACCGATCAGATTAATACGCTATCCAATATATTACATATACGAATATTAAAAAAATAGAATTTTTTTACATCTAATAATATGGCAGTATCAACATACTTGCATATTACATAGTGGAAGCAGCCTTTTTCAATCGGCGCCCATCAAACGTAGCAAAAAACATTTCCGACTATTTCAATTTTCAAACAAAAAAAGTCCAAATCCGTTCGGGAGCTACGATGCCGCAGCAGACACGTCAAACTTATAACACCACGACAGTTTTGCGTAGGGGATCCCCCACCACTGGCTTGGCCGAAGCAATGAAACGACAGTAGGAGCAAGTAGTTATCCAAGTAGTTATTGTTCCTTGAGTGCGGCGGCGCCCGCGCTGTCAACGGGCAAGCCGGATCGGCAGTCGCGGCACGTCGCGGGCATTCCGCCTTCGGAATCACTTCCCGGCCCGCTCTCCACTCCCGACAGTGACGTATTGTTGCTCTTCTTTTAACATTAATGTAATGGATTTTGTTTCATGTCCCGGAAGCTATCACATATTTCAACATGTTCTTAATCCTTTTCATTAACATTTTATAGCCAGTTACATATTTGATGATCACACATTGTTTGATTTAAGTTGTTCTTGTAATTTGTACTTTACTCGGTTATCTTATTGTTTACTAAAATAGGACATGTTTTAGTAAATTTGACCGTGGGAGAGCCACGCTTCGGCATGATAAGCCGGCTCGACCGTAGTTATACCACAGTGTCACTGAAGATCGGTGTGAAGCAGCACCTGCACTGTGTCAGTGTTTCGCAGAGTGGAGGCCCAAGAGGGAGGAAAAGTGGTTAGAAGGTTGGCAGCGCACTTGTAGGTCGCTGATGTAACAGGTGTCTATGCGTGGTGGCAATCGCTTAGGTACCATCTGGTGTACCGACTGCTGTTCTGCCACCTATCACATAAAAAAATCGGTCAAGTCGGAACCGGACTTGCCCATGAAGTAGTATACTTACTGAAACTAATTCTCCAATTTTAAATCCGCACAATATTCACATGTTTAAATATATACGAATATGGGGCCATAACTCTGACCTTTCGAATGTATGCATTGGTTTATTCAAATCAGTTCTATATTAAGAGACAAAGAGTCTCAATAGTGCTTTATCGGAGCACTTGTACGTTCGTATCGTAGCGTAAGCAGGTACCCCGGCGTCTTGGGAATACGCTACCAATACAAAAGGAATAGCACCGAATAAAAAGATGTAGATACATATGCGATGTCGTAAATCGTTGTTTATCTACCGTAAACGAATTTCGTGGGAGTGAACAAAAGAGTTTTCTCCTGTGTTAACGCCGTGCGAACTTGAGCCATTAATTTCTGTTAGATGTTCGTTTTAGATGTCAGAGTGCTTTGAGTAACGCGGTACCGGATAGTCTTAACAACGGGGAGCAAAGTGTGGCAAAGGGGCGCCTCGTACCGTGTGGCTGATTACATAAGTGCCTGCAGGTAGGTGCATAACATGCCACGTTTGAATAATGCACTTGTTGTCCCGGATGCGGTGGCCTCAAACATCTCGGGGCGACGCGACGTCGGTTTCGCGTAATTGAAAAACTGGATCATTTATTATGGAACGAGCAGGAAGTAAGTACGGTTCTGAGCGTATGATTGAATTAGAAAGGGTTCTTTGATTTTTCGGAACGTGTTTTAGTTGATGTGAAATTTTCATGAGGCCTTTGTTACCGATACACGGAATTTCGCATGTTGTTGACTGTTGTTGTATTTAAAAGCTCTGATTTCTATTTAATGTGAAAAAGTTCTAAATCCACAGTTTTTTGGTATCGTGTTTCAGTTTCATTTTGTTTGCCAATTGCGATACGAATGTAATAAATAACAGCAGATAGGTACATCCATTACAGCTTGTGAGCCTCTAAAAGGGACAGTTTTATGAAGCTTCAATCATCTATTATTATTTATAAGCGTACACTATTCTATAATCCAAATATTCCACGACATTTATGAAGCACTAACTATTATATAATAAGCTTATAATATTATCTTATAAACAAGTAGGTTCTTAATCTTCACAAAAATAGTGGATGATCTTCAACATAAGACGATTAACTTACACTCAGGAAGTCGAAAAAGTCCCTCATTTATTATTTTCTCCGTTACAGTAGGAGTGATTAGTAGTAATTAATAATGTTCTAAGAATTGTCTCGGGATAAGTCGCCTAATTCATAACAGTCTCTACTAATCCAGGACTCAGAGACCATGGCGGTTGACTTACTATGAATTAAAGCATCAAACCAAATTATTGTCTTGTCTGATATTTATACGAATATGTAAATGTCATAGATATATTTATAGGAGAGAGAGGTAGGATATTTTTTAAGCAGAAATATTTATAGGAGAAAATAAGAATGAAAAAAAAACAATAACCGAAAACTAAAATGTTCATAGTATACTATAGACCATTGTGGCATTGATTGTCCCCATAATGTTGGCAGCATTACCTCCTTGATAGCGATGGAAATTAGAAATAAATTCTTGCCTTACCCTTTCGCACACGACGATGTACCAATATACTGTTATATATCAAATTAAGTAACATAAACAATCGAGCCATAAAGAAATAATTTGCTCTAAATACCTTTGCTTTTGTAGGTAGCAGGTTTTATCACTTCACCGTGGAATACGTAAGTTCGCGAAAGTCTGAGTATTACAGACATGTGATGTGTAAGTAGACACATACGTCACTTAACTCGTATCCTCTATTGTAGTTTAAATGGAAGTGTTCTCTGTTGTACTATACGTAGGGACAATGTTAGCAAATTAGTATAATTTATTTTTTAATAGCGGTGTCTGTATGAGTAGGTACAATTTATTTGTGTACGTGAGAAAATATTACGTGTCTACACTTACTACTATTGAAATTATCACATGGCTGAATTTGTTAGAACCCTTATTCCTTTTTTCGTTTTTGCTTGGACCGTGCATTTTAATTCTGCCTTCAAGTGAATAAAGACACACGTTGTGTATATTGCGGTTTGTATTTGGACATGAACATGAGCTATTTAGCTACATACTCAAAGTTCTTATAGTTATGTAACAGGCCAAAATAATCGATATTATAAAGAGCAAACTAAAAGTAAATACATAGTCGTTGAATTAAAGGGTTTTTCCTATTTTAAGGTACCTATTGAGAATATTTCAAATAATCGCTAAACCAAGCTCTATTTGTGAGTTCAACATTTGAAAACGCTGAGGCAGCCGTGATATCCCAAGCATTGTGTCAGCTGAGCCTCCACAAACCGTCTTGGCCGGAGAGCCAATGTGAACTATAAGGCCCGGTTTACACATGCGTGGCATGCGTGAGTGGCTTGGCTGGGATCGTGGTCGGCTTCAGTTTAATTAATCTGGATTTGATGAGGGATTAAGTTTGTGCGCGCGTGACGGATCGAGAGCTCTGCGCGTCCTGCCCCGTCTACTGCGGTTTAAAATGGATTTACCTCTCATTTAGATTCCGCACAATTTGTACACACGTTCAAGATGTAATTCCGCTTTGCTTGTTATTAAACTTGATTGCGGTGGCGTCTTTAGGTTTTTGAAAGACGTTTTATAAAATAAAGATATTTTTCCTTTCATAAATTTTTCCTTTCAACTTTTTATTTATCGTTTACCTACGTTATTATATTATATATTCAAAGTATAACTACATATTTCATTTGCATATAAATATTTAGTTAAGGTTACACGTTAAAGTAACACATTTCTTCAATCGTCTTTCATATTAATGTCCAACACATTGATTTAATATCAATTAAGGAATTTTGACTAATTGTAATAACGTTCTATGGTTGTATTTGCGGTATCTTCATAATTATACGACTTTTACACAAAATTTCAGTCAATAAGGGATTCACAATTTTTTTAACAATCTAAATTTCTTACGAAGTTCCCTATTGAGTACAAGAGAAATAAAAACAGTAGGTACTAGCTCTTTATTTCGATATGAATGTAAAGGTTTTCTCGTAAACAAGTAGGCCTACATTTTCTGTACCTCCTAGTAACAAGTTCAAGAAAATAACAAAATCAAAGCTCTGTTCAGCTTATACCGCGCACACTCTTGATGGTTGTGACCTAATGAGATATAAACAACTTCGTATTGTTTACGAACTTTGTAGACGATAAGAAAAGGGTTAGAGTGTACAAGAGATTTTCGCTGCCAGTTTGGCAAGTTTATTTGGGAATTTTATTGAGCGGTTGCCACAAACGGAGTTTAAGAACGAATACAAAAAAGGCGACGAAAGATTAACAAGCATTCGAGGCGGGAGTGTACGTAATACAATCAAAACTTTTGATGAATTCCCCAAAACTGTCTTTGTTTCCCCTTTCTGTCCAAGTTAAATAATAAAATCTACTGCGGGGCCCTCCATCTGAGTCCTATAAGAAGTTTGTCTCCAAAAAGTAACATGAAAATAAAATTATACTTTTTAACTGTTAGGACAGGATGCAAAGTTTGGCATTCAGCGCCCGAGCCAATGAACAGCCAGGGCCTCGTCTATTGAAATCGATTTGGTCTGATTAAATATAAAACTTGAATTAGGTAATTCAAGTTGTAATGCCGCGCAAAAAACTAAAGAAAGATAAGGGCGACTCGAACATTTTAGACTTTGTTCATTTAAATTTAAATTTTTAAAATATCTGATGATACTGGAAATAGCTACTGTAGAATTTTATAATAATCAAATTATTTTGCGTAAGACGGTTTCCCCAATAAATCGGTCCATCCCGTGTAATCATCGATTTTCCGGGCCGTGGTTCCGATGTAATTAAATAATGCCCGTAAATAAATTTTCGAATGTCCTTGTGGCATGAGAATAACATTAAATATTTTGCTAGAAAATGCGAGCCGCAATTTCCAGGCTACAATGGAAAAATACTGGTCAAATTCGTTGCACGAAGACAAAAAATACAAAATACTGAACGTAATGATGTCCACGCCTCCTTCCCGCCACACAGATGAGGGTAGAAGAAACAAGCATTGCAATAAAACCTTTGAAAGGGCTACAGCTTATTTTCTCTCCGCGTAAACACTCTCAATAAATTCTTCAAGTTGATCCTCGGATGAACCCTTGCGACGTATGAAAATGGAGGGCCGAGACGAGCAGCGGTGATTCATTCCTCGCCGCTGCATCTCCGCCGCGCCATAAATCATCCGATATGGGCAATTAATGGCACCGTATCTTGGATCAAAAATCGCGTTTCCGCTCCGGAACTTTGTCGTAGGAGTTTTACATTGTTATTTGATTGCAAATGTGAGATGTAGGTTACTGTAGTGATATGTATTCGGGACGCGTTCGTTTACGTCGTACAATAAAGACAAGAATTGTCCTTACAATATTAGCCCTAGATTTTATAATTGTCTCGAAAGAGACGCTGAACATAATCTTTAAAATTTCCTCAATTTGTATCGAACCTTACCAATAAAGAATTTTGACAGTTTTGTATACTTTGATGATAGTGGCTGTCCGTGTGTAGGTATACCTATAGAATTCTGTCTTAGGGATATCAAGCCATAGAAACTACTGTTTCCTGCTTTCAATACTAAGGTAGATTTTTAACTAATAGTTTAGTCTGTAATTATGGATCATTACGAGGTCTCGTTATTGTGCTGCGAATTTTCCGTATGATCTTTTTGCTGATAAGCCTGACTCATTTAGACTCTCTGTGTTCAGCTCGTTTTTGAATGCGTACACGTACTTATTTTAAGTGTCTATCTAAATAAAAATAATCTTAATAATGTAAAATGCATTCATCGGTCTAGATACCTCGAAACGTTCGTACATTACATATAGGTACCTAAGCTTATGGAAGATTACTCGTAAAATTTTACGACCAGAATTATGGCTGTGGAATAAGCGAGATGGCACGACCATAATAATATCTGTAATTCACAATATACATGTACGTACTGAGATCTGAATAACAATGTCGTAATGTACTTTTGATATAACGTCATAATCGTTCTAGAATGTTAATCCTACAATGTAACTATTAAGTGTTTTAGGGCTCTTTATACGTGACATAGGTAGAAATGCTTCAGAATTATTATATGCGACTAGACTACACAACTGTGTAAGTTGGTAACTACTTAGTACAGAATAGAGGACTATACTTATGCATCTAGTAAACAATTATGTTTAAAGATCTACAATTAGATTGCAAGTAAAAATATTTTATGCACGTTTATTTCTTTAGAATACTGACAGTAATTTCAGTAGTCTTTAAAAATGTACCTTGCATTTCAGACATGCAGTCTCTCAAGAAAGGTGAATCCAACTGCATATGTTTACGGAAACGAAGCGGTCTACGTGTTCACGTATAACTGACAATTGACCCATTTCTCCGCGATCTTACATAATTCAAACTGCTTTAACAAAGTTTTCTTGGAGCGGGTAATACGACACGGTGAAATAGTGCGAGCAACGGATGGAACTGCATTCGGAATCGAGGAGTGTATGCTTGATAAAATTAATACAGCGCTTTAAAACGTGGGCGAGTTAGCCGAGTTACCCGAGTGTATTATTACCGCATCTTGAATTTGAAACATTGGAGGTAGAGCATAGGTAACGGTTTGCAGTAACTTGGGTATCTTTTTGGGAACAATTTGGCTGGATGGCGCATTTGGCCCTGGCCATTTTGGCATGTGACCCTGGACAAACATTCGTGTGATACTTACTACAGAGTTAGGTCAACGTATCTTATAAATGTTGTGAGAATGAATTAATTAATTTCCAGAAACTTATATAACTTTGAAATGAAATTAAAATATATTTTTTTAAATGACTTAGGTCAACGATGTAGGTAGTTTTGTGTCTAATAATTTTGTAGCCACTGGTTCCACAAATAATTTTGAATTCGAGGATTCTTGAGTCTTCATTTGTGTAGGAGTTCAGAGTAGCCAGGGAGAAATTCTAATTTACTCCAACGCTTTGACGTAAACTATGATTTGTATGAGTTTGAATTAGAGCCAACTGATGGTACCTACTCACTATTACTCGGTGGGAGTTTGTTTTACGTAGAAAGTTAGACCGTTTTCATAATATGGTCCGATCAAATATAAAACGGACTGGTGCACCGTGCAATGGGTTCTGTACCATCTAGTGATCTAATTAAATTTATAAACGAAAAAACTACGACAAACTTCTATAAATTTTGAATTCTCTTAATTTCTACAACTACGAATATTTACTTTCGTAACTTTACACTCGCATATTATTGCTTTTCATGGTTCTAAGAGAACGGGAAATTTCATTTGTTTGATTTATTCCTAATGAAGGTGTGGTAAACATGAGTATTTGATATTGATTGCTTGATATGTGAGAAAAAAGTACAGATGAAGAGCCAAACAGACGGACAACCATTCTATTGAAGAAATGTCTATAAATACATGAATAAAAAGTTTAGCAACTCATACCTTTGTCGTATCAATAAAATCGCATATGTATTCTCTATCCTACAATATGGACTCCTTCAAACGAAGCGTGAAGAAGTATCTCGCGGGCCAGTATGGCAATTCCAACGGATGTGATGCCGTGCAGTCGCGTCCGTTGTAACTGCCACGTCGGCTCACCTTTTGCTTATCATCAGGCCGTCTTTTTTAATGCAATATAAACGTGGTACTTATTTGTATAGTTACAAGCTCTACTGGGATAATCGTTTCAAGCAATTTTGTATACTTACGTAGGTACATATTAACATTCCTTATTGATCGTTGCTGTTTGCGTACTACTAATGACCTTCGGGTAATGTTAATGCATAATCGATTAAGTTTCGCAACATTGATGGTACCCAGAACGTCTACAAAGTGAAAGCTGTGGACTGTGCCCATTCCCGTAGGTAAAGTTAAGCAGTAACAAGATCTTTGGCCTTAATCCGAGTTGTGAGTTTGAATCCCACAGAGGCTAGGTATATATAGAGGTACTGAGTGTGACTGCCTCTGTTTGGTTAGGACTTTAAGGCGTGACGTATTGTTTTTAAGACCTTTGATATTGTCCTGTCATCTAACACGAAGGTTGAAGGCGCCAGTCTATACCTACAACCACACCACGGTGTTTTCTTTCTTTTTTAAATGCTTCCTACGTTTTGTTTACGTCCTGTTCCTCTCTACACACAATAGTCAACTGTACCTTTAGAAGTATCTATTAAACTGCGGTATGTAACACAAACTAACTTAGTAAATTCTCCACATCTGAAGGCATCACCCAAGGAAAACTATAAGTAATGAAAACTGGTCAAAACCGTTTCCCTACACTCCAACTATCCATCTATGACTTGGTCAATAATTTACGACTGAGAAGAATTTAGCTTAATTAATAACATAATATAAATTACAAAGCTTCTTATAGGTATGATGATTTAAAAAAAACAGCGCAAGAGCTAAAGTTTGAAAAAAAAAACGTTATCTGTTCATCTTTCTCGAAAATTATTTGAGACACCCAGGTATTGCAAAAAAGTTCTCTTAAATTCGACAAAGTACCGCCGGTGTTCTCGTTCAATTCCCCAAGTTTTCTATTTCTGCCCGTTATTCCCGTCTCGCTCCGCGTGAAAAATGTAGTAACATAAAACATGAAATTAATTAAATACGAGTTGAACGCAAAGAATAACCGGGCGCCATATTAGAGGTATTAGTGGGACGTACAGAATTGAGTTGGCTTGTAGATTCTTACCACGTTCGTTCGGCTTCATTCACGCGACTCTAACGGCGCAGATAATAGAGACTTACTGCGCACTTTACTCCGCCATACCTCAGGCTATAACTCTAGCGGAGTAGTTTTCACGCCAAAAGTAAAAGCCGGGGGAATCGACCTGCGATACAAAAAAAAGTTTTGACGGTCCCATTTTATGAAGTTCCATAACGGGAAATTTAGGCCCGACGACGTCGTTCGTGAGCGGTCGAGTTCTCTTAATACGCCAAGTTAGACCGGAGATGCCGACTGGAGCTCGCTAGTAAAGGTAAGGACTTCATTACACTACGATCAGTATAATATGTATATCAGTAGCAAAACAGAGGTTGGACGAGTGCCCCCCAGAGGTGGCCAGGTTTTTTAGGGTTCCGTAGCCAAAATGGCAAAAACGGAACCCTTATAGTTTCGTCATGTCCGTCTGTCCGTCTGTCCGTCTGTCCGTCTGTCCGTCTGTCACAGCCGATTTACTCGGAAACTATAAGTACTATAGTGGATGAAATTTGATGGGAATATGTGTTGTATGAACCGCTACAAAAATATGACACTAATAGTAAAAAAAAGAATTGGGGGTGGGGCCCCCCATACATGTAACTGAGGGATGAAATTTTTTTTTTCGATGTACATACCCGTGTGGGGTATCAATGGAAAGGTCTTTTAAAATGATATAAAGTTTTCTAAAAACATTTTTCTTAAAGTGAACGGTTTTTGAGATATCAGCTCTCAAAGTCGTAAAAAGTATGTCCCCCCCCCTCTATTTTTATAACTACGGGGTATAAAATTCTAAAAAAATAGAGGTGATGCATGCTAATTAACTCTTTCAAACGATTTTTGGTTTGATCAATTCGGTAGAAGTCGGCATTTCGAATCGCTGATTCGACTCTACTAGTGTTGCAGGTGTGTAGGTGGGCGGCGGCAATAGCTTACCATCAGGTGATCCATCTACTCGTCTTCCACTTATATAATATTTATTTTTTTACATACGAGTACTCGTATTTGAAATTGATAAGTGCTCTGTATGGACTATGGATACGGTCATTTGCGCTGCATAATGTCGAGCCACTGGCTATAAGTATATACGGTTCTAACATTTGTAGATTTTATTGAGCTAAGGCATGCACATTTACCTATTATTACTTGCGTGTTTAGTTCTACTGTACTATAACACAATCTTTATTTTCTAATGGGTACTTTTACAATTTTTAATTGCAGTGTGCTCCAGTTTTATTTTTATCAACACCCTAGTTTTTATTAGATTATAAAAGGATTTATAAGATGTTAAAAATAGGTAGAAATGCTTGCTCAATATTATTACCAACATAATGTTAACGCAGTATCTTTTCCTCTATGAATAACAAAATCTACAATGACATGGTTTGAAAAACTACATACCTCACTTATCTAGACCTACCGAATTTTCCGAATCATAAGCTGGAGTCACAAATCCCCTCTCAGCTTAATCATTCTTAATTATATGGCGAACAAAGGGGGCAACACATAGGATGTGGCTGGGAACGCCTTTCAGCATCGCCAAGATCCATCACCAAAATAACAGAAGCGATCAAAATATACAATACGTGGCTGTAAAAGCTACCTTACTTACCTACCCAGACGTACCGAGTTTTGCGAATCATAAGCTAGAGTCACAAATCCCCTCACAGCTTAATCATTCTTAATTATACGGCGAACAAAGGGAGCAACACATAGGAAGTGGCCGGGAACGCCTTTCAGCATCGCCAAGATCCATCACCAAAACCGCAGCTCAGATTGGGCTGTCAATTACGTCACGGCTACCCCGCCCTTAATCTGTCATCTAGGAACCAATTAAGGGGAGAACTGCCATTGCGGGAAGATGATGTAATTTGTCTTGCAGAAAAATACCCGCAAATAAACACAAGCAATGATCTCTCCAGCGATGTTTAAAGCGAAGCGGAGCGAGCGAACACTTTTAAATCTCAATGTAAGGACCAACAGTACAAAGATTTTAATTATGCGCTTCGCCAGTCTTCTTTTTGCGAAGTAATTCTGAGTGGTAGGATATTGCTATGAAGACTTCGCTCTAATGGTGACAGAATAATTTGAACGAGGAAAGTGTTTCGTCAAAAGTATTCATCTTTTGTTATTTACACCTTTTATTAGATACAAATATTTTGTAAAATATCACATACAAATAAAACATGAAAATATTAATAATACACTATAGGAATAAAGATGTATTAGGTACACATTAACCTTATATATTTTTATAAGCATAGACGGATTTAGATATTCTGTAAACTTAATATGAGTATTACCTCTCTAATATAGGTCCTGAAATGAAATGCATCAGTACTATTGGTACTAATTTTATTGAATACACTGGCCCTCATCTCATTTCGGGACTTAATTATCCAAAACTCAGTCTTTCTTTAATTTCTTAGGAGTTCAAAAAAAGGAGTGTTCATCTTCTTACTTATTAAAATTTTAAAAATAATTTCTAAATAAATTGTAATCAACCTTGTAAAAATATGTTTAGGATTTGAGTAACAGTTATTAACTTAAATAATAAAGGGTAAACCCTTATTATTTAAGTTCATCTACTTACCTAAATATCTGTCCCCAGTCGAGGCAGTCGAGGCGTTACCTCTTTATTAATTGTTTAGGTATAAGATCATATATCCACTGCTTGAATACAAAAATATACGTATCACTTTCGCTGGGTACCTAATTGTTTTGGAGTGCATGAATAGTGCACACTAGGTATTTATTTACGATTAGGCATCTCTAGATAACTATTATTATTATGAGCCCGTAATGTCCCACTGCAGGGCAAAGGCCTCCTAGATAACTAAGCTAAAATATATTTTTGATTACCTGTGTACAGTCCATTCTTGCTATAAAGAGTAAAAACTCTTTATAGTTTTATGTTTTTTATTATCGAAGGTGACATCTTATGTCAATGTTGTAGAAATTATTGATTTTTTGAAAAATACAAAAAATACAAGAGCTCCAGCAACATGGTGGTTTTAATTCGCAACATTTTATCATAAAATTATACGTTAACTCCGTTGGTGCATGGACTGTGTGTCCATTTTTGGTCCTTCGAGCCGGATTCCGGCAGGGAAATAGATATTGGGTATATTTGTTGCTACAACGGAGTTATATTCTGGCTGAACAAAGCGTCGGTCAGTCAGCGCCGAAGTGTCGCTGAAGGTGGAAATTGGTGCGGGACCGTTGAGTTCCTGCTGCAGCTACGTGGTGGTGCTGGTGGCGCCATCTGGTGGATGGTTGTGGAGTCTTCGTCTATGGGATTATCTACTACGCGGCCGACTGGGGTCGGAAGGTATTTTCTACGGAAGATTTGGTGAGCTAATTTGAACCTTATTTACATCGAGTGATCTACTAGTGTTGTGTGAGTGCAGTGTTCGGTATAGAAGATTTGCCAAGCGGAATTGAACTTTATTATTTAGAACATTTTTACTTCTAGTTTGCTGTGTTAGTTTTAGTACTTAGAATTATTCCGTCAAAAAATATAGTACGGGAGGCTATGTCTGATTTTGGATAGGGTTTTAAAGTTACGATTATTTGCAGTTTTGATTCATTATTTTAACTTTAAAATATTTCTTGGAATTTAGCTTGTGTCTGGGTTTGTAATTTTTTCCGTGTTTTTCTATTGTGATTTTATTTGAAATTCATAAACATGGAGGCGCTAATTAATTTCCAAGAAGCAGTTTATAGTCGTTTGGTTAAGGCTAAAACTAATTACAAAAAGAGTCCCAAAGAGAGACTAACTTTATTGTATGTGGAAGGCAGACTAGAACTGTTGGAAGGGATTTGGTCGGAGTTCGCATCGGGACACAAACAGCTGATGCAGAGTATAACACCAGCGCAGATTGCTGCGACTACTAGTAACTATTTTAAAGGTGAGGTTTTTGATCAGGCTGAGGAGATTTACTTCGAATATAAATTAGAGCTTAAAAATGCCATAAAATCATTAACTCCGAATTTAAAGTCAGTTTCTGAACCTAGTGCATCATTTTATTCGGTTAACTCGTGTAAAGTAAATCTGCCCAAGGTGAACATTCCAATATTTACGGGAAAGTATTCGGAGTGGAATACTTTTAGAGATCTGTTCACGTCCTTAATCCATTCCAACAGTGATCTAGCTGATGTCCAAAAGCTACTGTACTTAAAAGGCTATGTGAGTGGTGAAGCTGAACAGTTGCTAGCTAACATTCCCACAACTGATAGCAATTACACTAGGTGCTGGGAGTTGTTAGAGGCACGTTACGATAATAAGCGGTATATTAGTCATCATTTGTTAAAGCGACTTTTTAGTCAGAAAAACGTCACTCACGAGTCCGCTAGTAGCCTTAAAGAGTTATTGGACACTACAAATGATTGTTTGGCAGCACTGTCTAATATTGGTGTAGAAACAGACAGTTGGGATTTAATTATAATTCATATTTTAACACTAAAGCTGGACCCAGAATCGAGAAGACAGTGGGAGTTTATCGCGGTCGATTGCAACTCATCGGATGAGCTGCCTACTTATAGTCAATTTCAAGACTTTCTTACGAAGAGATATCGTGCTTTAGAATTCCTCGATTCAGGGCCCACTAACAAACAGTACACTCGTGTAAATAATATTAAAACTATGCATATTACAAATAATGTAAAATGTCCGTTTTGTACGGAAGGCCATACGCTCACCAAGTGCGCAAAGTTCACGCACGAGTCGGTAGGTTCCAGACGTAATTTTGTCCAAAGAAACAACGTATGTTTTTGTTGTTTGGGGAGCAACCACTCTGCCAGAAACTGTTTCGGTAAGGGTAGGTGTCGCGTCTGCAGTAAAAAGCACCATTCGTTATTGCATCCAAATGATGGTCATGTTGCGATTGTTAAGGATGATAAAAGGCAGGAGTCACCCTCTGGGGCTGAGAAACCGGAACCAGTGGTGACGCATTTTTCTGCAGGTAAGCCTAAAGGCTACCAGGTTCTGCTACCAACGGCGCTAGTGGAAGGATTAGCAGAAAACGGCCAACCTTATGTGATTCGAGCACTGTTAGATCAGGGCTCACATGCGTCATTTGTGACCGAATCTACGGTCCAAATGTTAGGTTTAAAAAAGATTCCTACAACCACCATGGTTGCTGGTGTAGGTGGAGATCAAACGGTCTCCAAGGCAAAGGTTAAGATTAACATTAGGTCATGTGTTGATCCGAATGTGGTAATCACTGTGGAGGCCTATGTTTTAAATTCGATCACCACTCTCTTGCCACCTGACAAAGCGAAGTTGGTAGAGTGGACAGAGTTACAAACTATAACTCTTGCTGATCCAGGCTATCACACACCAAGCTGTGTTGATGTGCTTTTGGGTGCTGAAGTGTACAGCAATGTTCTTCTAAATGGTGTTAAGAAGGGTCCTCTAGGTGTCGTTGCGCAGTCAACTTCACTTGGTTGGATCATTTCAGGCGCTGTTGAGTTGCCAGGTGGTCACACTAGAAAGGTAAATACAACATTACATTGTCATCTAAATAATAGCAATGAGTTGATGAAAAGATTTCGGGAATTCGAAGAATCAGTCCAATTGCCCGGAAAGAAGTTGTTCAACGATGACGTAAAACGTTGTAAAGCATCCTACGCTGAAACAACATGTAGAAGTGAAGAAGGTAGGTACATTGTGCGGCAGCCCTTAAATTTGGAGAGTCCAAAGGTTACTAACTCCAAGCTGATACCTAGAAGAAGCTTTAATAGAATGAAAAGAGTTACCTTTGGATTAGCTTCTTCTCCATATCTAGCAGGGAAGTCATTGCAGCATGTGGCGTTGGACGAAGGGCACAGATTCCCGCGGGCAGGTGAAAAGATTGCCAATGATTTTTGTATATATGACTTAAGTAATGGCAGGTTGTGTGACCAGGGAAGAGGAAGTCAAGCTGTACAAGGAAATAAACGAACTTTTAGCAAAAAGAAGATTGTATGTTGCGGATCTGAGAATAAAAACAGATTAAGTTAGTAAGATAGTCGTACTTACCTGGAACCGAAGTGAAGACTCTTTCTGCTGCTCGATGATGATGCCATTCTTACAGGAACCTGCAACTAAAAGGAGTATTATATCGGATATTTATCGATTTTTCGATCCCCTTTATTGGGTAGGACCGATTATAATGCTGGTACATAAGCTATGGTTGGCAGGATTGAGTTGGGATAAAGCGGTGCCTACAGCAATATTAAATGAATGGTTAGCTTACCGTGAGTTACATTTTCTCGGTGACTTTGGGATTTGAGTCGGCGATGACGTGGAACTTAATAGCTTCTGTGATGTTTCCAAAAACGCGTATGCAGCTGTTGCATCTTGCCATAGTAAGCTCGGTAGAGAAGTTTACGTTACTTTGGTTTGGCAAAGACAAAAGATGCATCAGCGAAATCAGCCTCAATCCCGAGAATCTAATTATGTGGCGCTGTCCTGCTCTCTCGCCTGCTGATGGAAGTAGCGGCAGGAATAAACATCGAGAAGAGTCGTATTCACGCTTGAACGGGCTCAACTGCAGACCTTGCCAGGTTGAAAGACCATCCTAATTGCTGGCAGTTGTTTGTAGACAGTCGTGTGTCTGGTATTCAAATTAGTTTAGATTCATATTGATCACTGGTCACATGTTACTTCGTAAAATAATCCAGCAAATGGTCTATCTAGCAGACTATCTTCAAAGGTATTAAGTAAAAAAAAGGTAGTAAGGTATTGTTTGAAAATTCATTGTGGTTCAAGGTCTTGCTAATTTTCTGAAAAGTGAACACTTTGAATATTCAAAAGATAAAAATAACTGAATAATTGGTAGTAGGTAAGGTTATATCACCATACAACGTATGTGAGGAGTCCATACGATTTAGGACATATTTTATTCATTCAATAGAATGTGACATTGTTATTGTCAAGGAAGACAACCTAAGTGTTTGTCGTTGGTTGTATGGCAGGGTGGTTGCTTTTCACCCAGGACATGGTATTATTACCAGGGTAGTAATTGGTATTATTAAGAGACCTATTTCGAAAATGTATATAACTATAGTCTATTTCAATTATGATGTCCCTTTGGAAAGATGTCAAAAGTTCAGTACTAGGGAAGTACTCTTAGAAATCGATATTCAGCGGCATCGATTATCGATTTGTAACCAATTTTAATCAAAGTAATTTTCAACAACTAAGGTTTTTTAGAGATTGTCGAAAGAACACTTTCAGACTTTATTTGGCATTACAAACAAAACAATAAACGACACTCAACAACAAAACAACAAACTAACTTAAGAAAAACACGTACGTCTTATTGTATAGTCCGCGGCATCTAAGAAGTAGCGATGACCGTTAGTTTGCGCACTTGTAGAACAGATGAATTTCTACTAAAATTGGTTTCTGCGCACTCAAGGTCATCGCTATTGTTTCATGCTGCAGACTTAGTCGTAGGCTTTTCTGCACTCTCCTCGTAGTGATTGAAGTAACACTAAAAATGGCAGATGATGATTAATGAACACGATTTTTTAAATCGGCAAATATAGAATTTTGTATCTCTGGAAAATGCCGAATATTTGAGGTGCGTCACTATGTTCAAACGTCAATCACAAACCATAGTACGTAACCGCAATCGCGCAAAAATAACTATTGTTTTATTTTGAATTTTACATTATTTTGAGCATTTTATTCAAAAACAATATGTTAATTTTGCTTGTGATTCAATTGTAGGATGTTTTTGGATTATTGTATAATTTTCAAATGACTATTAACTACCAAATACAAAAAGGGACTTCATAATTGAATGTATTGAAACAGACTATAATTGTAGGGTATTTTTGTATAATTGTATATTTTCCTAATGACGATTTACTACCAAGTAGAAAAATATATAATATTTGATTTGATCTATAGATCTCGCGCGTTACGTACACGTAACATGCAGAGTTACGTTCTTCGAAATGTCCAGGGGGACATCATAATTGAAACAGACTATACTACTGATTGTTATTCTGTTGTTTTTATATAATGTTTTTTGATACTTATTGTTTACATTTTGGTTATTTACTTTTATGTAGTGATAGGTAGTGATTTATTTGTTTTCTCGTGTGTCTAACGACAAGGTTATATTCAGTTAAATTGTTATGTTGTGTCTAATGACAAGGTTATATTACATTTAAATTGTTATGTTGTGTCTAAAGACAAGGTTATGTTTTATTTGATTTGTCATGGTGTGTCGTATGGCAAGGCAGTTTTATGTTTTCTTATGATATGTCAAATGACAAGGTTATGTTTGCTCATGGTGGGCGATAGTCCCATGGTGGGCGATGGTGTCTATTAAGAACAAAGCGCAGCTTGTTCTTGGTGGGCGATGTATGTACAGTCCATTCTTGCTATAAAGAGTAAAAACTCTTTATAGTTTTATGTTTTTTATTATCGAAGGTGACATCTTATGTCAATGTTGTAGAAATTATTGATTTTTTGAAAAATACAAAAAATACAAGAGCTCCAGCAACATGGTGGTTTTAATTCGCAACATTTTATCATAAAATTATACGTAACTCCGTTGGTGCATGGACTGTGTGTCCAACCTGCACTAGCTATTCTTAAATGTATGACCATGTCGCGTGGCGTAAATAGCACGGTTTCACCGGGAGATTTACGTCATCTCATTTTAGTTGTTTGGGGTGAAGCCAAGTCAGGCTGCCTTACATCACGCAGTACCTACCTGCATATGAATTAACCTTATATTAAGGTTTTGTGGGTAAAAACAACATAATTTTAATAACATTATCATTATAATGGTCACGTACCTATAACTTTATTTACACTATTATATATTATTACATTAACTGTTAGATACAGTTAACGCTTTCGTCGGCTTATAGTCACTTACGACTTCACGAGTTATGCGTGATCTGATCACCATATTGCGACTTATACGGAATAAATGGTCATTTGAGACCAAAACCACACAGAAAATAATCCTCTGTGCCAAAACGACAATCGGTAGGGTATGTCAAGAACAAAAACAATTTACTTCACTAAAGACGACTTAACAACCATATGAGCCCATATCATGCTATCCTTCTTACACTATCAACGTAACAGAAGCAATGGCATAATGTGTGCTGCAAAGCACGGAAACATAATAATTTCTTTCACTGTTTGATGACTAATTTCTTGTTCTATCTATAGGTAACTGTTTTTTTCCCTTAGAATTTGAACCTACTACTTACCTCCGAGGTTGTTTTTTTCCATTTTCGTATTATATGACTAAGATGGAAATGTTACTTACTTCTGTACAAATAGATATTTAAAGCGTCTATTTAATGTGTAAGGTCTTTACTGGTCTTTAAATCTACAGATCCGTACTCAAACGGCGCTAACGTGTTAAGCCTCCACTGTCCATCTGCTTGTCAGCGGCTGTATCTCATAGCACATAACTTTCTCATGCCGTAAATATGAAATATAAGAACGGGGAACAACGCGTCGCGTTAATTCGCGTTCTTATATTTTATCGTGGTTATAATGAAACGTGAAAATCAAAAACACTATTTTCTCAAACCGTGTCTAAAAATTAGTGATACCTACTCGTACATGTACCTATTACTCGTAGGTATCTGTTATCTTCTATACTATTTATAAAGAGATAACTTCAATAGAAAACTACAAGGTTTAAAATGTAACTCGTAAAGATAAAACACTGGAGCGAGTTAATCGACACCCATCGCCATCTATAGGCTATGCTTGGAACTAATAGCAAAATTAAGTTTCGAAATGAAGTGAGGGCGAGCCACTAGTGTAAAGAGCAATAAAGATCTTATAGATACCTACTTATATATAAGTAGTTTCCCTCCTGGGCCCATTTTTTTCCTACCGTGTACTATTATTTGGTCTAATTCTGACTTTCTTTGATTAATAATTAATTTCTGGGTGTATTAGGTACAAAATAATACATATTACGTTTTCAACTAAACGACTTTACATTATAATAAAATAACAAGTGTTTGCCGAATATTACTACAACCTACCTTATTCGTACTTGCAGATTAATGTTGGTTAAAAAAGTTTAGGTCGCGAGTCACTCTTATACCAAGTTCCAATATACATTGTGGTCTGTTACTAGTACAGTAGTATTTTTACGGTTATTAAAAACAAAATTTATACATACAATACACTGGTAAGTATTAAATTCAATCTACGATGTGCGGTCGACGTGCTCCATTTAATTTTAAAATTCGTTCGGCCCCGTAAAATGTGTTTCAATTTATTGTTCTGGGATAAAAACGAATGCAATGCTAGTGAAATAAAAGATTGGTAGACAAATTTACTGACGCTGACATTTTATTACCTAAACTTGTAAATGTTCAGTTAGAAGTCATAATTACAAAATTTCATAGGTACCTACTAGTAAAAACATAATCAATTAAATTGGAAAATACCTGAAGTACGATTAATTATATTTCCAAAGTACTCATTTACTTTTTATAGGTATGTCGCAGAAAAATTTGGATTTTAGAGATTTGACTAAATTCCAAGGGATCATTCTTACGTGTTCTTACTAGAGCTGTTAGTGATATGTATATCAAAATATCGCTAGTAATATGTTGAATCATCAACGAAGTGACAGATTAAAAAATGGAAAAAAATATATTTTTGGATACGGTTGTAATTTTTTTCTCTCGCGTTACCTACTTCATCACCATCAGAATGGTTGGTAGAAGACGGTTAAAGGGATGTAAATGTTCACAGGTACACCTTATATAAAAGGCTCGCGGGCCTGTCCTCTCCGTGGAGTAAGTTTTCCACGTGATCGTCCGTCGGGGACACGACACAGCCTTTTTACTGTTTTGACATGGAAAACATAATTCTATAGAATATGACATTCATCTTACTCAGTAGTAGCCCTACATCGCGAAAACATATTGCACATTCCAGTAAACTCGACAAGCCTAACTCACACTGTCAAATGGCGTCAATTACCTTGTGTCAAGTATATGAGGTCAACAATATTCCTAATTTACAAAACGTCGGTGTGCGGAACGTGCAAGTGCATGTGTCGCGGTCGCACGCGCCGCTCGCGCCGCGGATCGCGACAGCGCGATGGCGCGATGCCAGCCGCACCCGCGACAACTCGCACAGTTTACTGCAGCCGTTGTGTCTAACGCTCATAAATGTGGGGCCAGGTGTCCAATGCTGCTCTTAACTGAGGCTTGACTTAGAAATTGACAGATATAACCGCTATTAACTAGGGCATGTTAAAACTCAATTGCATTATCTCAAGAATAAATGAACACTTACATAAGGGCAGGGCAAACTTTTAAAAACGTTGGAGATTTTAAAACGTAATTCATTTTATTCTCATTGAGTTTAGTTTTTCTCGTAGATAGAAATGTTGCCTTTTCATTCTGTACTTAAATCCACGTGCTACTGAACTAGGTGTTAATCGCATATTGTTTATTTATGTCTTAGTCATAGGTTAGCTACATTACAACAATTTCCAGACTTAAACTTTAAATTTGCCTCGGGAAACACTTTAAGTCGTTGGTCCTGCGCCTGATTCCTCTTCGGTCCTGTCACACTGGTGTCTCATCGAATTAAGAATATAGTGTGCACCTGTGTTTGCGCACACACTTGCACATATCCTGCTTACGTGGCTGATCGTTGCGATCAGCTTCAGCCATGTAATTGCTAATAAAAGAACGTCTTGTAGAAAAATCACACAATAACTTGTTTCAATATCACGTCGAACATCAAATTAAAATTTCAACTGTAGCTTAAGCAAGTGGTTTAGTTTAGTCCGAAATTATAATTAATTTGCGTAGAACAAGCGTATTCCGACCTGAAGCTCTTAATAAATGAATTAATAGCCGTAATGTGCAGGTTTACCCTGACGAGACACTTGGGAAATTTTCAGCCGCCCTCAATAAACAACATTTTGAATTCTGTTTTTATACCGAATGCGCGATTTAACTGAAAAATGGACTGTGAAGCTGCGGCGAGGCCAGATGATTAAAAGCTCTATAGTGGTAGCATTAAGGTATATTTTAAATGTTAGATACAGATAATAATCCAACGGTTACATAGTCATTCATCAACGCCGACTCTAGCCTTCTAGCGAGTTTTGAAATTTGCGACTATGTTCGCCGGAGCATCTTTAAGACTCGTATTATGAACATTGATGTAATTTCGCTTAATGAACTATATTGTTACCATTTATGTGGATGTATAACGTAATCTAAAAGACTGTGGCTAAAGTCTTAGTATTAAAATTAATTAACATTCCTATAGAAAGTGAGATAGATTTGAAGTAATTAAGAAGAGATTAGGTATCTTTGTTTCTATAAGTACCAAAATTAATTAGGTAATAAATATCTAGTGGCTTACTAATTTAGAGGTAGAGAATTGAAATATGCTAATATTTAATAAGAGCTACTCGTATCATTTGAATGTAAGTAGAATAATTATGTTTTTTTATGATTTATCTGATTAATTGTAATGTCACATATTTGGTTCAATAGTAAAACCTAAGTTAATATATTATTCTATACACCCTTATACCTAACTAGATATATAAAAAGTAAAGGTAAGTAAGCATTTATTGACCACAAAAAACCGCTACTGACCATACACTATGACCTGACCATACACTAGATGTAGGTACTAAAGTGTATCTATAGAATCTACGAATTATAAGAGATAGTATACCCACTCATATCTGATGAAAGGTATTCCTCTCTTCGCATAATTTTAATGGTGCGGTTCTCGTGCGCGTCAATAACACAATGTGTGCAGATATCCGAACAAAGTCTCGCCTCATTCGCTGACTAAGCTACACTGTTTAATTTAAAAGATATTTTTCACAAAAGATTTATAAGTAAGAAGTTTTCTGCATCACTTGGTTGTGTTTATTTTTGCATCGATTACTTTTTCTACTTTTACTGTATTTATTCACTTTATAATCTACTAAGATTGTTAGTTCACAGGGTGTATTAGGAGCTCTATATCTATCTATTAGGAAAATTACCAAGATAACTCTTATCCATTTTCCAGTGAATTACAGAAATACATTTCCAGGAAAGACAGGTGCTATTTATAAGTTCGGATCATAGTGTAAAGTAATACCTGAATTAAAACTTTACAGTTGATTAAAAATCTGTGAGAACATGGGAGAGCCATGCTTAGACATGAATTGGGCGGCTCAACGGGAATGATAACACGACGTCACAAAAAACCGGTAAATGAAGTCCTTCTTAAAAGGCCGGCAACGCATCAGCGACCTCTCTGATCTCGCAGATGTTCATGGGCAGCGGTGATTACTTACCAGCAGGTGACCCGCTTGCTCATTTGCTACCTCTAATATAAAAAAAATACTCCGGATTCGGAGGAAATGGGGCTTAAAGTGTGACTCTACTGTGATCCGGATGTCCATGATCGGCGCCAATCGCTTACCATAGTGATGTCTGCTCGTCTGCCTTCTATAAAATAATAATGTCCACGCTATTTTATTAATTTTATTTTTAAATAAGTAAGTAAGAAGCTTTATATCTAGTACCATGATTAGTGCATATAGGAAGGTATAGCTGGGGGTACGACAGAATAGCGATGGCCGTTATTTTGCGCACTTGTAAAAAAGAAGACTTTCTATCAAAATAGGTTCCTGCGCACTCAAGGTCATAACTACACTTTCTTGCCTCGGACTATAGGTAGGTAGGTATATACCTAACACGTTAAATTATTGTAATTTCATTAAACGTTTAAAGTTTAAGTAGATGATTTCGTAGAGTTGACGTTGAACTGCGGGACGTAGGTGCATGGTAAAAATATGACATGTAGGTACACAAAGTAACATCGAATATGTATTGTATATAAGTACCCACCTTGTTACAGGTATTTAAATGGACGAGCATTCTTTTCCCACAGATGTACGCATAAAAGAGAAAGGTAGGCAACATTCGATATCATTAAATGAGTTCACAACAGCGTGTAACATTCGTATCACTTCAAACGCACGTCTCACTTATCAAAGTTCACGAAGCGCTTGTGAGCGAATAGTTCGCTCGTGAGCGGAAAGTTTCCGCTCAGCTCAGTTTTGTTTGCTTTTTAACTTAATTAATTCGCCTGCTACCAACAGCCATGCGCTGCAATATTATTATTATGACAATAACTTCACAATATCAAACAGAAAATTTGCATGATGTTCGGCCGGCTATTATTATATCCGGAAAATTAATTTTATCATGATTTACATCGGCATTTGCATAATTCACCGTCGTCAATGCTATCTATACTATAGATATCGCAATTTATAGCCTGTGTAGACCGTAGATATAATGCAACCGTAATACATCTTTGCTTCTTTTTTACAAGCTAATAAAACTTGGACAACATTTACGAAGACAATGCCATAAAAATTGGCATAAAATCTCGGCACCGAAAATTTTATATCCAGATACTATGACGTTCATAAATCGTGAAGGAGGAATCATTGGATAAAATGTACGCTATCTGAACAAATTGGCGTATTAGCGTTGTGATCATATTACGATGACTTTTGGCAAGTGAAATTATTACGCGTTTCAAAGTCGGTTACCGTTCTCTTCTTTTTCTTCGTACGGGTTTTTTCGCAATCGGGCGTCAAGTGTGCCTAATTCATGTGTAGAGAGTGAAATTTAGAGGTTTTCACTCCAACTAGCCAATATCTTCCGAGAAAACTATTAGCGCCTTAACGCTGCTACAGTCGGAGTACGGAGCCAGTTATCGTTTGTTTTAGATATTAATAAATTAAACCTATTGAGTTTTCAGTGTTTGAACACATCTTATTTAGGTTTAATTTAATAATTTTGCCCATACACCAATATTAGTATTCTCGACAATGAAATACGAGTATGTGAAAAAAATACAAACTCGAATGAATGACTTGCAGCAAGAATGTAGACATTAAATAGGACATATTATGTAGGTACTATATTTATGTAGCCTCACGCTCAATGCCACATTTGAACATAAAATAGGACAATAAAACTTAGAATTGCATAACAACATCCAACATTGTCGCCTAAATCGGAAAATATCCGTAAATCATATGTTTATTTGCGGTCGTGTCGAGCGGCGGTCTCGCGAGCGGGCTCTATTGAAACCTCGGGACTATTCTATGACACAAAGACCTTAATTTATTCTTCAACAGGATTTATTCTTCCCGTGTGTGAGCCGGTGACAGAGGACCCTCAAGGTTAATGTAGGTCTTGTCATCGGAAATTGGAGCGACCGAAACCGTGCGATTTGTCAGCTGTCGAGCGGAATTGAATGTTGGAGGTACGGTACCGCACTCATTCAAAATATGGACTTTTGGGCTTTGTGAAAAATACTCCTCCAATCCAAACTTTTGCTTTTAGAAATATGGTTTTAGATAGGTATAATATTTTGGTGTTTTACGAATATAGCTCCAAAATGCTGTTTATGGCTCGTTACCTGCCAGTAAGACCTACCGTTCGAATATACTTACTTAGTGACTCAGAAAATTGAGTGGTGGGTGACTCACGGCTGTTCTTTTAACGTTATAAATAGGTAGGTATTCATTTCAAGGCAAGTTACGGATTTGACTACGAATAGGTAGGCTTATTTAGAAAAAGTTATAGCACCTTGATGTGCCGGCTAATCAATTTACGTGTGTAAAACTATTAATTAAACGAAAACAGCCAATATTAAATCCAGTAATGTTCTTAAGCGTGTCCTTTGACGCTGCGACTTCCTGAACAATTTTCATTTCCTCAATGGAAATCCCTGTCTGAACTTCGCAGCACGCCAATTTTAACTCTAAATCTGTCTCCGAGTTACTTTCTACTAAAGTTTACTTCACACCGATCTTCATATTTCCAGTTTAATCATCCGAATGCTCGGTAATTAAATTACTCACGTAACTCGTTAAAATGACTAGTGATGTAACGGGGTGCCTTTGGAAAACACTCAGAGTTCACTAGCAAAATAACAACGTCCATTCATAACAAAAAGCCCATTCATCAAACGAGATAACAATGTCACAGCGTTATCAAAACATGACCCGCGAAGCGATCACAATGTTTTGCCGCGCAAATCCCGCCTGGCAAAAAGTTAACACAATGGGAAAGTTGGTGCCGAATAAATCGTTTCATTTACTATATAAGCCGTGTGCAGTTCTTGTGATCTATGGCCCTGTTTGGCTCGTTTGAAAACAGGTGCCGTTTAAATTGAACTTGGCGGCAAATTAATTGCCGAGTCGTTGATGTATCACCTGTGTGAAAGGAACTAGGAAACTGTTTTATGTTGTACAATATTTGTAAGTACCTACTTTTATCATTAGTACGCTTCTGCTACTGTTCCCTGACTAAGAGTATGTATTTTCTTTAAGTAGTTCTATTAAAAATTGATTGTGTTGTTTCTACAAAGTTGGTAGGTATGTTTCATGCTTCCTTATGGTTACCTAAGTAGATTTAAGTAAAAATTTTAAATACATTAGAGATAAAAGGAGAGAGCCATGCAGATTATGAGATGGCAGTACAGAAATGGGACTGCTGCAGGGCTTGGTCGAAATGGCTGAATTAGCTTATAAACCTTAGGTTGGACTGGATTCTAAACTAAATATTTCTTGTATTTCAGGACACCAGGGTCTCCCACCCAGACACGTGCCTTACAATGTGAAAGATTATTATATTAATAAATTCTATACAGCTATTAGTAGGTTCTATTTAAATAATACTTATTAGGTACCTATTACTTAAATGTTTAGTGCTTGTAATGAGTGATTGCGTACTTTTCTATTCACAGTTTTACAATAATCTTTGGAAATCCTTAAACAAAAAGTTTACAGTCACAAAAGAATACCGACTAACTAAGGTTATTCAATTACGCAACACACAGTTTTCAAGTTAACCTTTTCCGGGGCTGCGAGTATTTCAACAAAAAATTACGGTCGTTTAAGGTTTAGGCCAAGTTCGCAAACCCTGTGTTAATGAAATAAACATAGGTCTGGCCATTTGTGGAGTAATCATCATTTATGTTTTTTATTTAATTTAGATTTGTCTTTGCATAATCTGTCTACGACGTCGTCCTTTAATAAATGAAAGTGGGATAACATGGATTATTGTTATTTGGATGATAAGTTAGGTACATCACTAATGGATTTGGTTTAGAAACTGTAAATGTTTAATTAGTTCTATTTTCATTTTTAACGTGCTTATGTGCAATAATATATGTGTGTATGGTAATAATTATAAGAAAATTAAGTGTATCGTAAAATGCATAGTCAAAACCAGGCATGTAAAGTGAATTTGAGGACGTTATTCACGATTTCTATCTCACATAAATCACTCGTACCTCCGCAATTTTAATATGCCCTCGGTTAACAATACCATGAAAAATCCTGATAACCGAGTGAATCTAGTTATTTTAATAATCAAGAGACCAAATATGTAGGCTAAGCCTGCACTACTGTGGAATGCGGTGCGGCATGCTTTTAATGTCACTGCCACTCACTGCTGTCCAATAAACTAAAAACAGAAGAATGCGCGTTTTTGGGATAGTTTTGTTGATACAAAATAGGTAATTGAACCACAAATTCTTTGTCCAACTTTAGGTACTTCTATAAAGAACATATTTATTAACTTTACATTACCTAAGAAGCGAACAGCAATTTTTCAAGCTGGCTGGACAAGGTTTTGATCAATTATCTAAGATTTGTTAGCGACACTTGAAATGAAATGAGACTATTTAGTCGTCATATTAACAGTCTAGCGACCTACAGTCGACTAGCATAACACCTACTTATATACCCAATATCAATACTTAATACAATAAGTTATTATATTTATGTATTTTATGTAAGCAGGTATGTATTATTTATAAGCCGCCATAGATCTTTCTACCTCGCCCAATGGTTAAGGTAGAGAAAACTGTATAGCATTAAGTCCGCCAATTGTACTTTTTATTTTTTGGTGCGATAAAGAATAAATGAACATATTCCAGATATTACGTGATACCTATGATATTTTAATATGTCAAATACGTGGACACAATTAATATGTGCATTGTGTACAACCTTATTCTCCCACATAAAATACAATTTCATAAATGGCTGCAGAATTGTATCTTGGGACCGTAAGTATACTAAAACCTAGAAACATAACAGCGCTCGCGTAAGAATGCAATACAAAACAATATCCCGCGGTAATTTCCTAGGAGGACGCGCCGGCAGTGACGCCCTTCGCTGCACTCCCTCACACCGCTTTGTCATTTTCATTTACTTCTTTGCGGAAATAAATTCCAACTAATTTATTTTTATCTCCCACCCTCTAGACACTATTTGTTTCCTCCAACATGAATTGCGGAAGGGATTTTTAATTAGCACTTTAGAGCTCTCATTCTTCAATTACCTTTTTCTTTGTGCAACATTATTCTAAAGAGATGCAGTTAACTAATACTCTTGAATTGTTTCATTATGCGTTTTTTTAATTTGACAAAGAACAAATAACGAGGGTTAAAAGAAAGGATTTCTTATCTTTAAAGTGGTGAACAATGCTTTTTGTTGAATGAGGAATACTCCGTATCTGTATTTGCTTCAAGCGAGAGTAGCTCTCTCGGTCAGATTGTGGGTGGGCGAATAGCCGGCATTCGCTTGGACTGTCACATAGCTCCACAGGGACATAATACTACTTGGACATAGATTTAGTAGGTAAATACCGAACTCATCTATTTAAAACGATAGTACCTACCTATATGTTGCGAGTAGGCATTGTACAGTACTTACCTGATCATTGAACGTAGTTTATACTAAATACCATAGGTATTGTAAGGATTTGCACGGGGTCTGTTAAGTTAAAGAAAAGTTAAAGCAATTAATTTCATGTCTGAAGAATTAAATTAAAAAATATCTAATATGATTTTCTTTTTAGCAGCTCAGTGGATAAGAACGCCGCTTCCATGCGGGAGCTCGTGGTTCGAAGCCGAGTGTACACTTCACTGAAATATTCAAATCTATGTGCGTATTTCTACAATTTGCTCGGCGGAGAAGGAAAATAACGTGGAAACCTGAACGTTTTCGATTGTTATGAAACGTGTACTTAATAATGATTTAATTGGTTTGGCTTACGCTACCTTACTGGAATTACATGTTAAGATGAGAGAGAGAAGGACAACAGTGGGTACCTAGTCAAGTGTTCAGTCGAACAAGGTTGCTTTAATAAGAATATTACTAACAAATACTTGATTACAGTTACTTTGAATTATAGCATAGATAAATGTGATTTAATATCAATTATGAGTTGTAGTTTAAAATTTTAGAGTTTATTACCATCACGGAGGCAGATGTTATACCTTTCCTCAGTTAATTATGTTTTAGCCCGCACCTGTTTAACCTAACAATTTTCCCGAATGTCTGGAGAAATTGGGCACAGCAGGGAGTGGTAAGTGGGTAATGGATTTTGTAGTCCCTAGCATACCCTTTACGGTTTCTGAGGCTATTCCTAGTAGGTACAATTTATGGCTGTGGGATGGCGTTTGCGAACGTAAACCTACCTAGTAAAACTAGTCACTAGGCATCTCATAAAAAGTTTTTATTTTTACGGCCCGCTTAGGGCAGAGGTTTGAATGCCGATTGAAATGCAAGGGTACCTAGCGGGATCGATTCCCGGACCACAAATTTTTATTAATGAAACAGTATTTTGTTGAGTCCAGGATTTTGTGTCATTGAAGTGCTCTGGTATTTTTGGTGGCTTTATTTTTACATCGTTTTAAAACAATAATCCCTTCCCTACTATTAGATCAACTAACCATATCGGCGAAAAAAAAACAGCAACTAGGTATGTGCAGCTGATTTTATACTTCTATTATTATCTAACATGATGGGGCTTTATTTCTATATTCATGAAGGCAAGCATTAAAAATTAATGGTTTACACAGGATTACAATTACGTACCTTAATAGTAGTTTTTAGATTTTCGCGTTGCATTATAACTGTTAAAGTATTAAAACGGGAATTAGGAAATTAGAGAATAAACGTCGCGTTAATTCCCGTCTATTAAGACGTAAATAGTTTATAGTATAGTTACGTACCTTACTTTTGGATATCTGTTATTTAAGCGCTGTTGACAGCGCCCACGGTCCCGGTATAACTAATATAGTCATCATCATCATCATTTCAGCCAATAGACGTCCACTGCTGGACATAGGCCTCCCCCAAAGTTCTCCACACACTAATATAGTACATGATAGCAATCACGTGTATAACTGTGAAAGTTTTGAACAAATGATAAACCAAAAGACCTTCCTCGTGACAGTAGGCCACCGCCCTAACTGCCTACATCTGGTAATTGCTTCTGAACTTGTTTTTGAACATAATTTCGGCTAATTGCAGCGACTCGGCGCCGCGCCAACTACGAGCACCACACTAACTCACAGAACGGCACTTTTAAATCGGACGGTTTTTAAGTGAACTTTGATTTCTTCTTGTTGGGACTTTCCGGTCTATGCCGCTTTAATTAATACTTCATACGTGCTCGGCAGCATAACCTGGGTCACCGCTGCACAAGCACAGCTTAAGGTCACGTTTTCATTAGGGGATTTTTTTTATTAGACTATTGGCCAACGTTTGACCACGCACCTGATGGAAAGTGTCGATGAGGTCTAGGATGACACTTGCCTTAAAATGTCCAGATTATAGTGGATTTATCTAAATTATGGCAATTGAAACTATTTTCATATTATGACAAGTTAATGCTGGTGAACTGCTTTAACCAGTGATTCTATAAAATTTAAAAATATGAGACGATGTTTTATCAAACCATCGTCTTTTACCTTCTTTATCAACTGATAGCCCTCCGCCCCAACTTCAGTTTGAAACTTCAATCTACTATAAGTTCCAAACTGCTATTTAATTGCAAAGAATTGCTATAACTAAAAATAAAATTAGTTCCAAACTGTTGTAATAGATGGCGTTGGGTGTCAATTACATAGCGCAAGTGTTTCGCTCTTTAGTTTTACATTACCTTGTCTTAATAGTATAGATATACAGATATTTTATGTAGGAAGTGTAACGTTTGGGTAACGTTGACTACGTTACCCAAACTCCTTCAAAATACTTAATCCCAACATTATCGTTCTATAGATTCAGTTGAAGCCAGACTTGATGAAATCGCAAGTTCTATAAGCAATATCACTTCAATACAACTTAGGGTGATTTCAGAGTTAAGCGGTTGACCCGTGCCGACCACACGTGCGCGCTTGTATTTACACTACGGTATTAGTATTTCATAGACACGGCTTTCAGACTAGACGCACGCGCCGTCGGCCAGCACAGGCGAAGCCTCTTGTTATTATTGCTAAGAAACACTCGATACTAAATCTCCTTTCACAGCGGCGCGCCCGTGTTGAGACGCACCTGTAGGCGTAGCGCGAACTGTTCACAGATATCGTAGCGTATACAATGTGTATCATCGTACAGTCAGCCACACTTCAGGTTACCACAACCTGTCAAATTTCCTCAATGGATATTCATCCTAATGTGTATGACAGTAAGATGAGAGTCGATTGAAGATTTGTATACTTTGATGTGTGGCTGTCCGTACCTAAACAATTTGTATAAAAATCGTACCTAAGCTGAACTTAATTGATCGCACAAATGTCAGAAAGGATAGCAACTATCGCTACGTGAGCGCTCGACAAGGATTATACAAGTAACGTATCCAATACATTTTTGAAGGAAATGGTATACAGTACGATATGTCTTCGAAGGGCTATTCGTTAAACAATACCTAACTTAATTCGTAAATGAACATGACTAAACGGTTATTAAATTTATTGTTAAAGTATAAAAATAGAAAAAGTAAGTCACAGTATTAGTACCTAACCTGTTTACAGATCATGGGTAATTAACAGTTTTATACTATTCGGTTACCTACTACACGAACCCCTAAAGTTGCTAATGTAGATATGCACCAAATTCATTAAATATGCACAAATTGCCCATTCCACAAAACTTTACTGTTAAGTCCCAAAAGCAGTAAATATGCAAATTGGGATAACTGCAGTGAATTTGTTATAATCACCTCCCATCTACTGCAATTAGGTTTCATTTCAACGTAACAGATTATGTTTTTATTATTATTTTTTGACTGACCGGATGGCGCATTTTAGTAGTAACCCTGCCTCATACGCCAAAGGCTGTTTGATCCCCACCCTGGACAAACATTCGTGTGATGAACACTTGTGTTTGTTCAGTGTCTAGGTGTTATGTATATATGTATTATATTTGTGATCCTCTGTTGTCTGATACCTGTAACACACGTGCTTAAGCTATTTAGTACGGAGTCAGGTTAATTTATGAGATGTTTTCTGAATTTATTTATATAGAAATAGGGGTCAGATATGTGCGATTCCAAGCAAGTCTAGATTTTTGTTTCGCTGAATAAAGTAAGTCTGACCTAGCCTGACAGCTTCCCTTCATGTATCAGAAGGCCTAAAATAAAAGATAACTTACGATCGAATCTTTACACACGCCTTTTTCACACGCGCTTTGAGTTTCGTTTGTTAGAATGTGACAGGTACCTACCTACGTTCTCATACGTTACGGGACGGTTTCGTAATAAGTCACCAGGATGTTGGATATCCGCTGTTGAGATCTCAAAACGGAACGGGACCGGACTCAAGTTCTGGCTCTAAGTAAAGACTCATGTCTTTACTATAGTTAGGTCAATTTAAAAAATCAAATATAAGAGATGAGGTAAGATAATCATTAATTGTCTAAAAAGGCTGCAAACGAGCGTGCTTTAACTACATTAGATATAATACGCTTATTATATCTAATGTAATTAATCCGCTAAGAAGCCTCGTTATATAACTAGCAAATCAGAGATTTAATTCTTTAGATTTTATGGTGCATAAGATTTGCAAGAAATTCCTTTGACCAGGAGCAAGATTGCTCAGCTCCCTTTGACTTTGTGGTGGAAGCATCAAAGCTATTACAAATACATAATAAAGCCGTAATACCTAGGTCCGTTCAGCAATTAGGTACCTACTGCCGTTTTGTCCACAGTAAAACTCTTCAAATTCAGTTCCTCTAAATACGTTTCATTGATGGTACTCGTACTACCTACCGTTTTATCTGTATCAGAATAGAAATTAGAATTTATTAGGCCCAGTTTCACCCAGGTTTAATTCTTATATTTTGCACTTATGCTGCTCCAAATGGAATAATTTAGTCGTAGTCGTCCTAGCATTAAATTATCAATGAAAAAAATCCTTTTTCTTGGTGCAATACGATATTTTAATTAGTCGAATTCTACGCTTCATTCATTAAAATTAATATCACCACTCACAGCCTAATCGAATTATTCACGGCAGAATAATTAATAAAATATAATGGATTTCATGTGAAAAAGTAAGTAACACTATAAAATTTAATTTTAATACGGTTAATACGTAAAATGTACTTAATTTGGTTGCAGGAATTATAGATTACCTACGCGTTGAGCGGAAAAGCTGTAAATATCATATCACGTTCCCAAAAGAACGAGTACAATGCTTTTGCTTAATAAAAATAAAAAGTATTAATTTTGTTCTATTTAACTTGAACTTCTTCACCTAAATAACGTTGCATTGTGGAAACAAAACAATGTTACCGAAGAACGTAGCTAAATTTTGTTAGGGGCATCTCCTAGAACTCTTGAGTTTAGCCAATTTATAAAAGTTAAAATTTCCTGAAATTCCCGGTTGAAACAAGACAACTTGCCAGATTTTATCTTGATGAAGAATTTTGTTTGAAGAAAATCGTGTATTTTGGGTTAGGCAAAAAGTGTTATGTACCTTTTATTTGCTGTCAGAATTCATGTTACAAACTAAGTTAGCCAGACTGAAGTGACACCGACAAGAGCCGTAATGTCTCATACGAGGTGCTCGTAAAATTTTATAGGCGGCTCGGAGCTACAGGATGTGTCCCGGGAGGCTCGCACTCCGACCTCACATTATGCCTGTAGTCACACTTATCTAACCGTGATTAATTTGTTTTATCTAAACGCCCCATGAGGATATTTCACTCCAACGCTCCAGGCCACAAAGAAATTGATGAGCGTGGCCTAATTAAATTTTTGAGCGGTGTCGTTTCAGCAACGTCAGTCAAAGTCAGCCTGATGTATTGCGTAGCACCTATCTCGACGCTTTTATAACCCACATACTATGCACGTACTTATACGTTTCGCATTTTGGCAACGGCCTTCAATTAATATATGAAATACTTGTTGTAGGTACCTATATTTTATCGTTGTGTGTAACATTTTCATTCACGTCTTTATTGACGATAGAACTTTATTCCTTTGTAAGTTAGACTATTAGCAACTTATAGTTTGAAGTAAATAGGTTTCTAGGTAAGTTTCAGCCCTACTCGTTTATTGCCGTTCCCTATCGGGAAACTGGTTGGTAAAATGCCGGACGTATTTTCACCTTAAACATATGAACAATATTTTATGTACCCGCACTATCCTGTTATGTAGTATAAGTATACTACATAACAGATAGTGCGGGTAGTAAGTACTATTGTGTTCCTTTACAATAGTTCGAAGAGGTAACGTGTTCGCCACAGGGTAATCATTCAGAGTAGAGTTAACGAACTCTGAATACAAATCGATTGTAGACGTCAGGGTTCTGCGCTAGATATGTCGCAGTCATCTGGTTGAAACAGCTATTTGATTGGATGACTAGCGTGTTTATTGCGTAGCGACGTTTAATTGAATGACTAGACCGAACGTTGAATGAACAAGCCTCACTCAACGTCCAACAAATTAGCGGATTATAACATAGCTCTTTGAACATAGCGGACGTAAAATCAGTCAGGTGATTGTAATTTAGTTCATTTTTTTCCCACTGCGGCGTTGGTGTTCATCAAAACAAAGATGGCGTCAAACAGCTGGTACAGATCGAATAAAATAGCACTGTCTTGATATTTTATTTGCGAAAAAAATCTTATCAATGTGTGTTATTATGTCATGTCATATTTTATTTTATCTAAAGTTAGTTATCTTTTAAGTTTCGAACTCATCAAACAATACAAAGTCAGCTATATCTCATTCAACGACTATGCTAAATGACGTTCAGTCAAGAAGTTGAACGTTATATTAAACAACTTGACGAGTTGTTCTTTAGTCATTCAATTAAACGTCGCCATTCAATGAACTCGCTAGTCATCCAATCAAATAGCTGATTAAACCAGATGACTGCGACAGATACATTACCTACTGCATTCAGATAGGTAGGTACGTAGAAATAAAAAAAGGTAGGTTCCACATCACAAAAGAAAAACATACTCATAAAATAAAACATACCCATGCTTAACATAATAGGTAATCTACCGCTGCTTTGGAATGTCGATTTTTACTGGGAAGACACCAGCAAAACTTCTAGTAGGTAGGTAGTTGTTCTTTTCAAATAATGATAAAAAAACATTTGAGTAACAATAAATATTTTAAGTCTCGCAACTGTAAATCTTTGTAGGTACTGCATCATTATCGATATGGGGATTATAAGGTGATCTAAGATTTGCAAACTTTAGTGATTAATAAGGCCTATGATCATTTGTAAATCCGATAGAATCTATTGTCAATTTCAATAACACATAGGCTGATGGATTGGCATATGGACGGATTATCTTAACATGCTGATTGTATTGATTGACTAAAGGTAATTTATTGAAACCCTTCTATCCGTCTTTGTTCGAATTGTAGACATCCGTAAAGGAATTGAACTAGCCGTGTTAGTCATGGTTAGTAAATTGAAGTGCTAGTGGATAGGGCACGTAATACGAAACGAAACGTATGTTCTAAAAAATACTGTACAGTCGCCGTCAAATATATCGTAGCAGACAAGATGACCAAATATATCTGAACAAATTAAAATGTCAATAAGTTCTGAACGCTACAAGTAACCATTAATATCTGAACATTCAGTATTGCATAAATATCTGAGCAGGTGCCAGTCATTAACTTCTGAACATACAACTAACCAATAATATCTGAACACTCAGTACTGCATTAATATCTGAGCAGATGTCAGTCATATATCAGGATAAACAAAGTAGGTACGTAAAGAAAAGAAACAAAGTGTCATTACATATTTGAATCTGAAAATTATTTTTAAAAGTGTGTGGCCAGGATGTAGGCATTAACAGTAATTGGAAACTAAGGAGTTTCATCAAAAAAACCAAGATATTTATTACCAACGAGCGGTCACGAAGCGAACATGTTAAAGATGATTGTATTCGTTTTTAAGATGAGATTGATGATTCATTCATTCATTCAGGTGATTCATAGACACTTTTTACTTTTCGAATAACTGCTGTAACAAAAAAGTTGATGTCGCAAAAATGGCCGCCATTTTGTTTTTTTTTTCTTTAAATATCAAAAACCTATTATTTTTTTAATGATTAATTAAAAAACTCTCAGGGTTGTCGAAAATTTTTCCGCAAAAATAATTCCCAACACACCAAAAAACAGCCCTTATCAGTGAGTCAGTCATTGGTAATCGAGCTTTATATAAGTATTATGTTGAGCGACGAACGCGACGTTGCCAAATTGATTTCTAAAACGATAGGCAACCTCGCATTGGTATTGACGTGCGTGAAGGATGACAGTTCAGATATTATTGGTTATTGTATGTTCAGAAGTAAATGACAGCATCTGCTCAGATATTAATGCAGTACTGAATGTTCAGATATTATTGGTTAGTTGTATGTTCAGAACTTATTGACATTTTAATTTGTTCAGAAATATTTGGTCACCTTGTCTGCTACGATATATCTGATGGCGACTGTACCATCTTTTTATACACAGTTAATACAATAAAGATTTATTCTATTATATTCTACGAAGCAGAGATTTGAGGTAAACAAGCGCAGAACCCTCACCAGGAATAAGGACCGTAATTTTACACAACAGACCATCCATTGGCGTCTTCTACATTAAATCCGTTACTTTGGAATGTTCGATCCCATTCTAATACAAAATGGACGATGTCAGAAGTGTCCATCAACCCTTAGACAAAGGATCAAATAGACCGGACACGCAAATAATAATACTCGTGTAAACGGAACAACTACATACAGAAATTGCTAAGAGTAAAAGAGACAGAATCATGATTGTTTGTCTTTGTCAGAGTTTTATGCCATCAACCATTCCATCAATCCATCTTTCAGTTTAAACTGTCGTAAAGATTGATGATTACGATTGGCAACTCAGCTTTGATAGTTTACCTACCTTTTCTTCGGGCGGATGTTGGCGACCAGCAACGAACCTTTTGATAATGTTCTACATATTGTTTATGGTTTTACGTAAGATAACAAATTTAAAAGAAAGTAAATTAGTTGCCATTGAATGTAATTTCATTACAAACAGACGGTTAATACTTGTTAAACGGAAAAGGCAATATTTGGTATTCATGCGATTCCGTATCGAGCTTCCTAAGACAAAACGCCTATCAATATTAGAGGTGCCGCGACGTAGGTTTCTCTTGTCGAATACGTTCGATATGCCTTATCAATGCAGATCCAGAATTTATATATCAGAATATTGCATGGCAATAGACTTACTTAATCTTTTGTAGTTTACATTGGTCTAAAAATCAATCCGATCCTAGTGGACATTTCTAGCTTTTCAAATCAATACTTTTTATTCACCTGTTGAGCACTGTTCCGTTGCCTTTCTGTACATCTTTTTAGAACTTGACTTGTCCGAATTAGGTATTTATTTTTATTGAATTTTACATTACCTAAATCAAACCGATACATACACATAGGTCACGTCACAATATTAGAGGGAGATTTGTAGCAGAATTATGATCGGATTGCATAATCAAAATTTCCAATTTGAAAGTGTAAGTTTGTACAAAAAGAAGTATAGGTACTTACTTAAATACTAGCCTTTTCTTCTCATTCTGCATGCTGCTGCTGATCCCACTTCTAACTCGAAAACCCAATATTGTTCCACACGCCTTGAGATATTTGCCCCGCTTACACAAGTCCGCCGTTTTAAATCCACTCTTGCGGCGACGGATTGCGTAATACGCGCCCATACATTGTATTGTTGTATTCCCAATGCGGCTGTTCACAAGACATAATTTCTCCGGGTCGGTCGGCGAGAATAAAATACTTCGGAAACGAACTCCGTCCTAGCCCACTGGAAATGCCGTTCAGTAGCAATTAAAACTTTCGCACTGATCAAACTTTAACAGTCACATCTTCACGAAGACAACTTTCCCGGGGAGAGGAGCATAAATGTGACTACGGCCACCTAGCGAAATTGTATCGCTGAAATAACTTCCTTTTAGGGTTGCGACGGCCGTTCGTGAATCGTTAGCTGATCTTTGTCGGGAATTGTTATTTTTTTAGGGAAAGCGATGAATCGGAATCGAGGTTGATATTGTAGTTTTGCTTGTGATCGGACTGTTGTAGAAACTTTTTGTTTTTTTTTGATGTGATAACTGGCACACGAGCGGACGGATCACCTGATGGTAAGCGATTGCCGCCGCCCATAGACACATTTCCTACTTTACGCCGGTCTTCTGTGAGACTATCATGCCGAAGCGTGGCTCTTCCACGTTTTGTGCTTTTTTCGTACTAAATATTCCTAAGTAATTTTTATTATTTTAAGGCGACTACATAGTTCATCAGTGAACTATTAGTTTAATTTAGGAAGCGGAGGTCCCCTCTCCAATTTCAACCTCAGCGTATAAAACCAGTCAGTTACTGGCCAGATAAACACTGTGATGTAACTAAAATACTCTTTTAAATGTAACTTCCTCCAGAAAATAGCCAAAATAATTCAGCAAAACCCCGTCCGCAAAAGGGTTTGTCGACCGCATCATATTAATAAACATCAGCTTAATTATGGCACGGAAGAAAAATGGGACAGCACAATTCGTCAAGGCGGATGATGGTAGCGGCAGGGTTACCCCCCAAATCCGTGTAAGCCGAAGGCCCGAAGACGCCGACGCTGACAGATCACTTGTCAGTGTCAACCTTGCTTTGGTGTAACTCCCAAAATGTTTGTCTCGTGTACACAAGGATTTGTGGAGACTGCAAGGGACCTTGGATCATCTTCGTTTACCAACAAGCAGTTTTAATGTTAAAAGGTTTTTTATCGGCAATATCAAGTATGTACGTATACATACATATAGTAGGTTGCAAGTAACTAAGTTAAATTCACGGTGGGCGATGGGACAAATGTACCTTTATTTGCCATATGTGCAGAGCTGAATATGAGCTATTAGTGTTTTTAAGGTTCCGCAGACAATTGCAAAAAACCAAAACCATTATGAATTCATCATTATTAACTGTTCGTTCGGATGAGAGTGGCCGAAAATCGGGAGCGGTGGCGTGCATTAGGGGAGACCTATGTCCAGCAGTGGACAACCGTGGGTTGCTGATGATGATGATGAACTGTTCGTCCGTGTGTCATAACCACTTTTTTCGAAACTTTAAGAACTATATTGTTGAAATTAGGTAAGGATATATTTTGGGAACAGCATTAAGATTATTAAACAAAAATAGAAAAAAATACAATTTTCCCATGCTTAAAACCGAAACTAATATTTTTCCATCAAACCCATACGACGAAATGATATTGAGGGGTTTAATGTAATTATTTTTTTGCTTCACTGAATAGTTTAAGCCAGAGCCACTTCCAAAGTGGTAAAATCCTCTTCTCTTGTAACTTCTACAATAAAATAATAACTAAAAAAATATTTCAGAGATTAATTTTGAACGAACTATTTTGTTTTACCAATAATTAAGTTAAGCCCTCGGTCGCTGCGGTCGGCTCAGCAGGAATAACTATATGGATTCCACCAATTCATGATAATTTGTGGGACTTATTATTGTCACATTATGGCAAGTATAATATTATTATTAAATGTAATTAGATTTAAATACAAAATAAAAATTAAAAATGATCGGCCTAGTGCGGGTCGGGTTCGCCCACCGAGGGTTCCGTACATCCTACGCACAGATTTTTAAGACTTTCCTAGTAATAAATAAGTACTTAATTCATTTTCAATATTTTTTGTACGTTTCAGTATAAATAAGAAAACAAATATTAAACATATTTGCAAAGTGTCTATCAATTCGTTAGGATTTGACATAGGTACTCGTAATATTATGATAACCAATTTGAAAAAATTAACCTATTTATTTGAATAACATAGTTTATTTGTTCTATTTAGAGGGTCTTAACTGTAACCACATCTATGGAGTCATGAACGGAGTAGTCCTAACAGACGCATTTTTCAACACTTCGAAAAATTTAAACTATAGGATTTATGTTACACACCGTAAGTTTACGTTTTATGACGTAATTTAAGTGTGCGATACTAACCTAACTATGTAATTGATATTGACGCAATTCGAAATAGATAAGTCTGATTGATACACAGGTAAACAGACAGTCAAACAAGGGTTTAGAAGAGTTACGTTTTTTTCTTATTAAGGTCCGGACCCCTAAAAACAATAATGATAAATAGATGAGATTAAAACACTAAAAAAGTTTCAGATATCTAAAACAATAGGCGAAATTTTTCCGTATTTCTAAAAGACAAGTCAAACCACGAAAGATTTAAGACCAAAAAGTTAGAGAATAAAAGATAAAGGTTAAGTTACAGTCGGCTGCTTATTATTCATGTACTCCTGGGATCCAAGTATTAATTTCACTGACATTTCTGAGCCTGCAGTACGGTCCAGTGGGTATTCTCTGATCATCAGAGTCAAGGTTTGTAATCAGGCCTTGAGACCTGAGCATATAACGCGCGCTGCACACAAGACTGATGAATGCATTGATTGCATAGAAGCCGCCCATTGATTGCTATTTCTCCAACAAATTTGATACATGGTAAATCAATTTGGGAAAGTTTACATAATGCAGTTATATTTTGACTCATCAGCTCAGCTTGTGCACTATCTAGGCAGCTAATTAAACAGTCTGCATGCAATTTGCATCTCGTCGGATTGGAGTCGCGAACTTCTGATTATTTGAATAAGATTTCGCAGAGCAATATTAAGGAAATTATACGTGCTACGGAGCAGATTCAGAGACGGCGCCGAGAAGCGGCGCGGCACGTCGTATAATCATCGCGAGATACAACTCGCGCATAATTAGCCTATTGGTAGAATTTGAATATCGAATATTGCCGAAATAAGATTATTCTATTCGCTTATTTAATGGATTAGGAATCTGTTTGAGTGACTCTACTGGTGTTGTATCTATCTGCCATCTATCACATAAAAAGTCCGCTGTTAGAATTTCTATATTTTCTATTGAGATTTGCCAAAAGTTTTTTTTTTATAACAGACAAGCATTAGAACTTGATAACACCTAATGTTAAGCGAAGATGAAGTCTAAGGTGGGCCATGCTTTCCCGTGGTAAGCCTATTCACTGTTGCCTTAAAGAGGTCTAGGGTATATTGTTCAGTCGTAGAATATTTTTGTTGTATATGCAATGTCAGCTATCTAGTTCGGTTGATGATTTAAAATTAATATACGAGTAAGTATGTGTACTTAATGTCAATCAAAAACCAACTTTTGCATCAATAATTGTAAAATTAGAACTATTTAGTTATATCATTATAGTACGCATTATTTGTAGATTTGAATTGTATTAAATACAAACTAGCTTCATAACTAGCGGGTTTAGAAAAAATACAAAATGAACAAGTAATTTTGAAACTATAAAAGTAGAAGTGACATAAACTGTAATTACAGATATAAAAGAAGCCTACAAGACCTAGTCCTAATTCGTAAAGAACAAAACAATCAGTAAAATACAAAAGATAAAAGCATTGTCGCCTTGGAACGTTCACGTTTTTGCCAAGGGTCTCTCGTAAAACTTTATTAGGCGCATTAAGGTCGTGGTTGAATCCTGTTTATGTAATCGCCTCCGGGGACCTTTACCAGGAAAAATATTAAGTGAAAAAAGAACACACAATGTCACCCTAAGTAAGATTATATGTATTACGACCTATATCCACGAGGGTCCGCGGTACATGCTTTGAATCTCACTTCAGGCGGAATGAAAAGATGACAGTCCGGCCGATAAGAGAGGAGGAGCTCCTATGAAATTATGAAAAAAAAACAAATATCCAAACATTTGTTTAAATAAATATAACAAGATGTTCTTTCTACTTCCCAATGTAACCGATATACACACAACAATTCTTAGCGAATTTATAGTACCTACTCAAGTGGGTGCGCAAACGCAGGTGCAGAGTGCAATACCATAATTCCTTACCATTTTAATTCGATTGGACTCCAGCGTGACACAACCAAAGAGAGATTGAGTGCTTGATTGTACTTTATAAGCACGTAGGTAGCTGGTACCAACATGGTTTTTTTAATGTGATTACCTCATCAGGTAATCGCTTACCATCAAGCGATTGCCGTTGCCCATAGACACCACAACAACAGTAGAGTCACAAGTGCGCTGCTAACCTTTGACCCCTTTCCCCCCAATTCGGACTTACCAGGCGCTGCTTCACACCGATCGTCTGTGAGGCCGTGGTATCACTCCGGTTGAGCCGACCTCATGCCGAAACGGGGCTCGCCCACGGATAAATATTTTACACATTCGAGCACCGGTCTAAATGTCTGAATTCAACGAAATTGCTGCATACCTACATTAATATACCAATATTGATCGAGTAAATACTTGGATAAATGTTTAAATCTCAAATTGTTGTTAAACATCACAAAATTTAATTACTTATATTGATGGTTATTTATAGGAACCACCAAAGTTATCAGTATCCTTAAACTTCTAAGCTTTCTTGAAGAGAGATAGTTGATTATGTACGAGGAGTCTAACAAAGTTAATTTTGTACTAATTAATTTTCTACAAGTTCCGGGAAAGTTACCCGAGGTGAAGTAAAAATTTTTAACTATACTACGCTAGAGGTATAAAAATTGACGCTCTCATGTCATACACGTGGAAGAATTGAAATTCGCAATGTGTTTTTTATCAATTGTCTGTATATTTTTGAAACAGTCTTCTCTCAATTTAATTTAAAATTTTCGACGTGTAAAATAATATGATCTGATACGGTGCCACAAGAAAAACAAAGGTCCATAACCTACGTATCTTGGTACCAACTTGGACACATTTTATTCAATTCAAAAAAAGTTTAATTAAAGTTTCTATACATTTGACAGCTATCTCACTATTGATATTTAATCATTTCAATCGCGTGCAAAAGGTCCGCTAAATGACATATTGTAGAACTGAGGTATTTACATGGTGATTGCACAAAATAATTACACACAGAAAGTAGACTGCCCACTAAGATCTAAAAACGTGTCATGTACTCACGCATGCGCACTATCGGGGAAAGAGGCCTTTTCGACCACATTAATCCTAGCCTATGACATAAGATTGTCGAACTGTCGAGGTCTGTGGTAGAGGCCGCGCGCTTATGTACTCATGCCGGGCAACAACCCTAGCATATGTCAACGAACTCTTCTAAGTTCAAAATCAGGATGAATCTACCTTCTGCGTGTAATTATTTTGTGGTGATTGGTTATTTTTGATGTGAGATGTCAAAATGTCACAAAGCAAACAATGTCGTTGAACTTCCACCTCATTCTAACAGTACGTCGTCTAGCAAATTTATCAGACGCAATACATGATAATATGGCTGAGGGTCGATCATATCTGGCCAGTAACAGCCTAGTCATATATCTTGAAAGGTCCAATTCATTCAGGAACTCATCCGGTTTTGAATTCCATTCCCGCACGTGACTTTTGTTCACTGATACAGCAATTACAATTCAATATCACCGGCCGAAAAAAATGTGATATGGCCGACTTAAAATCGTTTAACATTCCGAAGCATCCAGGTTCCTTGGAAATCACTTCCCAGCTTCGCGCGGGGCTGACGTTGATGTATGGTGTTTCTGTCCCGCGGGTTAATGCTATCGATTTTGTTTTCCGGAATTTGGTGTTTTGCACCTGCAATATTATGGAATTAGCCGCTTAATATTGATCGTTTTTTGTACTAAGATTTTTTTGTCTCATTGTTTTTTTTAACTTAAAATTTTAATCTCAAGACGGAGAATAGTGACATAAACGTCCTCTGAGCTCACCTACAGGCCTCTAACCAAATCTTACTCATGAATAGGAAGACAAGTCAAATAATGTCAACTGCACCTAATCTCAACAACGTTTCGTAAGTTATGTATTCTGCAATTATAGTGTACAAGTGTGTGCGCAAACACAAGTGCACTGTTTATTCCTTAATATTCCGATGGAACACCAGGGTAAAATTAGCGGTAAGGGATCAGGCGCAGAAATCACCACATAGCTGCTCTACTTACAGCATCGCCCGCGTCCATCTACCTATACCATTTTTAACTTAAGCACAGATAAGGTTCACTTGGCTGGGTTACAACGTTAAGCTCCCACAGTCACACCAAATAGCCTGACACCCTAACGACGCCTATTTATCAACTTTGTTATCTGAACCTTCCTGTGTGATGAAAACTTCGGAATGGTAAATCATTGATCTCCTTCATAGTTTCAATTCCATACGGAAGGGAGGTTTTAGATATCATAATCATACAGAGTTACCTACGTTCTTGAATGTATATACTTTGGTTGAGTGTGTCATGTACTCACGCATGCCACTAACGGGGAAATACTACTCCTTTCGAATCACATTAAATCCTAGCCTATGACAATAAGGATTGTCGAACTGTCGAGGTCTGTGGTAGAGGCCGCGGCGCTATGTTACTCATGCCGGGGGCAACACCCCATATTCAACGAACTCTTCATAAATTCAAAATCAGGCGGAGCTACCTCTCTGTGTGTAATTATTTTGTGGTATTGGTATAAACGGACATCATGACAGCTTGAAGTCAAGCTCCCGTCAAAAATAACAAAAAATACCTGGTGGTATAAGGCGGATGCGGGCGCGTTAGTTAGGCTGCATGTTCGTTTTGAACGTGACCACTAGCATAGAACGTCGTATGTTTGATATTTCGGTACAACGCTCGCAAATCAACGCATTTGGTCCTTTAGCATAGATCTAAGGCACTTTTCTAAAATTGTTTTTACACCATGCCATTTAGATACTGTTTATATTGAAATCGAAAAAAAAAGAAAGACTTACATATCTTTTGTTTTTCTCTTTACAATGAAGCTGATGAAGCTGTTTTTAATAAGATTTTTTTCAGCCATTGATTCCTAAAAATCCAAATTCCCATCATATTTACATAAATGATTTACACTGGCACTTGTTTCTAAACCATTATAGCTCAGAACTGTGCGGATTAATGCAATAAATCAATGTCAGGACATGTTTACGACCTAACAGAGTTAATTCCTCTGTGACATGACGTTTATATTCGTGAATAATTGTTGATCGCGCTGTGCCTAGTACTAGTACCTACCTAGTAGGCTGTGACTAATATTCTTGTCATTATTTGGTGAACAAATATGCAACTTTTGGTACATTTAGAATTATGAATCCCATTTTTTTGTGATGCGTAAATAAATGTAGGTAACTTTTATAATTTCTAACACAACATTTATTTAACACTCGTTTTCATGCTCATTTATCCATTCAAAGGGTAAAAAAGTACTTACGTACCTTTTTGTGATACCTGATAGTCTTTTGTCATGCGCATGTAGCGACTCGCCCCGGCTTATCATAGGTGCAATATTCCTTTTGCATTACCTAAACCACATGAAAATATCCGTTGCATAGTTTTAATAGATAGCAACGAAAGCGACTTTGTTACTACTACTAGATACTATGTAGTGATTAGGGCACAACAAAGAACGAACATTTATTATGAATCACGTCATCTTTTATTGAATGTACGTAAAGTTGTATTAAATAAATATTTATAGGAACCGACTAACCGTTCTTATGAACTCAAAGATAGGTACATTATAAGGTATTACCTGATTATATTGAGCATTATAGCAGTGTATTTAGTTATACATATCTGTGTGATATATAGGTATACTCTAATTCACTCGAGGAAACTTAATTCGTATGTCGTGTAAAATTTAATATACCTCCATAAACTACATACGATACACTCGTAATTAGCAAGCATGTACAGGGGATTTGAGCATTAATGTAATTAGACCTCTAAAACGAAGTATGCGTGGGTGTAATTCCGACTGTGGTACTAATTCGACAAAAGACAAATGAAGATAAATCAAGTGCCTGTAAAATATTACGTTTTCCTTGTTATTATTATAATTTAAAGGAGTGAAGAGAGATTTGGCTATCTATATTTAATCGTAGATACAAAATGAATGCTTGGAAAATAACATCGATTAATGTCTTTAAATAATGAACAAAAATAACAGTTTTTTTTTTAATATTTGTAGTCAAGGTAAGTTAACAGAACGCGAGAAGTCATTTTGATGTTTACATATGGAATTCAGGATTTGGAATATCTAAATATGAGTAGACGTAGTACTTAATTCAATGGGATATTTCATCCACCGAATGCAGACCCTTTTTTGTGTCCCAAGGGAAACCATTATAGCCGTCACCTTGTCACATGTGGGGAACAAGGTAGTGTGTAGGAGTCTGACCCTAACCAAAACCCCTGGGGCGTCCTTGCTAACACGTAGTGTTCTATTTTAATACAAGTAAGTAAATACTACATCATATAGGTATACTAAGTACATCGATTTGTGAGTAGCTTAAGCACTATTTACTACTTATCTTAGTGTGTAATTCCCGATTGCGTCCACAGAATTTGGGGAGTGGTATATGTATTTGCAATGGAACAGCTGCCTTCTGACGTCTGAGTCCATTATGAATTTTACATTACTTAACTAAGAAATACATACGAATGTGATTAAATGCAGATTGTTAAGTACAAACCCGAGCAATGTTCGAAAAAATCCGGGAATCGATCCCATAACCTCAAGATCACGGCCCAGCTCTTAAACCACTAGACTAACGGAGCATCAAAAAGCCTTCAAAAAGCGAGCGTATTCCTTCTTAAAAGGCAGCGCATTTGCGACTCCTCTGGTGTTGCGGGTGTCCATGGGCGGCGGTAATCACTTACCATCAGGTGATCCGTCTGTTCGTCTGCCCCCTATCATATAAAAAAAAAGCATTGACGGACTCAAACAGATAATATATTGTATGTTTGAACCAAATTATGAGAAAATCCTCTCGTGTAATATTTATTACTAGCTCACGTATTAATTAGATGTCCGAACTTCATAGTTTTTTTTTCATATAGATGTGCACACATTCGCAGCATGTTTCAACTTTGTCATTAAAGTAGTTGAGTACTAAACTTAACTAAAAGTTAGATACTGTAGTTGTCCTAATTTACCTTGAGCTTCGCATCGTGGTACGTTGAATACTGAGGTTGGCCAGGAGCTCTACAGAATGAAATATACTGGTAGCTAGTAGAGAACTAGATAAGAGTAGCTTTTGCGAGCTGTTTATAAATAAATAAACTCGCCAGACAATACATCAACTGCAAAATTGTCATTAACGCTACTGCATTAATGACAACCTCCAACTCGTATTTGTACGTGACAGCACTACTCCGCAAAGGTAGTTGAAAATACACAACCCAATACGCAAACTTGTGTAGGGTAAAACGGTTAGTGGATAATCCCATTTCCTAGGCGCTTCGCCTAATTCGTTTGTGGGGGTTACGTGGGAAGCGCCCGGCTTTGCGGGATCAGGTGCTGCGACCCCCCGTGATCCCTCGAAGACGCGAGCCGTCACGATTATTGGGACCATTAAGTCCTGACCACTTAGAAGTTTTTACGTGATTCTTCTACCTTGGATTAAGTTCTAAAATGTTTGAGAGACACTCGTAAATACGTGAATACAAGTTTTTGCTTTTAGATTCCACTTCAACGTCTCTCTAAAGATGATAAATAAATTCTGTTCGTGACTAATTGATTGCTTTACAGATAGAATCAAATCTAACTATGCGTTTTTTATGTCTCTTAAGAAATTTCTTGAACATTATCTTCTATTAGTTGATTCCCCAAAACTAAGAGTAGGAGTGGTGCACTCAAATTACAAGTATGAGGCTGGTATTCCCACGTCCAGTGTTTTAAATTCCGTAGGTAAGTAATTAATTTCAATTCTGGATTTTTTCCGAGATGCTGATGGGTTAAGCGACACACTATTTTGATCATTTGCAACACTTTTGTCATGACTTTTGTATTATTAGGTACGTCCTGGCCTTGCTTTTAATTTTTTACCAGCACGATATTAATAAGTATTGGTGCTCAGTGAAATGGGAAACTCGGACGCTTAATAGAAAATTTAATAGCGTCTCCTCTGAGGAACGGATTGGTAAGATATTTCTGGAATAAAAAAGCAAGCTAAGTAGGAATATGAGCGTGCGAGTATCTATTTACAACTGGGTAATAGAAATAACGATGTAATAATGTGTGGGAAAATTTATGTCACCATTTGAAATGTTTTTTGGAGAAAGAGATTTGTATTTGTATGAGGAGGAGGATGTTGGGTCTGACTAAGTTGCTTGTGGTAACTTCGTTGTTACTGGTTTCCATTCTAAAAGGACAACCTTATATAAATAATCCGGTTTCTATATTTTGTTTAGTATTCATGCATTGTTGTAACTCTGTCTTATGTATCCGAATAAAGAAATTTAAAAAACAAAACCTTCCAACTGCCATCCAACCAACCAAAAACTGAAACAAGTAAATCTATCTTCTTTACCTATAACACCGTTAAGTTTTAGTTGTTTTAATCCCGAAGCCATCATAAGTGTCGATCATAAAAATAAGCAAAACAAAAATTAGCTGTGCCATACAACAAAATAATATTGGACAATAATGTACGGAACAGCTGATTTTTATTTTGCTTATTATGATGATCTAACACGCTACAGAATCGTGTTACCTGTTATGAGGGCTATGAGATTAAAACAACAAAAATTTTACGGTGTATAATTATTTTACCTTTTAATTTATGAAACCACTAAGTGAGCACATCTAGCCATCGATAGCGTATTTTCATGCAAACGTATGAAAATACGCTATCGGTGGCTAGATGTGCTTATTTCTGAACGTATAAATTGGTGATTTTAACAAGGTATTTATATACGACACGTTAAGTTTACGAGAAGTCGCGTTAAACGAGCCAGTTCCAAATGTTACAGCAAAAGTATTTTATGGAATGTAAAAAGTATCCTCAACTCAGTTTTGATTGCCATCACATTTATGACGGCGGAGTTCGTTTTATGAGGTTTTCAATGATTGTTAGTAAGTTACTCAGGTGTTTCAAATAGATCAATAGCTGTTTGGTATACGTTAAGTTTTTATAGATACAACTTTTTTATTGCTCTGTTAATAAATGTTTCTAGTGATTCAATATTACTCCTAGTAAAACACATTATTAAAAATTAGGTAATTTATTATATGTCATTGGTGGCAGACGTGCAGAAGGATCACCTTATAATAAGCGAATATGGATTGAAATTGGATGGAATATCCCAAAATAAGCGATGCCCATGGATTGACACCCAAATCTCAAGTAGAGTCATAAGTGCGCTACTAACCTTTTTCCCTTTCTCCCAAATTGACATACCTTCAACCATGTCTTCTCCCAACGATTCTGAACAACATGTTGTTCTATGACTTTTGAGAATTTGCATTTTTTTAAGTTTTTGAACAAAGTCACGTGACTTGTTCATTTCGTATAGGAAAAAAATACGACAAATTAAAAAAAAGTGGTTAGTGATGTGAATGTTCACTGAACCAACCAAGGTAGCTTTTTAATGACTCAAAGAAGAGTTTTGGTCACTTCTACTATGAATGTGGACATAATAATATAATAGCGATATATCGACAAGAAACTGCAATATGTCAATAAGGTTTGTTTACTTTTATTAATTACTTACCAGTGTTTTAAGTTTACGATTTGTATTATATTTGCCGATGTCTATAGATATTTATTTTTTATAATTGGTATAGATTGTGACCACTCGTGACTCCACTGGTATTGCTCACGGATTGACATCTTTCTAATCATGTATGAAACCAGGATTTCGGCAATAATTGATTATTATTATTTAAGCCAATATTCCATCACTGAACCAATATGTCTGCGAGTAGAACTATCCACATTCTTTATCTTCAGCTGGAGAACACTATTTCGTTCAAAAAACTATTTCACTTCCTCAAGCTAGTCTTCGAAACTTCGGTGGCGCAGTGTACTCGCATTTTCTCAATTTCAGTTTCCAACAAAATCAGTTTATTCTCCAACTGACAAATTGCATTTGAGTAACAAAGTACAATTTTCCTTTGAGAATAACCTGACAAAGTTTGGTGGCACATAATAAATAATAGGTAGGTACATAGAAATATCAGTATCTCACTTGATTTTTTGACTAGCAAGGAGGTGCCACTGCAAAATTATTTTTGAAATGGACTAGTAACTTGATTTCCAACACCAAATCGTTTTGCGTAGGATAATTCAGTTACATACACGACCTCCGCATATCACAGAATAAAGAATAAGTTGATATGTTGTATTTTTCAGTAATTTTTAAGCACTTGTAATTACACATTGTGCATTACATAAAAAGAAATAAAAAATGGAGATAATATATTTTATCTAATGAAAATAACGCAAGGGCTACCTACTCCATCCATAGCAACCTAAAGACATTGCTCTCGTTAAGAAATAAAGTACCTAATACAAAATATATAATTCGTAGGTACTTATTATTACTTTATTTTTCCGCGTCCGATGTACATATAAACTAAATTACTTAACCTACTAACAAATTCTCAAACAAGCATATTTTAATTAAAAAATATTTATCCACTTTAAATCTAGGTATACAAAAACACATAAAATGTTCTTTTAAGTCAAAGTAAAGCCCAAGAAGAGCCTCTGCAATAAATAAAGACTTTATCAGGTAAATTAAAAAGTATTTGTAGAACCGCATACGGCCTTTGCTACAACTGGCCGGTTATAAAAAGAAATAAAACTGCATGTCAATTGTTTTAGAAAAATGTAATTAACTGTCAATACGAAAAATAAAAACTATGAAGAAGATAATTATTTGCGGTTTTCATTCGACAAAATTAATATAAATAAAAGTATAATAAATATAATCCGAAGTAGACACTGGGCCTACACTATTAAATTAAAATTATGAATGATATCACGTCCATTCTTTCTCTGGTGAGTGTGTTACCGTCCGAAGGTATGTTTCAATTACATACAGGCACGGGTTAGGACGTCATTATTTCCGGCTAGGCCAACCCTGTGTTACCTTTCTGTATTATCTATCTATGTAGATTATACACTGGTAGGGTGGTACTGGAGAACTTATTTGGTAGCTTGTGTTATTCCGGCAAATGGTATTCAACTTATTATTGAAAGTCAAAATCATTACAACGCGGTTACTACTAATATACGAACCTTACGATATCGTAAATATCAAAACACAACATCAAAACAAATTACTACTGCTCTTATCGAATGGATTTTTTCAAAATTGCCACTGACAGTAGTATGTGGCATTATTCCAAGTGGAGATAGAATAGACTTGTCAGAATCTTAACTTTTTCTGTGAGAATAATATTTTTTCTCAGTACTTACATAATTAATGGTGTAATTTGTTCTATGTAAATAAATATAGGTACATCGGAAAATATTCGTCAAATGATGATATAGGGGTCATTATATTGTTTTATAGTCGCTGGTATTTTTGTTTGGCTTCAGGTCTACGCCCTGACATTAAAATACTCCGAAGCAGCAAAATGTCAACATAGAGCGCAGTGCAATTATTAAGTACAGGTTGGTATGATTCCGAATGATTAAGTGAGGCACTTTTCTTCTTATTGTGTCAAACCTATGTGTCAATAGACTGAAAATGTTTTCATTAAAGGCTTACGTATTTTTTTCGTAAAAGCGTATTATGTAAAGGTGACTTTCCCATTTATTTTGAGGTGAATGCTTTTTTACAGGCGCTTCACAAAATGTGTTCCAATTACAGATGCGGACATCATTATTTCCTGCTCGACCCCGTCCCATCTCCGGCGAGCTCCGCTTTTAAATTTATTTTGCCAACGCACTTTGAACTACCGATAGTGCACTTAGTAACGTGACTATTGGTTTTGGGGCTAACATAGTTATCAAATTTAGTTATCTATCTACGCCGTCCGCAGGTTCCAAATTCAAACACGGGTACACTCATCAGCGTTAGATATAATATCATAATTTCTTGCTATATCTTCTCCTTAGTTTGTGTTTCCTTCCTGCTCTCTCGATCATTGCTGACGTTGATCTAAACTTGACATTTACCTCTTACGGCGCCCACTCGGTTACGTTATGTATGGGGTTAAGATAACCGTATCATATCGACATATGTACCTACTCAGTCTTTCAAGGGTTAATGCTGAGGTAAAAAACGATCAAGGTGGGGACCAGTTTGCTTATCCGCGCTTTCAGTGGACACAATCAGGGTTGTCACCACTTAGAAGTAAATGAAGTCACAGTTCCTAGTATTCCCAATATTTGACTTAATTGTTTTGAGAGCTCAATTCACCCGTAGGTTAGGTATCAAATGTCAGTAATAAAGCTTGCAGTTATTTAAACTCATTACATTTTTTATATACACGTTTCGTTAAAGTTAAAATGTAAACGTCCTTGTTTATACCGTGATTGAATTTTCCAATATAAGAAGTGATGTTGCATGGTAAGTTGTCTATTGATTTTGGGGTCAATTCAGTTATCGATCACCGCTATCTGACTAGCCTAGTATACATGTTAGCCCCAATTCTGAGTCCAGTTCAAATGTGATTATTCCTTACCCGAAGGCAGCAGGCTACCCTGGTCTGCACTAGCATTTTCTCGCAAACTCGTGAGCTCTTGAATACTACGATAAAGTTCGCCAACTTTTTGAAATAACTTTTGCGCGCTCTGTGGATGTAGAGGTGCGATTATTGGATGGCAATTTTTAAAACAAAATTTTTATCTTTGGATTTTTCAATTTGACAAAGACAACTGATTTTCTGCATCTATCGGCTTAGGAAGTTTTATTTGCCAGTTAATGGATAGTGAAATGGAAAAATGCACAGACAATTTCTCCGCTTCTAGAATATTTAAAATGTATTGATTAAAGTAGTTTTATGCGTCAGTCAAATAATTTCAATTATATGTAGTACCTATTATGATAAAGTACTTAAGTGTACATCGGCGCATCTTTTTAGATTGGGATCGACGGACACCCTTGTGTTTTGCTGTGAGAGTTCATAGATGTAAGAAAAAATACAAGAAAGAAAAACCCTTATTTATCGTCGTAACGCCCAGCCGGCAGACACAATAGAAAATAATTTGTTTTATGCCTTTTAAAAGGCTTACTTACGAGTTAATACCAATCAAAATACAGCGTTTTAGTGGCCGTGGGTCATCACTAGCAGTGTGCACCGGCCTTTTCCAATTACAGAGCGGCAGTCATTATTTCCGCTGCCACGCGATGCCTCCTCCGGCACTCAGCGCTGCTTCGCTGACCTCCCGAAATTTACCTACCTCTCGACCACCGTACCCGGACCTCTATCACCCCGAAACACCACTCCAAAACACGAGGAACCTTCCCTACTCAAGGGGTCAACCCAAACCGGACGCTCTATATCTTACTATTGAATTTTGTGAGTAATTCGTCGGATTCGTTGGAAATAGCCTTTATCAATTTTACCGTCACTTCTGCAACGGGTATTATAGTCCTATTTATTCTAATGGCCGGTTTTGTAAGTTACTTTGTTACTTATTTAGATAAACTTTTTGTAGGGCTATTCTATGTTTTGCATTGAAAAAAAGAAAGCATTTACTAGACTTGTACGTACGGTGTACACGTAAAGGTACAGTTAACAATTATCGCACATAAGTCCCGTGTAAATGATATAGTTTGAGATTTATGCTTGAATGCCGAGTAGTTAAAGTACGGAACTGTAACTACAACATTAAATTAACCTGTTTTTTATTTGCGTCACAATTACAGCGTGCAAATTAAACCTAAAGGTTTGAGTAACGTTTAAAGCTAGGTGCCTGCATTTTAATGAGCTAATGGCCCTGAGTGACTGCAACTGGTCCTCATTAAAATTTATTGGCGACAGCAATATAGCGTCCATAACTCTGTTTTCGAATGTCATTAAGTTGTGGACAAAAGCTGGGATAAATTCACGTGTGGCTGAATACAGCTTTTACTCATTAGACTGTTGCGGTGAAAAATTTATAATGACGGGAGCGCGCCGCAAACAAAGGGCGCACAATACGCGCTCACATACGCCATTGTTTCACCTTTTATTGAATTCGATCCTCATTAAAACTTTATTTTTTCGTTTCGCAAAGTGATTTGACGCCATTTGACTCCAAGTCTCGCAAAATATGCGGAGTGGCAGATAAAAGCGTATTCATAATAGCAATTGCGGCGGGTTGCATTTAACGATAACGACACTCGGCGATGTGCTCCGCAATGAGCTCTTTGTGAATCGCTTTTATTATGTATAAATCCGTTTCCGATGGAAAACCCGTAACATCAATCAGTTATAGTAGGGTCATCAGATGATAAAAATGTAATTAAATTATTTATACTGTTACAAACAGCCTTTGTTTGTATTGGAAGCATCCCAATAACTAATAATAGTAGATATACTTAAATATCATTGTGAATTTGTACAAAACTAATTTTTTTATAGTCACTCAAGGTACATTATATATTATTCAATCCAATTTGTTCCATTGCCTATATTTTGTTTTAAAACTGACGTTGTCGCTTTTATTTATCGACGTAATGAAAGCGACAGCATCATTTTTAAACCATGACTTAATTTAATCTCGGTTTTGTAATAAGGGAAAGAGTCTATAATGAATCAGGAAAAGGGAAAACGATTTAACCTCGAAGACACAGGTACCTAATTACAAAGCATTTTGCCAACATGTAATGCGCAGTTAATTTATAATTTATTGATACAGTCTTATATCATACCAAATGTGTACGTAGGTACATATTATACGTAGAGCTATGACTAGGGAGAGACGTAGCAGTTTAGACTTTACAATTATAGTCACAAGCGTTAAATTAACAGACGATGTCTGTACTTAGACGTTTTTGGAATTATACTGCAGTAATTGGATGAGAGATAGAACACACGCGTTCACTTTGACCATTCATGGCGGCGATGAATGCGCACTTCAGGGATCATTTTGAGATGAAAAAGCACTAATTACGTGCTGGAGCAGTGAAGGCGGTTGATGCGACACGTCGTCACGTTGCAATCAGTGTTGCCAACATTATTTATGGAGACAGATTTTTCAAAGAAAATAGTTAATGTTGGTAAAACTGTTAGTTGATTAACAAATAAGTTTAAACTTGTCCTAAATATTTGAATTGTTCAAATGTTGCGTATTGTTGTGATAAATTGTACCAGCTGAATGATTTTTTTTTCAAATAAGCTACACGTCTTATTATAGGTATTAGATAGGTACCTAGCTATATAAGTATGGGGGCTTGTAGAACTGCTAGTTCAGTTGATTAACAAATAGGTTTAAACTTGTTCTAAATATTTAAATTTTATAAAGTGTTTCGTATTGTCGTTGTATCTGCTGAATGTTTATCTGCAACGTTTATTTATTTCATCGTTTATTATATAGCTCTACTGTTCACGTAAATTATTGACGCCGTTTCATTGGCATCTATAAAATACGTACGCAAGTATTCGTCAATTAGCGAAAATGTACGCGTGGTTCAGTTTACGTTGATAGTAGGCCTTAGTAGAGATCTATTACAAAAAGCACTAAACTGGCAACATTGGTCGCAGTCGCGGCTGCGACGAGCGATTGTGCCGAGCGACCTAATTACGATAGGGCCCTCCACAGCTCGCGCCTAACGAGCTGGCAACACCCGTGTTTATTTGTTTCACAAGCGATTGCTTAAAAGAAACTAGTTTCCAAAGTGTTTCGGCAAAATTTTGCTCAGTTTTTTGAAAAGTGAATTCATTAATCAGTTTTGGCGATTCCCATTTATTGCGCTTGTGCTGTTTTCGCTTGTCCTCAAAGCTTTTAGGTAATAATATGCTTACATTTTTGCCAAGTCTTTTAGGAGTTTCTTACTATTCTTACTGATATTGGAAACAACAGGATTCGATACAAAAGAAGCTCTTTTAGTAAAAAAGTGATGTAGTAATAGAGAGACAGAGAGTGAGAAGAGGTAGTTTTGTAAGTGGTGGATTGATATCTTGTGAAATCTGATATTATAAACGAGTATCTTGAGTAAATAAGTAATATTACGTAAGAAAGTGTCTAACTAGATACTAGTTTGATAACTGCAATAACCTTCGTGACCCTTTCATAGGCTTGAACTCAGCACTTACATAATAACACTTGTAAATACTGTGTGCGTAATAATGATAACTAAAAAAAATTAAAACTACAAATTTATTACTTTAACCACTGCTCCGATTCGCAAAGTTGATTTAGCCTGAAACATCTGGCATAATTGTAAATTTTATCGTTTTAAACTTTCATGGCCACTAACATTAGGTTCGTTTGTAAATAAGAATATTAGTAAAATACGGAAAAACATTCCCTTAAGTTTAGTTCTGCATCAACTTTTATACGTATCATACAGACCCCTTTACTTATCTCAGAAACCATGAAAGTATTTTATATAAAAAAAAACATCTCCTAAAGTAGTGAAAGAGAGGTCTGACTTAGTATCTACGGAAGAACATACATACATTGGAGGCTTATCACACCGCCGCATGCTTGATATTTTGCATAAAGGTTCCTGGAGTGACGCAGGCATTCACTAACAAGTTTAGTAGTGTTTCCAAAGTCCCGGGGGACGGGAAAAACGGGATCAAGGCTAACAAGGTCGCTGTATGGTAAATATGAAAGTTCTGATGTTTGTTACTCAATCATGTCATAACGACCGAATAGTTTTGGGTGTTCACGTGCTAGGGTTGGCAAAACGTAAATCATGTCACGATGACAATAGAATTGGAAACATTCATAATCAGTGATAACCACAAATAACGGTGAGTTAACTATCAGGAGGGCCATAAACTAGATTGCGTGAATACCTGAGTATGACAATAATAATATTTAATTGGCTCTAGAAAAAAGTTGAATTCTTGTTTAATGTTTAAAACCTACTAACGACTACCTACTATAGAGGATGCGTGTTTTTTTTATTTATTAGACTATAGGCCAACGCTAGACCACAATCGCACCTGATGGAAAGTGACGATGAGGTCTAGGCGTGTATTGTAAAATATACCTATTCTTCCTAGATATGATATCTATTTCCTAAATTTCAGTTTTTTGCGGAATTAGTAGGTATTTAAAGTCATACTATGTATGGAATTAAGCTCGTTACCCATTCCCGATGTTGATGTATCTGCCAATTTGCCTACATTCCATTATTTTACATGCATAGGTAGGTAGCACGAGTTTTGGCTCGTTGTTTAGTTACCAAACACTTTATGGGTGTGTTGGCGATCTCCCTGTTTCGGTCGGTATGTGACGTGGCTCGACTCAATGAAATGCCTATGCCTAATACAGGTATGTTGATGATGTCTGATAGCATTGCATTGCAAAATTGCGTTAAATTGTTCTGGGCAGTGTCAGAGCACACAAAATTTAAGACTTTTATTTATGGTTCCTATTAAAGTAAGATAGTATCAGTATCTTATCTTTGACTGTAATTCGCAAAAGCTACTTTGTTATTTGTTATAGTGAAAAAATTCGGCTCCACACTTGATCATTAAAGCGCAAGCGGCCATTTTTACCTGAAATTGCTAGCAATATTAGATGGGCACAAGAACGTTGAGTTAACGATGAGACTTTTGGTGAAAGTTTATAGTTTCGTAACAAAACCATGCATTCCAAATAAATATGTATTTTATGAGAGAGGCAATAGTTACTTTTCGCGTTAAGCATCCAAAGTAACCCTTCCACCCATGAATCAACATACTATACTATCCGCTCAAGTTTATGCGTATGCGCGAAAAAGGCCGCTTCGCATGAGAACATCAAGTGCGCAAGCGGTCCATTTTTATCGCAGTTACTTATTGCTAACAAATTTAGGCGCACAGAAGAGCGTTGAGTTCAGTTACTATTCGCATAAAGAATGAACCAACCTACTTTCTGCCCGAGTTTTATGCGTATGCGAGAAAAATACCGCTTCGCACGTGAGCATCAAGTGCGCAAGCGGCTCATTTTTATCGCAGTCACTCCTATTACCAACAAAATTAGGCGCGCAGAGAAGCGTTGACTTCAGTTACTATTCGCATAAAGAGTGAACCAACTCACTATCCGCTTCATTTTATGCGTATGCGCGAAAAAGTCCGCTTCACACGTGAGCGTCAAGTGCGCAAGCGGCCCATTTTTATCGCAGTCACTCCCATTGCTAACGAAGTTAGGCGCGCAGAGGAGCGTTGAGTTTAATGACGAGGCTTTCGGTAGACATGTGCTAAACACAGGGCTCGCTTTGTTCTTTGCGCTGCGCTCGTTAAATATTTTAGCTCTATGTCAGTGGCAGGTAACCTTTACGCACGGCAACGTTTCCGGGAAATAAAGAAATAAAAATGAAGAAAATTTACAACATCCCAATATACATTGTCTCTGTACCAAACGAAGTATTTCCCTTACCCTAAAAACTGTATTTGAAAAATACTCCAACTTCTTCCTTTAGACAGCATACAACGTTGGGACACGTTTGGACAGGGCTGTTCGGATCGTTGCTGACTCGACTGTCTCTCAGTTTTGTGAAATGTTTTTTAGCTACAGTAGTGTTTCCCGATGGCTACAACTTTGAGGACTATCAAGAGAAGATTAAAACGTCTGTACGAGACGGTTATGGAAATCACTGGTATTTTCTTAAAGATGAACACTTCTGTCTGTAACAGTTACTTTTATCTCTGTGTAAATTGTATTGTTTTTATTAATAATGTCTTGGTCGTAATTGTTGTTGTAATTTATCAGTAAGCCGGTGTTAAAAACGAGTAATGTCTAATGTCCAAATTTCAGTTATGAATCCTTTAAAGTGAGTGTTTTATTCACAAATAAATTAGAGTAGGTAAGTACTGGTGGTTAAACTAAAGTAATGGGTAAGTGCTTAAGCCAATAGTGGAACTTTGTTGAACTTTACTTTCAGTGACGCAACGATCAATTGATTTCAACGATGGAAGTTTGAAGCTTGTCTGTAGTAGGGCTTTAATACTTGACGCACTTAATGGCCCTAGTACGTTTACATTGCAGAGGTTCCTGCTTTGATATATAATTCTTATATGATATAGAATATAATGGAATAGAAGTCATTTATTCCAACTCATACAAAGTCATGATACCTATATAAAAATATGCTTTTTATTATTGACTAGCTTTTGCCCGCGACTTCGTTCGCGTGGACTTCAGGTTCGTAGAAACCTCAAAAATTTTAGCCTATGTGTTATTCTGAAGTATAAGCTATATTGTGGTAAAGTTTCATTCAAATCCATTCAGTAGTTTTTACGTGAAAGAGTAACAAACATCCATACATACAAACTTTCGCCTTTATAATAGTAGTAGGACTAGATTAGTCTAAGCTTTGTTAAAAACAGTGACCACAAAACCAACCAGGCGTTACCACGTGTATAGTTTGCAGTACTTTTACATCATTTTGATGATCAATTCGTCCCTTTTGATATCACTGAACCATCAGAATCAAAGAGCGATTCCCCAATTGAGGTGTAGATGCAGTCTTTCAATATCTGCAACCTTTATATTTATTTGTGCTTTGTAGTATGACTGCAACTTCAAGCAATTATCCAAGTGGCTCAGGTTGCCAACCTCTGCCTGTGGGCGCGGACAAGCGCTTTGGCGGAACCACTCACGTTCGCTACACACAAACAGTTAGTCCGTAGCTTACCGTATGAATAAGACAATAAAGTGAACAAACACCCTCATGTTATAAACTAGGTTTAATTGTGGTTTAATATTTCATGAAAATGATGAACTCGACGTGTTTTTGAATTAAATGAAGGATTTAACAATCAAATGAATTTTGTTTTGGGTACTTTCATATGGCATGTAAATAACCAGCTGTAAATTGCACGCGCCATAGCTACCTTTATTGTAAGACCGATCAACAGATGATATTTTTTGTATGTGAACGAGCAGACGGATCACCTGATTGTAATCGATTGCCGCCGCCCATAGACACCTGCAAAACCAGTAAAGTTACAGCTGGCGGCACGAAAGTATGGTGATGACCGTTATTTTGCGCACTTGTAAAAAAGGAGACTTTCTATAAATATTGGTTTCTGCGCACTCAAGGTCATAACCGCTGTTTCGTGCCGTAGACTATACTAGTGCGCTGCCAACCATACCCCCATTCCCTACGTTACCCTCAATCAACGAAACACAGCACAGGCGCTACTTCAACCCGATTTTCTGTGTGGTCGTGGTATTAATCGGTCTGGTCGGCACTCATGCCGAAGCGTGGCTCTCCCATGTTTTATATTGTAATGTAGGTATACTTTATATATTGTAAGTTGTATCATCTTACGTTTCGTTTAAATAAAAAAGATTAATTAAAAAAATGATTTATAATCGGATCCGCTCTTGTCACTGCTTGACATTCACCTCCCGTAAAATTTGGAGTCGGTCACGAACCGCATTTTATCCCGCGATCCGCTAGTAGTCCACGTACCTACCTACCATTGACTATCGTACAATTGAATGTTGTCCACGTTTGACTATTGTCCTAGATGGACTTTTTAAGATGTGCCCTAACGATTAGAGGTAATAGGTTAAGTAATTTTGGGACGGAAATAATTTTTGTTATTTTAATATTTTTTTTACTTTATCTCTGTGTTCTTACGTAGATTTATATCAAAGTTGTGTACACCCATAAAGGGTATACAATATATAAGAACTGTACTATATTGAAGTATTTTGTACCTATACGAGTAGTTGGCGTACCTTTTTTAATAAATAAAAATAAGAATGTGCTACAATAGTTGAGGGTTCTAGCCACGTATATGTGTTTATACATTTAGTCTTACATATGTACACTCAACGCCAAATATTTCTATCTTATGGAAGTTTATTTTTCACCCTTTTTGTCAAAATATATTATGCCTCCGCTACTGTAACCGGACGCAGCCGACTATTATAGACGACGGCATTCGGGTCCGGATATAATACGAGAATAACTGTAACAGTAGTCGTAACGCGTGTTTCGTCTTCCGTAATATTATTGCGTAGGAGCCTTTACATTTCAGGATGTGCCTAGGTAATAACGAAATTAGACAGAGAATAAAGCTGATAATAGTTAACTTCGTTCATTATATTATTTCATATTATATGTGAATGGTGTTTCTAACTACAATACTTATTTTAATTAAAGGTAAAGGGAAATAACTATAGTTAGAGACTATTTTGTATATGTTCCCTGAATATGCCCATATCGTGCAGTCAGCTGCAAAAAGACGTCTACCTACTCCGTCGTTCTCTTAAGCACCTAGTCATAAGACGTACCTAGTCATATTCTGTTTCTTCTTATTACAAAACATTCTTTATAACACAAAAATACAATAACCTATTGTTATAAAGTAATAAAGTGTATATCTTTTTGCAGCCGACTCTCCATAATCGTGCATACGTCTCATTATGATGTATCGTAATGAGCCTTACCGTCTCCAAATTTCACGAAGACTTGACGTTTTTATCAAGCAAATTCTCTCTGACGATGCATGACATCGGCAACATTTCCCTACCTGCCGACTTGTCGGCTGTATCCAATTGCGATGTAAGAAATTGCTGGATCCGCCAAAGGCTTGCTAATTGAAGTAAATGAGAGTTGGCGTCTCATGTGATCGCGGATGCCGCAGCGCGGCGCGGGCGCGTCGCTCGCTCACGGCCCCAGATTATCTTTTTCATCTGCGTGGCATTTCGTTACCCTTAATGAAATCCAGTCAAAGGAAAGAAAGAATTTAATTTAAGACGAATCAGAAAATATTCAGCTGCCGCTCGCTAGTTATAAATCATTTGAATGCTAATAAATTCGACTAGCCCGGCCCCAGGTGGGAACAGAATTTCTTCCTGCTCCATCTTTGTTTTCAGGAAAAATTGAATAATATTCTGGTCTTTATTATTAAATTCTTTCATAAAGCCACAGACGGCTTTGGGGATTTTCTTTAATATCGTAATGGAATTTCATTTGTCTGGCGGTTCAGCGTGGGGTTAAGTACTAAATAGCCAATTTGTTTCAAGTTATTTACAACACCTTAACTAGCTGTTCAACGGTCAGATAGGGTTTGAATGTTTGCTGTTTTACTTTGCAAAACACACGTATTAAAAAAGTTATTTTATGTGTAAGACAACTTTATTACGCTTGAAAATATTATTATGTATGTAACTGCCGCAATCAGAGATTTGGATTAACTTTTATTGTCATTTAAGAAAAAAAATATTGACCGTTACTTCAATACGCATTAAGACGCATAATTATGCGTCTTAATGGGTCTTGCTAAGATACTTAAAATCATAGTTAAATGACGTATCTGAGTGCGGTAGTTATTTCTTTATTTCTTCAAAATAGCTTTCTAACTAATATTTCATAAATAGCTTTCAAGCAAATATTACCCACTTAAAGTACTCAGCATCCATGAAGAATTCTATGAAACTGTTTGTTGTGAAAACTGGAGCTTCATATGGGTTGTTAGCTCGCCTAAATACATATTTGTAAATAAGTATATTTATAATAAGTTTGGGTTAATATTTGAAGCTAATTACTACAACACACATTAAAATACAGTATTTCTTTATTTTATCCATAAAAAATTACAGAATTTTATAAATGAAAAACTATTTCGGTAAATATTAAAAAAAAAATCAAATGTTAAAATATACGTGTCACTCGATTCATTGCAATAATTTCAATAGTAGTTTGGCTATTTGACCAATATGTACCTACGGGTACTAAAATTTAAAGCAGAACGCGAAATGTAAAATACGACAGAGCCTAAATAGAGTTCAACCTTTTAATAGAGTTTAAAATGTCAGCAAATGACCCCACTATAACTGTATGTGAGCAGCCCTAATTTTTTTAATAACATAGTGACAGTATAAGTGGACTATAGATATGGAGTCCTAAAACAATCCATTTTGGCGACACCGCCCTCAAATAAGGTTGACAACTGCGCAATCACATTTAATATCGCCTTGCCTTTGCTGACTATTTCTATTTTCGTAACTAGTGAACGTTGGACTCGCTCTCGAATTACTAAAATATTTTTTCTTCATTCCTCAAAAGCTCAAGCTAACTACTCACAAGTTTTCCGTTCCCATTTCTTAACTGTACTTGAAGATTCCGTTGCACTGAGCTAACGAGTGTACACTAATCCCAAGTGGCCACAATTCTATAAACCTAATTTAAAATTTAAAATGGTTTCTAAAATTATATTTACCTTATTTCATTCAACAAAACGGACTTAACAAGGTTTAACAGATGATAGGACAATACGCCCAATGGGGCGTATGGTAGGCCAATGACCCTAGTGTTAAGTAGCGGGCTGTGATCTCGGGGGCCTGGGATTCGATTCAAACCAAACTCTACGCGAGTGAATCTTCGGGCTTCCACTATCACATAAGGTATGTAAGTTTTGGAACTCCCAAATTTCCGAGTAAGTTACAAAGAGTAAGTACAAGTTACAAAGAATCGGATATGTAGTTTTTATGTCTACAAGACTTTTACAAGTCAACAAGATAAAAATATCATAAGTTTATTTTCGTTACTAAGTACTTATTGTAGGTACACACTATCTATGTAATATCTATACACACTACTTTTAGCAGCCGTGAACCTAAACCCTGGGAGAGCCATGCTTTGGCATAAATGGGCCGGCTTAACCGAAATGATACCACGACGATACAGAAGACCGGCGTGAAGTAACCTGAGCTGTGTTACGCTAAATGAGTGAGGGTACCGGAGGCCCAATCGAGGGATGGGGACAGTATGTTGGCAGCGCACTTGTAGCTACACTAGTGTTGCTGGTCTCTATTGAAGGCAGCAATCGCTTACCTTCAGGTGATCCATCTGCTCATCTGCCACCTATCACATAAAAAAACATTATAAGGTACTGTTGACTGTTGGTTGTTTTAACTAACTAACTGAAAGCCGGCAGCCCCACTCGCGTGAAATTCGGTTTGCCTCTAAAATATTTTTATAAAAAAATTTAGAGGCCCTTTATGTTTCCCAGGCTTAACAGCTGTACAACGAAATAGTTTTATTCAAAGCCATCAAGATAGCTTCAGAGATTAGCGCCAACATAAATATGGATTTAATATAATTTTTGATGACAATTTTAAGGTAAATTTAACGCCACGAAAAATGTAGGAATGAGTTACTTTATTCATACTAAATTATGAAATTAGAAGCTAATATCATTAACTATTTTGGTGGCATAATATTTTTAATTTTAGAAGGTTGCTATTTGAATTGCATACCACAAATTTAGATGCCTCAAAAAATTAACTGCCATGCTGAGTTAATATTTACAGTGGCTTACAATAAAAGATATCTAGTGGCTGAGATACTATTATTTCAGATGCGCATTGGTTTGTGGGCTGACTTAGTAATTTAGAAGCTAACCCTATATTTTCTGACGGCGAAAATGCTATTAAAACGAAGCTCGTTTAAATAGTACCCTTTTTTTAATAACATAGTGACAGTATAAGTGGACTATAGATATGGAGTCCTAAAACAATCATTTTGGCGACACCGCCCTCAAATAAGGTTGACAACTGCGCAATCACATTTAATATCGCCTTGCCTTTTCTGACTATTTCTATTTTCGTAACTAGTGAACGTTGGACTCGCTCTCGAATTACTAAAATATTTTTTCTTCATTCCTCAAAAGCTCAAGCTAACTACTCACAAGTTTTCCGTTCCCATTTCTTAACTGTACTTGAAGATTCCGTTGCACTGAGCTAACGAGTGTACACTAATCCCAAGTGGCCACAATTCTATAAACCTAATTTAAAATTTAAAATAGTTTCTAAAATTATATTTACCTTATTTCTTCCAACAAAACAGACTTAACAAGGTTTAACAGATGATAATACAATACGCCTAATGGAGCGTATGGTAGGCCAATGACCCTAGTGTTAAGTACCGGGCTGTGATCTCGGGGGCCTGGGTTCGATTCAAACCAAACTCTACGCGAGTGAATCTTCGGGCTTCCACTATCACATAAGGTATGTAAGTTTTGGAACTCCCAAATTTCCGAGTAAGTTACAAAGAGTAAGTACAAGTTACAAAGAATCGGATATGTAGTTTTTATGTCTACAAGACTTTTACAAGTCAACAAGATAAAAATATCATAAGTTTATTTTCGTTACTAAGTACTTATTGTAGGTACACACTATCTATGTAATATCTATACATACTACTTTTAGCAGCCGTGAACCTAAACCTTGCGAGAGCCATGCTTTAGCATAAATGGGCCGGCTTAACCTGAAATGATACCTACCACGGCGTTACAGAAGACCGGCGTGAAGTAACCTGAGCTGTGTTTCGCTAAATGAGTGAGGGTACCGTTGGCCCAATCGGGGGAAGGGGACAGAATGTTGGCAGCGCACTTGTAACTACACTGGTGTTGCTGGTCTCTATTGACGGCAGCAATCGCTTGCCTTCAGGTGATCCATCTGCTCATCTGCCACCTATCTAATAAAAAACATTATAAGGTACTGTTGACTGTTGGTTGTTTTAACTAACAGAAAGCCCGCTGCCCCACTCGCGTGAAATTCGGTTTGCCTCTAAAATATTTTTATAAAATATTTTTATAAAATATTTTAGAGGCCCTTTATGTTTCCCAGGCTTAACAGCTGTACAACGAAATAGTTTTATTCAAAGCCATTCAGTAGCTTCAGAGATTAGCGCCAACGAACAAACAAACAAAAATGTAAAAAATCTTTACGGTTTTATGACTGTACCTACTCACTAAGTTAGTTTTATAAAAAAACAATATAGGGGAATAGTTGTTTTACAGTTCCATTATAATAGGTATTCAGGTACACGCATATTTAAGAGTAACTACAACAACAAGAAGAAAAGTAGATACAAGACATTACCTACCCATTTGGATCACCAAACATGTGTTTGTCCATAGTTGAATTTCCAACGTATAAAAAATACTACAGGTTGTATCTGTAAACATTTACATCCCTTTAACTACATGTTCTATGAACCATTTTTAACAATATTATTTTGTTCTATGACGTTTCGAAAATCGAAAATACCTACACCATGTACCAGAACTTACAAAATATTTTTTTTCAAAATAACTCAAAATATAATTTTATACGTTCCCAGCAAACGCATAAAGTCGAGTTTTTCCACGTTGCCTGGCTTTTAGTTATCTAACTTCGAGTCCTCCAGGAACCAGTCGTAAGCCTAACGAGCATACCCTAAGCCCCGAGTGAGCCATAGACTGATTAAGGCGTCATTTAAATTCTGTAAATCCGATTTGAAATGCATAAGCAATTAAGGCCGTGACTGTAAAGAATCGGGAAGGATAACCGTTTGCAGCCAGGGTTGACAACTAAATAATATATTGCTCCTGTTTGATGCGGAGTTGGTTGTATTCTTTGCACATAGCATAGGTTTTATTTGTAACATCATCATCTCAACATGTCTTTCACACCTGCGTTGAAAGTAGACGGCCATTTTGGAGCGCGTGCCCTGGTCTATGACCCATAATGAAAGTCTGGTAATTAAGATGAAACAACGTGACCGTGACATGCCGTCTGACCTTTGCATTTCTTAGACAAGGAAATCAGACCAATGGGGGCTATTGTGGTTGGAAAACCACTAGATGGCGTACTGTACCTAGAACTGGGGCTCGGTTATTGCCAATCACCGTTCGAAAATAACCAATCACATCGTAAGATGTTTGTCATCAATCAACCAATTACGCTGAAATTTGACCTCAGTCTAACAGTACCGTGCCATCTAGCTAGATTTTCCACGCGCGATAGCCCCGCCCAATTGGATTATGATTAAATGTACCCGTTCTAATTACAAGTGTTCCGATCGAACCTTAGCTTTGTAGTTTTAAACGGAATGTACGTTAATACGCACTTGTAACTCCACTGGTGTTGCAAGTGTCCATGAGCGGCGGCAATTGCTTACCATCAGGTGATCCGCCTGCTCGTCTGTTACCTATCACAGAAAAAAAAAAAAAAAAAAACTTAGCAACCATCGTCCAACGGAGTACCACCCTGGGTCTTATTTATTGTACTACTGGACTACCAATGGTTCACAGGATTGGGAATTCAACCCGCGAATAACTTCAAATGTCGCGAAGGACATTAAAAACTTGTGACCTCAGGTGCTCAAGGTGACGAACTGGCAACCGGATACGCCTATAGTATGAGAGGAATGCTAACTCAGTCAGCTTGAATAATCCAATATCAATTTTATAAATCATTTTTTAAATTTCAAGTCCAAAAATCTCGCAAACTGTTATAATAAATACTTAATAACTATTTTTGCACTACGCATGACAGAGCTGTTATTACTCTTTGATCTTTACTTTTTATGATGCAATTAGGTATATTATTTGATTAGCAAGCAGATAATGTCATGTAACTCTTTCTTATACTATTTGTATAGAAAAGACAAGTATAAAATTGATGACTATCTAGCAAATTGAAAGGTTTTTTTTTTCGTATTTCATAAAAATCTTGAATATAAAATCGGAGTTTATGATTACTTGTAAATAAATCAACATAATTCGAATTTCTGTAAGCTTTATGTCGTGGTTATACATTGTTAAATTTTAGTCGTTTTAATTCCTGATAAAAACAAATAAACAGCTGATTTTCATCTTGTTTATTTTGATGAGCTAACTTGCTGAAGGGGCTTTATTCGTGTCACCTATTGAAAGGGCTTAAAGCGAGTAAAATTTTACGGCATATTATACTTATACATATCTTGTGGGGTGTGGGATTCGGGAGAGGAGCGCTACGTCACAGCCCTGGATGCACCGCTGCAGCCCGCGCGGACTCCACGCCATCGCGCCAGTCGGCCCCGGCAGCCCGCGCCGCGCACACGCACCGCGCCCGCCCGCTTGTGTTCTGTGGCCGCAAGTGACTCGACGTGCGTGTATTGGAACACGTGATAAAGTGTCGTTTATGGGATGTTTGGTTTGGTTTTGGTGAACTTTCACATTTTATTGGGTGAGTTGTGTTGATTTTTAGTGTATTTTTGTTTATTTATTTTTTTACTATGAACTTTACTTTAAGTTTAATATTTGAGATATGAGGAAGCGGTCGTGAGGGTTAAAAATAATTAAACATCTATTAATTAATTAAAAAAAGCAATTTATACCTTTCATAAAAGTATGGCGCGTTTAATTGAGTCCCATGGCCTGGTCCATTGATCCCTGGCCCAATAATACTAAGAAACGAACCGTAGGATATTTAAAATACACTGTAACTTATATTAATTATGTATCAATCAATACAAAATATAAAGTATCTACAAACATTTTAATTAATTTACTAATTAAACGCCTGAGGGTAATATACCTAAACCTAAGAAACTAAGATAACCTCAAAAGATAGCTGCTGTAAATGACAAAATCCTAAAAAGTTTTAAGTAAAACGCTATCTTTCCTTAACCCTTTCAAAAATTGAGGCCAAGATTGTCTTAACCTTTGGGTATTAAAGTCCCGAGAGCCATTTGATACCGCCAAGTAGATTTCGTCTCGGTGTCCCGCCACTACGACGGCAATATTCGACACAATTTCTAACTTACTCCATTATCATAGAAAACAAGAGACTTCTTACAATTTTGACTCTGACTTACCTACCTACGTGTTTTGTAAAGTTTTGATTTAGCATTCAAGTCCGTCGCTAACTAAATAAAAAATTAAAATATAGTAGGTCTAGAAATGTTGAAAAAAAAAGAAGTATATTGAAGGAAAACCATTCAATTAAAAAACTATTGATAAAATCTCAATCGTAGTTTGCTACGAGTCGTAGCAGTCTTCGTGGGCGCAAAGCCCATAGCACTCCATGTTTCGTAGCAAGTTCGTAGTCTATGATGTAGCAACGCCGTAGTCGATTCGAGAATCGGTATAAAGTCGGATCTCGGTTTTATGGTCTCAAGACAATCAGCGGTCAATCACAGCTTTTTAACCTAGTACGTTTGAAATATTACTATGTTCAAGTGTGTACACAAACTTATTAATACACTTAACCTAATCCTGGATCATGGTCCGAGCGCACTTCAGGTTCCAAAGCGTCAGTGTTGGATGCAACCGGTAATAATACACTAAGATGTGTCCCAAAGAAGTATACTTTTTGTTGCACCAGACCAATGAAGGGTATTCCGAGGAGGACCAATGATTAGACGTGCTGTCTGAGGCATTAAGGGTAAAAGGCCGACAACCTCGAGACTTCAGGCAATCACTGAGAATTTTCTTTGCAAATAAACATAAGTACGTACAACCACACATAAAAGTATACAAAACTGTCAAATTTCTTCAATCGACTCTAATCTTACTGTCAAATACATTAGGTTGAATATCTATTGAGGAAATTGGAGATATTGTGGTAGCCTGATGTGTGGCTGTCTGTACAATGCCCGACTGACCTGATGAGTTTAATTTTTATACAACTTTAATTCTTCAAAAACATTACTGAAATGACTTGGTTGATTGCCTCTCGTTTCATTCCTATGTTTGTCCTACACCCGATGCCTCCTTGGTCGCATTGGTGAGAGGTAAGATAAACAACACTTATTGGTTTGCCGCATACGTGTCTGGTCGTTAAGATCGACCGACGTAGTTGAATCAGGTATGTGACATAATTCCCGCATCTCCCAAATGTTTGCTGATGAAACAGATATTTTCAGTTGGGTTTGGGCAATGTGAAACGTTGTTCCTGGTTTCCGTAGCACAGGGAATATCTTAGTTAGGTGTTGCCTCGACTATGACATGTGATGATGTCTCAATGACTTGTTCATTAGTTCAAAGAATAACTATTTATTTTATTTTATTTTCTGTTTCTTTAGCTGTAATTTTGTTCTTAATTACTTAAATAATTATTGTCACATGATGTTTTGTTATTTCTTTAACAATCTTGTAAGTTATTGCGTCTTACATGATTTATGAGGTAATTTACTATTGAAAATGGTGTATAACTGATAAACTTCCGCCGTGATTGACAGTTATAGCATTATAGTGAGATAGTTTCAAAATAAGGAGTTAGACGACGATTGTGTTCCGAAGATTCCGCCGTCCATCCTAAGTAAAAGTTAAGACTTTGCAACTTAAAAAAAACATGTTTCCTTTTAGTAAAAAGTTCTAACTGAAGGATTTAAGGTACTTTTCTTGATTTTCCATAGTCTTGGGACAGCCTGTATATTGAAACTAGTGACCCGCCCTCACTTTGTTTAGGGACAGTAGATCCACTGTCTACCAATAGATGGCGCTGGGCGTTGATTGTATCGTAAAAGTGTTTCGTGTTTTTCGGTTTACCTATAAGCCCTGGCGTGGAATATGAGATTAACCTCTTTATAAATATGAAGTATAGAAGAAGATATCAAACTAACGCACGGAAAGCTTGACCATTTTTGATCTTCGATATTTTGGATTCACATTTGACCAGAATAAATATTAAACTATAGGAAAAGCAGAAAGAATCAGTTTGCTGGTATAATTACGTAGATACTTAGTTAAAAAAATATAAGGGTCACATAAGATTCCTAAATGAATTATCTTACCTACATTCAAAATGTGTTGATATTCGTAAGTTGGGTCGATTTTCTACGCTACCCAAGTAGACTTACACTTTCCAATATTTTTTTTCGGTGATATTTTCACCTATACCTAGAGAATACGGATACAGTGTAAAAATAAAATTTGTTCGAGCACATTTCATACAAAAATCTCAAAATACTTTAGTTCTCGTCGCAGCGGTTTTCTTGCAACTTGCGTGGGATGTATTGAAAAAAAAAAAGATTTATTTTCGTGTAACATTTTAACGATAGCTTCTGATTGCATACAAAAAATATGTGCACTATTTCCGTGATAATTCTATGTTTCATGTAACTTCACAATCTTGATGAGTAATATTTGATCAGTGACTTTTCTTCCCATTTTCGTGCAAAACCTGGAAAATATTTTCATGACCGTCTGAAGCAGTGATAAGCGGTAAAATTGAAGATAAAGTCAGCCGAGTGTGAGATGGGCCCCGATCGAACGGTGTCAATTCAATACATTAATTCAAGAGCACTTCTGGGTCCATTGGACTTAGAATTAAAATATTGGACGGGATATTTCTTACGTTTTTTTTTTCTAAGGGAACCGAATCTTTTATGGTAACGTTCTAAAGGTAACAGTTTGGATTTTTACAGCACAGTCTCTCTAGTCAGGCTCCTTAAACTAGTCTGAAGAACGAAGAAATGATGGGATTCACTTTAGTGAATCAGATAATAGTATACAGGGTGTATCTGTAAACATTTACATCCCTTTAACCACGTGTTCTACCAACCATTCTGAACAACATTTGTTCTGAACAATGTTTGTTATGAAAAAAAAAGTAAGGTAAAGGTGGACCAAATTTAAATGTTGCTACATAACCTTTTTTGTGTGCGCCAAACTCGTTATTGGTCGCCAAATTTTATTGATTCGATTTACATTATGCATAATAGTAAATTATTTAATCATTACGAGCTATGTAGCATAATAAAATAATGAGCAACAACGAATATGAGTGGTGTTATATAGGGACTCTGGGACTCCTGGGATGTGTATCACTAATTATTGCATGTATACTATTTTACTTAATTAAGCATCAAATTGTAAGCATGAAAGTAATTGTACCTTTACATATTTTACCAATTTAATTATGAGTTTGTGTTAATTAAATTCTAAAGCTTATTTTAAAATCTATTTTAGGCGTATAATATATTACTGCAAAATATTAGAAGTTTTTGATAAATAACTTGTTTCATAAATAAATGTTTACTCTGACTCGTGTAACAGATACTCTGTAAATAAGTTTCTTAAAGCTTTTATGCTAACACAACATTAAAGCAATTAAAATTATGTATGTTTAATGAATGAAAATGAAGAATTATAAACCTTTCTAGTCGTCGAAAACCTTGCTAAAGTCCACTTGCGTGTGTCAGGATTAACCACTTTAATCTCGACTTATTTCATTTACAGGGAACTATTTTTAAAATTGTCTTGCGTCAAATCAGATTAGCTTTTGATACCGGGGGTGTTCAATTTAGTTATTATGGGAATAACTAAACGGAAGTAATCGTCAACATCGGGTGCTGCAAGCGGACCTGTGTAAATTGATATGAAAGATGGAAATAATAATAAATAATAATAACGACGAATAATTACGACTGTATTATTTTAATAGCGTTTTTAAAGAAAAATCCTCTTCAAGCGTCACTAGTAAATATTAGGTAATATAAACTAGGCCGCAGGTGCCTAAGACAATCATTAATCGCTGTAATCTTACGCAGAATATTTATTTTTCCAGCAGAGCCTAGGCTTAGCTGCGTACTGACTTAAATACTCATTAGGGTGACCTAGTGACAAGGACGGCAGTTGCTATGATAAATATGATAAGATCTGGCTGGATGTTTTATGCGTTTTTTTTTCGATTGAAGAATCGGACTAGTACCTACTTAATAAATTTGATTATGGTAACTTCATAATCAACTTAATTTCTGGTTGGATTACTTAATAAATGTTATAACACGTTTGAGCAATGGAGTAAATTGATACAATCTTGAAACTTACCGAAGGGTAGGTAAATTTTGTCAAAATTAATTTAAACTCGAGTTTGTTCACTAAATTTAACAAAGCGATGAATAAGATTTTAGAAAACTCGATAATTTTCCATTACACTAATAAGAAATCACTACTATAATTATGTTTGATAAAATTTATAGGATTTGTGTTTTGTACCTACTTATCTATTTTTACGTAGTCTTAATATTTGTCCTACCAACAACAAAATAGTTACCCCGCATTCGATTGCTCTGTATACAAAACTATTTAAACCAAACTCAAAAGGGAAAAAACGGAACTCTTATGGGTTTCACTTTGATAACCATCTGAAGGTACCTACCCAGTAAAAAAATTAACCGTAAACTGAGGATTCTCTGAGCTTAGGAAAAATCAAACTCCTGGATGTAATAGCAGACAAACTGCAGGATAGTCGCCTACGTCGTCTGTGGCATCACCAACAACCATGTCCTGCTAAAGTCGGAGCATTGAAAATCTATACTACTTAGTTTAAAACCTAATCTCATGAAATTTTATATCCGGAGTTAACGTTTCATTTTGTTGACAGGCTGTCGATTCCACCCGCACAAACATGTCCAACATGTCCGAAAGTTCGCAAGGAGCGAGTAGCAACGGAACGGCAAAGTTGCGACAAAGTTTCGTCAACTTGTAATAAAATAAAGTTACTGACATGCGCGTGAGGTGCACTTGATAACCTTTGCTGTACTGGCCTCGGTGACAGGGGTCGCAAATCCATGGCTACAGGAAATTAACTTCGCTCGTTCACGACTCGTCTGCTTATTTGGGTCGTGCCTAAGAGTGGTCTGTGTAGCCGGATATTTTCGGTTAGTTATTTAAATAAAATTGATTTGTTTCTGTTATTTAATGCGACTAATGGCCTGCGAGGTGCACTTGGAAACCTCTACTGAGATTTAATGGGCAATTAATACATCTAGATCGTTTTAAATCGTTACTACAATGCAGTAAACTCCATGTAGTACACAGTAGAAGTAACGCCATGCCATGCCATTAAATTAAATATGCTTTATTTCAGACTATTATTAAATTAAATTAATTATATTATAAAGTAAATTAATTTCACTATTTGTCATTAGTCTATTTAAAATTTCATTTTATCTGACTGAAAAATGTTATGTATTTACTGCTTACATAATTTGTGTATTGTGTATATACTATCTACTTGAAATTATGGAACTTGAAGTCGCTTACTCATAAATGGCCAGAACTATACCGTTTATCCTAACGTCTTTTAGAAAGCAATGCCTGGAAGAATTCATGCCACCTAGACCGCTAACGGCTGTGCTACAGGGACATCTGTGTAGAATACAAACCTCAGCATCAACGCGTAGCCACACTGTAACTCCAGACTAACTTGATGAGAAACTTAGTTTAAATCTCGAGAGTGGCCGTATGTCTGAGTGAAGGTCAAGTCACAAGACATATAAGGCGACTTTGATAGCCTCTTTTAAAATTTCATATGTTTCTCAAAGAACACTAACTAACACTATCTAAAATTAAATCAAAACTGCACTTGCTAAATAGCGATCAGCTTCTACACATCATGCTTGATAGGTCAGCGGTACTGCATTTGATTGAACGTTAGCAAATAGGTTGCAATACATAAAAAAAGCAGCCGCAAATTCACCTCACGTCTCAGCTACTATCTTCACGTGTAATTAAGGCAGGCCAAAGAGATCCCTCTAATAGATAGACCTCCTTTGAGGTTTGAGCCTGTATCGAGGGCCGGAATTGTCGACGTTTTCGCCAATTAAACGGGAGTTTCCGTAGATTAAGCTCATGTTTGTACAGTGTACTAACTATTTATATCCAATAACATTTCGCTAATAAGTACTTAAAGTTGCTTGTGTTCTAGATTCGTAATCCGTTTTTCTTATGGAGTGGAATTGATGCTGATTGGTTTGACATTTAGGCACTGCTTACAGATGTAGCCTCACAATGTTATACGATAGTGAATATTCCAAGGAATTTTGATTTCCTATCATTTATATGAACGGAGATCCAATGGATACAATATATTTATTCCACAACTCGGTGTTAATCAAGAAACTTTTTACCTCGCACTACAAAACTTTGGAATGAACTAGTGGTATTGCTGGACCTACACGGCCTTGAAACCTCCAAGAAAAGAACATGCTTTTTTAAAAGGGACTTGTAACTTCACTCATTTTGTGTCCATTGGTGGCAGATATTGGCCTAGCATCAGGTGATCCGTTTTTTTGTTTACCCCGTATCTATCCTAATAAAAAAATAGACCCTGATTTATATTAAAGAATTTACTATCATAAAAAACTACACATTTTACTTAAAATAGAACATTTACAACTTGATCAAAAATTCGCGTATTCCTCTGGTGCTTACAATAAGATAGTATAAATCTTACCACATCCAAAAGTTAATTAATATGATTGAATATCATGAAACGACTCGTTTACGTGATTTCTGCTAAATTGAATATAAACATTAATTTCTACGAATATCTACGTATAGTATTACAACATCTCTCAGATCGTACATCAATCATCCAGTCTAATCGACATTACTGTTACTGCGTAGTAATATAAATATAGTACAAGCGTAAGAAGGATTCTAAAAATATATTTCATTTGATAAACCTGTTGGTGCCATACACGTCACAAAATTTTATTACATTTTCATTTTCCAATTATGCCAACGCCAAGATACTCTGTCTGATACATCAAATGTAAAAAGCTTTACCAATATTTTCATCGTCAATTTCCTTAATATAGCTAATAAGGTTTATTTTAAGTATAATATCTTTGCTCAAACAAGCATTAGTTTCCTCTGATTCAAGTTATCAACGATAAGTGATTTGACGCAATGAATGGTGCACAAATATTTTTTGAAAGCGATATTTTTGGTAAGCAATTCTAAACTGATTCTTGCAACTTCCTGACAAGGAAAGTTACTAAAATAAAATAGACCTAAGTGGTGATCTGTACGTACGTACTAAGTTGCTTGGTCTCCATAGTCATTATTGGTACCTATAAACTTCATCATTCTTGTTGTATCCATATTAAATTGCTGGCATCTCGACAATGTTATCTTTAACTCTTTTCAAACCTCGTTTATAAAAGAATATTTCTGTAAGTGGAAAATGCTTGAAATACGAGTATGAGATGCGACAGATTGCTATCAAGTGGATGCCGCGCAACCGTTACCACAATATTTGTATTCCGTATTACCATGTAACTATAGGATAGATACGTACTCGTATTTGTGTGAGGTTTGGTAATTTCCGCGAATGATTAATGACCCTCATTATGTTTGCTACGAAGTTGACATCTCAATAAGTTACGAAGTAATTAGCTAAGTAAGGCCACAGAAGTGGCTTATATTCATTAAAAAATTATGTAGGTACTTCAAAAGTTGGCATAACCACGTAGGCTTGTCATATACCTTTGTAACATTGTATTGATTGCATTAATGTGGCTTCAAGATTTTTGGAAAGTGAAGTTATGGTAACTTCACTTTCCATTTAGGGATTAAGGGATAGTAGCAAGAATATAGGACTTAATAGGTAAACCTACCTACCTACTGACTGTAGTTACCTACTTAGGCTACTGATCATGTTGGCTTGGATTCTAACTTTGCAAGTTACCTGAGTAGTCAATAACTTATAAGTCCACATTATTCCTTAACCTATTTTATGCACGTGGGTCAAAGAATTACGAAGCGAACTTGACGAGAACAAGCAAAAAAACTACTTTCAATTCTGTCCGTAGTTTGGGTACAAACAAAGAGCCAATCAGCGGTTGTCAGGCGTAACCCGTCGTGGAGGGCCCTGACGCATCGAGCCGGGCCACGGGGTCGACGAGACCGGCTATTTTTCCATCGTTTGACAACCCTATTTACACACGTGAAAAGAATTATACGTAGTATTAAAAGAAAAATCTCGCGCTTCCCGGAGCTTTTCAATTGAAAGCAATTTAGGAAACGAACTTTTCTAGCTCGTTTGTACTAGGAGACACCACCAGCCAACATCATCTAGAACTCATAGGAAAGTTAGCCTCACCTATGTAACTAAAATCTGTCATATTTTCTAAATTGAATTGACTGAGTATTTGATATTGAGGTGAGAATCGATAGAAGAAATTTGTCAGATTTGTTTACCTACAATGGTATGTGAAGTGATCCATACAAAAATGTCCTAGTTAGATACTAAAAAATGGTTTACATGCTTAATTTTATTAGAAGGCATATTATAAAAGTACAAGAATAGTTATAAAAGTACATAAGCTTTTAATGCAAAGAAGTTCAAAGACTATCTAATTATGCTTTCGACTGTATCCTTACTACCTACATATTTCACTAAAAGCGCAGCAAACTTTAGGAGAAAAGTTACGATAATAAGTTTTTTCTAGCGTTTTTCAAGCAATAAATAAAGCTCTATTCGCACAAAGTCCATTTGGAAAGTTTTAAATGTTTAAAACGTGGTTCCCATAAAGAGCGGCGTGGGCGAGTGTAACGTGGCAATTAGGAGGATAGCTTGCCAAACAAGCCGGCTTGGTGTCAGCGGCCGCTGGCTGCACCTCGACGTCACTTATGAATCTGCGTGGCTTGAATATTAGTGCCCGGGTCGGGCCAAAATGTGTACCTGGGTATACATTTTGGTAAATGACCACCACTGAATTGCGTTGGAATTAGCTGGCGAAGTAGCTTTCAGCTTTTAGATCTCCCATGATTTTACTTAAAGTCTTGCTAAGTCACGGAAGAAAGAGAGATCGTCGGGAGCCCACGGGCCGGTGTTTCAATACCAAAAGCTACAAAGTAGTGGGCACCAAATAAATGCCAGTACTTTGTAGCTTTTAGTTTCTCTGCAGCATTGGCTCTAGCATTATCAGGAAGATAGCCAGAGGGTCAACGCAGGTAGCGTCTCACACCAGATCCATGTCCGTCACACACGTCCGTTCACATAATTCGATGTCTTTCCAAATACTTCTACTTTGATTTTCTCGCGCCAGTAGCATATGAATCTGCAAGGCGTTTAAACCTACATTTATAACTTTACCTAGAATTAAAAGTAATTTATCACCCCCAACGTTGCTAGGCTCTCGAAAAAAGTGACACGACTGAGTGGTGTAACATGGCAATTTGTTGAATAGCTTGCCAAAAGCGACCTGGTTGGACGTTTGCCTGCAGGTCGCTTCTCGCGCCGCAGTCTATGAATCGGCGAGGCTTAGCAAAAATACTCTCTATACGTAAATGCGCTAGACGATCGCTACAATATCATACTTCGATTTTATTATGCTACAATTTGAGTTAAATTGACAATTAGTTTTACAGGTTTATCTGAGAAACTAATGCTCTTGAAAGAATAAATTTTACAAAGCAACCAGAACAGAATTTGCAACATGATAAAAGCATTCTTTTGTAAATCATCGTATCAATAAATACCTATGTTGTTTTTTATTTCTAAAACTAAGATCATATTTAAGTAACAAAATATTTAGTTCATGTTGCAATTAAACAGACTGTTACAACAGACTGTTCCCCGGTCGCTTTGGCATAATCGTTGCCAAATTTATACTCATCATCATTTCCCTTCCCTCCCTTTTTCCCAGGTTATCTGGGGTCGGGCGCAGTTGTTTTCCTTCTTCCATTCGTCCTGTCATCGTCATCCTGACACTGACACTGACACTACTGACACTGTCTCGTGCGCACTGTGTGGCGGGGCGCGCGTCAGTCTGGCGCGAGCCACAGGCGAGAGCGGACGCGCCGCCTGCGCATATAGTGTGTTGGCGAGCCAGTGAGTTGTGTGATATCGGAATACATTACAAGTGGCGACGAGGACAAAGTTCGGTCTTATATCATTTATCTAACATTCGTTTTAATCATTAAAAAGAAAAAAAAATTTTTTTCAACATAAGGAAAGATCACTATTCCATGTTATTAATTAATTAGTTACGATCGCTATTACTTGTATTAATTAGTTACGATCGCTATTACTTGTATTAATTAGTTACGATCGCTATTACTTGTATTAATTAGTTACTTTGAGATGTGATTTTTCGTACTGGAATGATAACTATTATCCACTCGAGGTGTCAGTGTAAGTTTCCTACAGTACATAAACAAAACAAAACGTATTCACCGTATAGTACGGCGCATATCGCAGCTTGTATAGGGGTTCTCGTGTAAAGCGTAAATACCCGTAAATGGAAATAGTTAAATACTTAAATGGTAGCAAATAAATGGGATATCCTTTTGTAACCTAGGCAAATACGAGGATAATGAGTCTTAACAAACCTGTTTCATGTAGACTAGTGAGTTGCTAGTATGTACATTATTTACTTACTTGTTAAAACGTTGTTCCATATTTTTGTGTAGATTAATAACGGCCGCTGTCATCATTTAAGCTAGTGTTCAATTACTTGGGTATCGGTGGTCTTTATGCTTATCGAAATAAGTGTCAATATATTTTCTTAAGTAACCGATTAGTTAATCAACGATTCTGAGTGCGACAGTAAAATTGTAAATTAATACCATTTGGCATTTATAAGAAAAACCTTATGTCATAATGATAATGTAAAATAATACCTAACTGCAAATAACAAAATATTTTATTTCATGTTTCAATACAGACTGTTACCCGGTCGCTTTGGCAATAATCGTTGCCAAAATTTACTCATCATCATTTCCCTGCCCTTTTCCCAGGTTATCTGGGGTCGGCGCAGTATGTTTTCTTCTTCCATTCGTCCCTGTCATTCGTCATCGTATCATCCACCCCCTTTTCAGTCATGTCATTCTTCACACAATCCATCCATCTCTTTTTCGGCCGTCCTCTGTTCCTCCACCCACTTACATTCATACCTGTAGTGTTTGTGTAAATATACCTGTACTGTCACTGACACTGACACTGACACTGACACTACTGACACTGTCTCGTGCGCACTGTGTGGCGGGGCGCGCGTCAGTCTGGCGCGAGCCACAGGCGAGAGCGGACGCGCCGCCTGCGCATATAGTGTGTTGGCGAGCCAGTGAGTTGTGTGATATCGGAATACATTACAAGTGGCGACGAGGACAAAGTTCGGTCTTATATCATTTATCTAACATTCGTTTTAATCATTAAAAAGAAAAAAAAATTTTTTTCAACATAAGGAAAGATCACTATTCCATGTTATTAATTAATTAGTTACGATCGCTATTACTTGTATTAATTAGTTACTTTGAGATGTGATTTTTCGTACTGGAATGATAACTATTATCCACTCGAGGTGTCAGTGTAAGTTTCCTACAGTACATAAACAAACAAAACGTATTCACCGTATAGTACGGCGCATATCGCAGCTTGTATAGGGGTTCTCGTGTAAAGCGTAAATACCCGTAAATGGAAATAGTTAAATACTTAAATGGTAGCAAATAAATGGGATATCCTTTTGTAACCTAGGCAAATACGAGGATAATGAGTCTTAACAAACCTGTTTCATGTAGACTAGTGAGTTGCTAGTATGTACATTATTTACTTACTTGTTAAAAACGTTGTTCCATATTTTTGTGTAGATTAATAACGGCCGCTGTCATCATTTAAGCTAGTGTTCAATTACTTGGGTATCGGTGGTCTTTATGCTTATCGAAATAAGTGTCAATATATTTTCTTAGTAACCGATTAGTTAATCAACGATTCTGAGTGCGACAGTAAAATTGTAAATTAATACCATTTGGCATTTATAAGAAAAACCTTATGTCATAATGATAATGTAAAATAATACCTAACTGCAAATAACAAAATATACACATAGTCAAATATAATAATGTGTTGTATGTTGTTTATATACAAAGTGCGTGGTTAAATTAAATTAAACAATCTCTATTTAGAATTTTTAAATCCAGGATAGTTAGATAGATAGATATACTTTATTGCACAGAAATAGAATACATGAGTGAAGCAACAGCTATAGACAGTACAATAAGGCGGTTTTGTCGCCTGTAGCGGTTTCTTCCGGACAGCCTTTGGGTAGAGGAGAGAAAACAGCGTGTTGGCAATGGGGGTAAGGCAGTGCAAATAGATTGCTGAATGAAAATAAGAAGTACAAATACTTATAATTATACATGACATACTTAAATAATAATAACTAATTATATAATAACTAACTAATAATAGTAACTAATAAATCATAAATACATAGCTTAAAAGTTTCTATATGGATAAGTACAAATGACCAAAGAATAGACCACATATGAAGAAGAAGCAGGGGTTCATTTAGGAAGTCAAGAAGTGAGTTTTAAGACTTTATTTATTTATTGATTATTACTATTATTTTAATTAAGTGTTAACAAGAACACATTATATTTGTTAATTACTGACCTTATATTTAATTACTGACCAGTGATTCAGTGGCTGATGAACCATCCTCTAAGGCGTGATGGCTGCGCTTTGGGGGTTCCCGGTTCGATTCCCGGTCGATTAATTTTTAAGTGCATTATTTACTTATGAATAAATTACAAAGAGTTGCTATGACAATTATAAAATTATAAATAGTATTTATTAGACAACTCACCCAGTTCGGTAAGACCTACTTATTTGGTGTAAAGGTGCCCCATTAAATTGGAATACCTTGGTATATAGTTAAATTGTAAATATGTGGTTTCAAGGTACCTCCATTAGATTGGAAAACCTTGGTACAAAGGTACCTCCATTAAATTGGATATTATGTGGTATAAAGGTGCCTCCATTAGATTGGAAAACCTTGGTACAAAGGTACCTCCATTAAATTGGATATTATGTGGTTATAAAGGTGCCTCCATTAGATTGGAAAACCTTGGTACAAAGGTACCTCCATTAAATTGGATATTATGTGGCATAAAGGTGCCTCCATTAGATTGGAAAACCTTGGTACAAAGGTACCTCCATTAAATTGGATATTATGTGGCATAAAGGTGCCTCCATTAGATTGGAAAACCTTGGTACAAAGGTACCTCCATTAAATTGGATATAATGTGGTATAAAGGTGCCTCCATTAGATTGGAAAACCTTGGTACAAAGGTACCTCCATTAAATTGGATATTATGTGGTATACAAAGAGATGTACCTCCATTAAATTGGAAAGCACAAAAATCGCAAGGTATGTTTTATTTATGTCAGGTCGCCCCTACTAATTCATCATGACGTCCACACGGCTTACAACCTTTAGAGAAATTGGAGTAGAGGGTGACAGTGCGTCTTTAGGCCAACGTTGGGAAAAATGGAAACGGTCTTTGCGGATTTATTTAGAAGCAGCAGATATCACTAGCGACGTGAAGAAAAGAGAGAGAAAAAAACGGGTTTTGTGTTAACATTTATCTGCGATTGATTTTATTTTGATGCGGCAGACAGTGGTAAGTAAATGCAATCTCACGGAAATATGTTTCCCACCGACAGTTTTGACTCGATAGACACGGATATTTCACAAGATAGGATACATTGGGCTTGTTAATATTTTAAAACAATATTGGACGCCCCTATGAGCTAACTTAGGATGCCTAGTCTCTGGTTTAATTGGTCTAAATTGCACTATGTAACGCGGCTGGTTACAAAAAGTAGTCCGTTAGAATTGAAAATAGGATTGGGAAGGTCGCGCTACCTTGACCGTTGAATCTGATGTTTTCTGACTGCTCAGAACCGGAAGTAGGTTTAGATGAAGCTAGTGCTTTAGCCGTAGAGAATACTAGAAAAATGCATTTACGATAAACCTAGGTTTGATTGTAACAAAGTAAAGCTTAAAAAGTTCTCTGTTTGTGATTTTTTATTCCTGAAAAATGAGGAACGCAATCAGGTCAAATTAGACCCGGAGTTTAAAGGACCGTTTAAGGTGGTGGAAGCCCTAGATGGTGACCGTTACACGCTAAAAGCGCTAAATTCTAATCGAACCCACAAATATGCACACGATAGGTTGCGTAGGATGCCAGTAGGTCATGTACCAGTCGAGGTTGAAGTAGAGATACATAGTGAGCCTAGTGTTGAAAAATAGCGCCTTAGTGTGTGATATGGTGGTAGCTTGAGTGGGTGCTCTAACGGCCGTAAAAGAGTCGACCGTACCAGCAGTCATTGCGTAGTCGTGGCCCGGTAGAAATCGGCGTCTCTTGGGGAAACCTAAAGAGGTGCGTGATGCGCGTTTGGCTCTGGCGGAGGTCGTGGTCTGGGCAGACCGTAGTGTGTAGTCGGTGGGCGATGCACACGTGAGCGTGTGGATGCTCGTATGGGGAAGGCCAGGAGTGTTTTCAGTTCGGCCGTGGGGCCGTGGCGTTAGAGTGATCACTCAGGTATTTGGTAGTGTACATAGTAGATGTTGTAATGTGAATAAATGTAGAGATCGAAGGGTACGTGACTCTGGTTATTCTTTTTCGTTGTTAAGTGTGCGATTCAATGTTGTGTTTCCCTATAATTAATGTAAAGTAATGGAAAGGAGCCTGAAAACCTAGCTTTATAATTTGTTCCTTAAGATGCTTAATGAAGTCCTAGAAGTCAAAAGTTGCTTTATTTTAAAATCATTTGGTAGACTTGGATGAGGTTAGACAGTTAGCTTCCGATAATATTGCAAATCCGCGAGTAACAATAAGTCTCGATTTGATGGTACGATGTTTTGATTGAAAATGAAGAAAGGAATCAGACTGAGCTAGATTAGCATAGTTAGAGGGCCGTTTGAAATAGTTGAGATCTTGGATGGAGATCGTTATGTTCTAAAATCGTTGAGTTCGAGGCGCACTTACAAATACGCGCGTGATAGGCTAAGAAAGCTCCCTGATAATGACGAAGTCATTGAAGAAATCGATCATGACGATGTAGAGTCCGAGAGTTCGTAAAAGTTGTTTCGGTGTAGAGATTCGGATTGCATTGAGTTTTGTGCTGGTATGTGTTGATGGCACCAGAGGTTATTCGTAGCGTAGCTCGAGAGAAATCGGTGTCTGCTCTGTGTAGTCCGTGAGTACGCGGTACGCGGATAACTCTGGTGGGTGTTGGGTTTCCTTGGGAAGCCGTGGAACCTGGAGGGTTCGGTAACGTGGCAAGAGAGATGCACGTAAATGAAGTGGGTGAAAAAGACCACATGTGTTGTATTGATCCAAGGGGACCATGTGTTGGTTGTAAGAGACCGTGTTGGACAAAGTTGAAATGAAATCTTTCTCATTAGTTGAATGTTTGTAAAATTGCAATTGTATGTGCAACAGGACTCTGTGTAGAACTTTGATGATTTCTTCTCTGAGTTGTACATGGGAGTACCATGTAGTCATTGTTTATTCTCGTAAAATTATCATTACTACTACTAATTTGTTGTTATGGGACGAACGCCTTATCTCCGTGTTATTTTAATTAAATGTTACATTGCTCTTGCTGTCTTTAACGTTACATTACATTGAATCAAATGAGGTTGATGAGGATTATTAAAGTTACGTTTTCCAATGTAGAGTGCCTTTATTGAAAATCCCTAGTAAACGAGCGTAGGTGTAATACTAGGTCAGGGAAAGCCGAGCAACGCGATGCTGTGCGGATGTGTCTCTTGATCTCATTTCTTAAATTATAATCCAACACCACACGTGTAGAGAAGGCAAAAGATGGAGACGTAATGATAAGGAATGAAGAGACTTGACAGACGTTGAGGAGGAATATAAGTAATACACCTGAAGAGAATTGAAGGTGAGTGGAAATCCGTTCAAGAAGATGAAGGAGGAAATCATAATCCGGAGGAAAATTAAATGTGATTAATATGCCATTTGTGAATCAGTAGATTAATAAAGTTTTCAATAAGGAAGAGATGTAGTGTTTGTGTAAATATACCTGTACTGTCACTGACACTGACACTGACACTGACACTACTGACACTGTCCTCGTGCGCACTGTGTGGCGGGGCGCGCGTCAGTCTGGCGCGAGCCACAGGCGAGAGCGGACGCGCCGCCTGCGCATATAGTGTGTTGGCGAGCCAGTGAGTTGTGTGATATCGGAATACATTACAATAACCCATCACTCTTTTGGGTAACATGTTCCCTCCTCTCTTCTCATTACATGGCCGTACCGGGATAGAACGATTTCCCTTTAGTTTATCGGTGATGGGGTGCCACTTTCATACTACCTCGGATATACTCATTTCTTATCTTGTCCATTCTCGTCCACGCCCACACATCCATCTCAAATTCTCATCTCCGTAGCATGCAGTCTTCTTCATCCGTCTTCTTAAATGCCCAGCCTTCTGATCCATGACATTGCAACAGGTCCTGATGATGGATTTATAGATTTTGCCCTTTAATTTAAGGGGCATCCGTGGGTCGCATGTTGTTGCCGTGACCTGTCGCAATTTCATCCACGCTGTGTTAATTCGATTCTTAACGACCCTGTCAATTTCACCGTCACTCTGCAAGAGAGACCCGAGTACCGGAAGTTGGAACAAACTGGTAAGGACATTCCGGCAAGGGTTATGGGGATCGGACTAGAGAGACCGCCGAAATTTACTACTGTTCACTAGTAAGTTAACTAGCTAGTAAGCAAGCGAACGGTTATACAGACACAAACTAACTGACCATACGACACTCCCAATTGCTTCCAATCAGAGAAGACTTGACGCGAAAATTTAGAGGCGGACGTTCACCGCGCTTTGTTTTTACGATTTAATTTCACAGCCGGTAAATTCTGGCGAACATTCCGAAGCGTGTAAATTAGCCACATTCGGATTGTGAGCCGACGGGCGGACGCGGCGCGGCGGGTCGACCATTTATTGAAAGTCGGAGGGCAGCGCGTGAGGCCATTAGTCCTCATGCTAGTGTTGCTCGCAATCGAGTGTTAGACTATCGATACTTTTAATTGAAATAGTCCACTTCTCTCTATTCATAATAAAAACCATCACCAGTATAATGAAAGTACTCGTAGCAGAAGTGTAAGTTACTTTTTTTTAGTTCATTTAATTTTTGGCATTACATCATCGGCAAGACTAAAGCGTATCAGGCAGTATTGAAAATCAGAGGGTAGCGAGGCCATTAGTCCTTACGCTAGTGTGTTGCCATCAATGGAATGTTTGCATGTCGATGTTTTTATTTGAAAATAAGTCACGTGTCCTATCACATGTCACCATCAGTATTGGCAAGGAGTTCGTAGTAGGAATTGGAGTTATTTACTTATTTGGCTACGTCGATTTTTGGCAAATATTATCGACAATACTATTTGTTTAATTGTTTATTCAATACTACAAATCACTGACTTCGCTGGATCAGGCATTATTGAAACTCGTAGGGCAGTATGTGAGGCTATTGGTCCTCACGCTAGTGTTGCCCGCCTAGGGTAGTGTTTTATCGATACTTTTATTGAAAATAATCCACAACTCCCTATTAAAGGCTACCAATATTAGTGCTATGTAGCAGCAACTGAAGTTACTTTGGTTAATTAAATTTTGGACTGACTAACTGCGCACTGACTTCGCTTGCTCAGGTACCTGTAAAGTATGGGCCGTGCTCTAAATATAGCGTAACAACCAATAGTTACGCCGTCACTATTAGTTGTATAAGGTACCGCTGAAAAAATTAGGTCACGAGGAAAAGGATTTGCGCTAAATCTTAACGGATAACTGCAGGAGGTGGCGCAGGGAATACATGAGTATTGGAGGCCAAGGTTTAGTTTGGGTCGTTTCGTCAACCTTTATTTATTTATTTAGGTATAATATTTGAACATTTCAAATAATACATTTGACACATATTCGAAGGTATGTACTATATACATATATCTGTAAATATTTGTGCCGTTGTGGTGAAAAGGTCCTCGAGAGGAGGCTGCGTACAGGAAGTCGCAGTCGTGGCAGACCCGCATAAGGTCGAATGACAATTTGGACAAATTTGGTCGCGGAAATTCGCCAAGGAATCATCCAAAAGGGACCCCGCATCCAAATGCGGGCGACATAGGACGGATCTGTATTGGATGCGGGCGGCCGCAGCATAGGACCGATCTGTATGGAGAACATTGGGGGAAGCCTATGTCCAGCAGTCTGTTATTGGCTGAAATGATGAAAACCTGTGTTCATTACTTATGATAGTTCATAAGAACTATCATAAGTAATTTTACACTTAATATTTTGGACTTCTATGCTATCGATATTCGCCTACAGACAACACTAACCCGCCTGAAAAAGTGTCGCTTTCGCTGAAACATTGCGCCGGGGCGCTATTCAATTGGTGAATGTATTTTATTCGATGCCAATCGATCTCTAGACAACAAAACGCACCCTGTGAATGGAGTATCTCGCGGCGATAAATCACCGGTCTACGATACGTTTAATGGAAAGGTCCTTCTTTGGTCCCCACTGTTTATAACGGAGGACGCAAACGTTTCTCGGCTAACCTGAACAATTGAGGCAACGGTCGCCAGTCTCACTTACGCAAAAGTAGTAGCTACACTATCCCTGTTTTTATCCGATACAAGACTAGGTCCGATACCATATCGTTTAACGTGTGCAAAAAAAAACAATCTATTTTATTTGTACTATACCATAATAATATAATATACCTATTTTCTAACACTATTATTTTTATATTTCAATTCCAAATTGCGTTTTAGTGATTTGGGACTCAAATAATAACAATTAAGAGACTGCCGTTCAGACCACAAACTTCTCAAACAATTTCATTTTCTATTGTAACGTCATGTTCATAATTTTGACTAATATTTCTATCATTCTAATATTATATCGTAACACAAAATTACGCGTTGAGTGTTACCGAGCACCTCACTATAAAAACTTGACGACGACAAAAGATTAGTCTTTCCAACACTTCTACAGGAAAACCAAACCAACAGTAGGTAGCATTTTAAGAAACTATCCAAAACACACAGGTTTCCTCACAATGTTTTCCCTCACTGTTAAACAAATGATAGAAATACACTCACAGATTTGAAAGATCCATACTTGATATATTTAAATCCTATTAAATAAAAGTAATATTAGTACATACATACTTACATAGGTTTGTGGAATTGAAATTTATAGGAATCTAAGTAGCAGATCTTTGTCTCATCAAAGAAAATTATACTCTCGATAAAAAATATTTAAAATGCATTGTAAACGCACCCTTACCTATGACCGCCCACCGCCACTTAATACGTATTCCATGTCCGAATCGCGCTGCGCAAGTTCCGCTGCCCGTTCCACTAATTTGTAGACGTAGTTCCGTCTAGTTCCTAACTCCTAATCCAAATAAACGATCTATGTACTCAATGAAAATTGCTAAAGTTTGTTGCAACTGTCTAATTTTGTTTAATAACAGTATCGTTGTTTCAGATTAGTTCCATGGTGACTTGAGCGCGATGCTGAGTTGCGGATGGGAGGTGCTCTAGGATAAACTTCGAAGTCATCTCGCTATGACAGAGAAGAGTGAATTCGTGAAGGAAGTGTAAAAATGAGGAGAGATGTAAGAAAGACGCGGTGCTTCCACGAGGCGGGCGGGACATGACGTGTGGGCGGCGACCTGCGAGCGGTATGGCGCGGCAACTGGCTGCCATATTACTGTGGCTCGGTGGCAGTAAGTGTGCACTAAACATTTTTCACCTCCACGTTATACGGTGCAAACAAAAACTGTCTTTTCTTTAGAGCTTCAGCGGAACATTACACTTTAGACGCTTTTGAATTTTTTCGCATTTTCACGGAAAATATATTCGTAGAGAACGATCTCAGCGAACGTTCAGCTCGAGCACCTTACTGGATATTTTAATATCGTGACTTTAGTTTACTGCCAACAATTTTATGGGTCAGTAAATTTACAAACACGCTTATATTTTTATTAGCACTTAAACCTTTCGAGACTTACTATCTAATCTAATCTTCCTCGAGAAAATCATGTTTTAGTATCTTCCTATCGATTGATAAAATACTGGCGTGTTCAGTAGGGCTGTTAGGAAAAAAGCTGCTCTGCCTCTCTAAATGTATTGTAACACACAAGTACATTTGCATGTATTAAAACAAAATCAAAGAGATGAGAGCCTTGTGCGTCAAAGCACGTTTTTATTACATTGCTTAGTTAGTCGATAGGTACGTTCTTCGATAAGCTCTTTCATCTTGCAAGGCGGAATATCTGTACAGAAATGATGAATTATTAAAATCACTCCGGATACAATTGAGTTTTCGAATCCAATCCCTTAAGTAAAGCTGATTATTGGAATTCCCCGAAGACCGCGCTGCTCTCGAAAAATTCTGTAAAGTGCCAATCTCTCTCCGCACGGCTATCGCTAAAATTATTGGTTCGGAACACGCAGGACCATTCATTTATTATACATGGGTCCTGCCGGCGCGGGAACTTGGCCCGCCGCAGAGTAACAGAAGGGTAGGTCTTTGTAAATTGGTTAATATGGAACTCTAGTTTTTTTACGTGATAGTTTAGCGAATAGACGGGTCACCTCATGGTAATCAATGACTACTGGCCCATGGGCTCTAGTGGAGTCAGAATTAAAAATTATACAATATTACGTATTATTACAGTAATTTACATTCCTTTAACCACATTTTCTGCCAAACATTCTGGACGAAATCTGTTCTACGACTTTTCGAAATTTGTCGAAAACTTTAATGATTCCCCATACAAATGCGACTACATACTATGAGCGACTTTGTATGAAAAGTTGATTTTTTAAATTTGCTTTTGAAAAAGATATAGAAAAATTTTGTTTGGAATGGTTGGCAGAACACGTATTCATAAAAAATAAACATTCCAATATGTTCTTAAGTATATTGGTTGTTGACTTGCCTTTTAATTACTGTTTTTGCAGATGAACCTTCTGTATTTTGTTAGTTTTTTGTAACCGATCGGCCGCTGACGGGACCCCTCAACGGACGTTCCTGTAACGAAATTTACAGAACCATAGCTTAAAGACTTGGGTGCACGGTAGTGCGCTGCCAAATAGGGTATTTGACAAAAAAAAATTATGTGTTGAATCAAAAGACCTCTCAAGTTAAGAAACATCATTGAAAGAATTGCTCGATTCTGATTTGAATCACTTGAGATATCACAACTTTAAGAGCACATATTTTGGGCAAGCCCAAAAACGCTCTATACAAATAGCTACAGGCAAGTGACGTCACACGCTTGTATCTTGTATGCGCGTCTAGTAAATTTTGTTTGGTAGCTATATCAAATGTTCGTTTAAGTAAATGGTTTCATATAAAAGTTGGTGGAAAATGTACGGGTAGTTCAATGATATAATTATTTTTTTTAAATTGTATACTTTAAAAATGGACTTGCCCATGAAACTTTGAATGCTCATAAAACCAGCTAGACGTTATATTTTTAACTGAAAATGTTGGCCATTGGTTCTCATTTACCAGTATTTGGAAAAGTATAAATATTTTTTACTATATCGAAATTAGTCAAATACCCTATTATGGAAAACAGGTTAACTCGCAACAACAAGACAAATTACTTTAACTTTGAGTTTAATCGAGTAGCTTAGAATTTAATTTTAAAAATTAAGTAGTAAAATACATGTTATTAAAGTAACTGATGATGTTGGTATCGCATTTAAAGATTTAATTTATTGATTAGTTTTTTTTTTTATTTTACGATTCTCTTTTGACGAGGTGAATCTTTTTTTTATATGATAGGTAGCAAACGAGCAGGCGGGTCACCTGATGGTTAGCAATTGCCGCTGCCCATGGACACTTGCAACACCAGTGGAGTTACAAGTAAATCTAGAATAAAACGACAATGTTAAAAATGTTGAATCAACGAACTTCATAATATAGGGTTATATTATTATAACCGACTGGGCCGACGATCTTGTGAAGATCGCGGGAATTCTTTTGATGCAGGCCGCACAGGACCGATCTGTATGTAGAGTTACAAATGTTCTCCACTCCTTGTCATATAATTCATTCACAATTACATAGTTAATGATATATGACATCCTCTGTTTCTAGTCTTTGCATTTAGTATGAGCAGATAGAATGTAGAAGCTCTGTTTAGGTGTTTATTCGCGGCCGGCCACCGCGACCGCTCATGCCCGGCCCGCGTCACTCCCGCATCCAAGTTAGAGAAACTTTCTGTGAGTTATTCGCCTTCTTGACATTTATGGCCAACTAAGAGAAATGTATTTGGAAATTAAGTAACCAGGCTACGACAGCGGTTTTGTTGATGAGACGGGAACTCCAGACCATAAACCTATTTTTTTGGAATAAATTTATTGCGGAAAGGGTTGGAATAAAGAATGAATTGAATGACAAAGTTTAACGCCGTTGCTTACGCGGGCCGCATATTAATGACGGCTAGTGTCCGTGGTATTTATAACAACGATGTTTACATGCCACTGAAATTGGCCTGAAAACAAACGAATGATCATTGAGAGGTCTATTACAGTAGTTAAAGATTACTTACAGTAAATTTAACAACCGCATCTATTAACAAATAAAAATATCGTGTTTGACACGTGTGAAGTTTGATATAAAGGCATCTTTGTATTGAAGGTAAAGCTATTGTCTTTTATTACATACTTATTTGTACTTAATGTACTTTTAAGTGTTTGTGTACAAAGCAATTCGAAATTTCAATAAGTTCTATAGATATAAAGAAGGAGAATCTTTTAATAATAACGAGGTATTCAAGAAGAGGTCATTCAAAAATATAAAATTTATTGAGAAAATTAATAAAATACCTACTCGAAAATCTTCAATGTGGGCTTGTTATCAGTAAAATAACTAAGTAGATAAACAAGTAGTTTTGGAGTATCTTTAATTATGACATTTAGTTCCTCTTCCCACAAATCTCATTTCTTCCTTTCAATTAGGTTTTCATTTACAAAGATTTTCATTTACAACCTAAAATTAAATACGTTGTAGGTATTGCTAAGCTACCAACCTCCGAAAACAAACATCAAAAACACACATATATTCTTATTTAAACAGAGAGCGAAGGCGAAACGAATTCGCATCATACATTAAGCCGGGCAGATGAAATATTATGATGTGGCTGATCCGTAAATTGAATTTGGTTATATTGTAATGAGTTCATGTCGGCGGGAATTGTGTATTGGGTTGATCTTGAATTCGATCACGTACCGTTCACTTGATTTATGTATTCCGACCACCTTTAGTATAGCTGAAGGCCAAGATTTGATTACCTACGTCGGTTGGAATTTTGCTCGGGGAACCGCTAACGGATCAACCGTAAACTTACCTGCCCGGGAAAAAGTACAGAAATAAAACTGCTTGAAGGTACCGACTCGGAGGTTCCGTAAATAAATGCTTGCTTTTTTTCTGTCTAAGTACAAGTAATGTGGCGAGCAGAATTAGAAACGGTAGAAGCAAACCTATCAATGTGTAAACTCTAGCTGAAACGAGTTTCAGTTAATTATAGAACTCAAATAGAACAATGCGATAGGTAAAAGAAGTGTGTTTTTAGAGCCTCGAAATGAAAAGAAAAAATGGAAACCTTATTTATATGATCACTGTGTTGTCCAACTGCCCCCATCGACACTTTCTATCAGGTGCGATTGTAATCAAGCATATCTACAGACAAAAAAAATGTAAGCAGTCAAATGTCATTGCATACTTTAGGTACAAATAAAGGATATGATATAATAACTCGATTCAATAACAAAAATCAATCAATACCTACTTGTACAACTAATCTATTGGGGCCAACTAATCTATTGCCCTTCGTCTAAAGCTTGTGTAATCAATTTTAATTGATTTAATTAAATCCTTTGAACGGGTATTACATAACGGTCTTAGCGTTCTAATGATTCTGAGGAGAGCCCCTGCCTTACTATTAGATAAATAACAATTTCAGAATAACCCATAAGTACACGAATAGTAATATTAATATGCTCCTGACGGTTTTGTAGCTACCACGTGCAATGCCAACGACGCAATTCGCAGGACATACCTATAATTATGTTCACAAGTGTGTACGAATACATAAGTGCACTGTATGTTTACTTTTATTTTAAACTAGTGGACCGCCCTCACTTCGCTTCGGGACCGTAATTCAGAAATTAACCGATAGATGGCGTTGTGTCCAGTTACATCGCGCAAGCGTTTCGTGTTTTCGGTTTACCTATAAGCCTTGTCGTTGTTCATAGAAGTTATCTCTTTATAAATAGTATAGAAGAAGATGAGACATCTTGGCCATTACTTTGACTTTACCTAATAGAGATCGCAGGCGCAGGGTTAAAGGCTTAACACACATTCCTACGCAAGAGGGTTTAAGACCTTAAACACTAAGAATTACTGAACCAAATGTAGGTATATTATGTCACCGTATAAAATCTAAATCGTAAGTTGATCAATTTCCTACGATGATCAACTTTCTAAAAATAACAAACTGCAGTATGATTACTTAAACAATGTTAGCTTTATTTTTACAAAAATAGGTTGTGTTAGAACAGCAAAGGTAATATCACATCGGCTGGCTCGCCGTGGCGCTGTGGGGTCGCCAGGTTTGAATCTAACCTAACCTATTTAAAAAATATATTAGCACTGTTTGTTATTTTCCGGAAGTCAATCAACTTGCAGTTTCGACTGTTTTACGATGGCATTATATATTCTCGAAATAAAGCTGAAAAACTTGCAAGACTTAAAATCTAGTGTACTACATACGATTTTTCTACTCAGTTTTACTTCGTTAATATTTGAGTGGAAATAGAATTACTATTTTCTAGATGGATTTGTAATTCTAAGAGTCTTCGAAATCTGATGATAGGCAATCAATTATTAAATAGATATAGGTGATCTATGTGTACATAATTGTACGTAGAATTTTGGGTATTTATTTAGGAGCTCAATAAGGTTCATAATAAACTTGATAATTCTGAGTAAACCTTTATCAATATTTTTGATCTAATAATCTAATTTATATTTTCACTCCAATGAGCTGTATTTGTACTAGTTGTTATTTAAGGCACGCTCCACAATTTGAGTAGGGATTATGATTCTAATGAAAGTTATTTATTTTTAGAAGATTTTTACTAAATACAATTGTACATTAAATTGGAAAAACTTTTGCATTTTTATCTGATTGTAACAAAAAGAACAATGTTTGTAATGGTAATTTATTGACACTACCCGGCCGCATTTAAGATACAAATAATATGGGCATTGCGAAACGGAGCGTAATCTAATCCCACTATCGTGTTTATTTCCCAGATGAAATAGGGTAATGTTTCCGTATTACTGAAGCTAACTTTACTCGGCTTTAGTATCTCCTAAAGAACGTTGAATAGTGTCGCGTGCAGGCTTACTTCAACCACAGCTTCTCATAGGAAAAACTAGAAATATTCCGGAGCTCACATAAATTTTCGTGGGATCAGAAGAAACAAAATAAGAGGCAAAGAAACAAAATATCGTATATCCCGAGGGAGCGCTTCTGAGAGTTCAGCTGCAAGTGAAGTTTTATCTGCGTTTACTGCCATTTAGGGAGCGCATACAGGAAAATTCGATGCATTTTCTGAAGTTATTTATTAATCACTGGCCCTTAGAGAAACGTGGTTACAAAAAATAAGTCTGTAGGCGGCGGTTACCTTTTACCACTAGATGGGATGCATGCTCGTTTGCCTACTTTTGAGCAATAAAAAATGAGAAGCTTTGATAAGACTTAATTGGTGGTGGAATAGTACTGGGTACTGGTGGTAGACCACCTTTTTTTATGTGATAGGTAGCAGACGAGCAGGCGGATCACCTGATGGTAAGCAATGCCGTCGCTCATGGACACCTGCAACACCACCTATATTAATATTAGCTGATAATGCATATTTATCGTTGAATAAGAATCTTCAAACTACCTTTTTGGGCCTTCTATTATTTATTTTAAAAAAATAATGCAACAAAATTGTACACTGAATCCTTTATTAATCAACTCATAGAAATGCAGAAAAGAAAATGGTGCCAAAGGCAATCTTACCTTCCTACTGTAATTACTCAATGAAGCGTGAAGTTAGTCAAGATTCTATGGCCACTCTCAGAAAGTGGTATCTCCCTCTTGGGATTTTCACCCCTGACATATAAAAGTAGTAATCGTAACAATAAGAAAACGTTATCAGCCTCAATTTATAAAGTTGTTAATCAATGCAGAACAGACTTCATGCACATCAAATATATTATTTATAAATGCCCACTTATGTAACATTCGTGCGGAGCTAAGTGGTGCCAAACCTTATCTCACATTTTGTTAGTCCATTTAGTCCCATTCGCTATATCTGGAGGCCTTTCTGCCTTGTCATCTATAAAAATAGGATTTAAGATATGTCTCTAATTGGCTGATATTACAATTATTTCAGGAGATCTTTGCCTAAGATGTGCAATTGCGCACTAGTTTACATTAGGTAAGGTAGGCAATTCAGATGTGTGAACTTTCTTTTTTTATTAAATTGAGATATTTTACAATATCTCATGGGCCCATCATCATATTTAAAGTCACTCGACAGTAAATCAAAATCTTGTCAAATCAATTTCAATATGAAGGAAACTAAACGACTTAAGAACAAGGTACAGAAAGGCCAGCTACGCTCGTGTCTCCTCTGGTATTGTATATGGGCGGCGGTAATCTCTTATTATCAGGTGATCCGCCTGCTCGTCTGCCCTATATTCCGAGAAAAATGTTTGGCTGAAAACTTTTCATCTAACAGCCTTTTTTAGATATATAAAAAGATTAGAATACCTTCTGTTGAAAATGCTTTGAATTAAGGCAGACAAATTACAGTAGAAAACATAATACTGTTACATACCATATCTATTAAATTTAAAATCGTAAAAACTTGTATAATTAAGGAATTGCCACCCACCCACCTAAAGGACCTTGCCTCAAAAGCTTAAAATGTCTAGTGTTTATAAAATACATTCTTTAACGTACAGGTGTTCTCGGCCTTCGTGACATCCAGCTGAGCGTCCCAGAGGCGGTCGGGATAGGCGCTAGCGCGACCCTCGGCTGTCGCTGGGCGCTCGACACGGGCGAGGCGCTGTACACCGTCAAGTGGTACCACGGTGCGCAGGAGTTCTTCAGATTCGTGCCGAAGGAGCTGCCGAACACGCGCGTCTTCTCGCAGACGGGGATCAGTGTCGACGTAAGTAGTAATTAGCACAGGCCGCAGCATGTAAGTCTAGCGCTTGGCGTAAGTGGGGATGTTTGCGCAATTGTAAAATAATTTACTTTATACTTAAAATGAATTTCTGCGCACTCAAGGTTACCGCTGGACATATTTGCCGCGGCCTGCCAAACTCTTCTCTCACACCAATTTGCACTCAATAAGAAAATTTAGTTAAAGAAAAGTTTTTTGTTATCACTATTTGCCTAATTTCATAGTTCTAGGTCGGAAAGTACTTACCCTCTGAGTTTTGATTCTCTTGAGAGCTATGCATATTATAATATGCATATTTTTTAGAGTAGCTGACCTTATCTTTTGAACTCATACTTAGAGTGTGCTTAGAGATCGATTTTTTCTTTTTTTTACTTTTGTTTTTTTCTTTTTTTTTGGGACTATATAGACAGAGGTCTCTGGTCCAGTGACCAATTGAATTGGCCCCGTATTTAATATACGGTTACAATTTCAGCTACGGCTGACACGTAGACAGACGGGTAACAATGTGATCTTATAAGGTTCCGTTATTCCTTATTTTAGCTTAAAAACCATAAAAATGAGAGAAGAATGAAATGAAGACTCAGGATACCATCGTCACAAAGAGATATTGCAAATTGGCTGACACGACATCGTGGTCGACGTATCAATTCTACGAATCTTCAGACAATTAAAAACAGTCAATGTTCTTTATTTGTACATAAAATAGAAAGCATAATGATTGAATCTTTAACAAAAAATATTGCTAGTCAGAGCATAACCAGTAACAATCTGAATTTTATTTTTATTTATAAATACAGCTCTTGGTTTTACATCGAACTACACTGAGCTTAAAAAACTAGAATTTAGAAACACGTTGGCAATTTTTAGCTGTTAGCTTTTAGTTACGAGATAATCCGTTTTTGAAATTTAAAATGAAATATGTATGTTCAACAAAAATGTTAACTAGAACACAGAGGATTAACTTTAGTGAAAAATACCAATATTTAAGGAATAAAATAAGTTACTCATGCCTTTTTATGCTTTTGTAGGATATTTCTCATATGATAGGTGGCATAAGAGATGCCTGATGGCTAATGACTCACCAACCACAGCCACCCTCAACACAGTAGACGCACGTTATTTGTCTCTTAAATTATTTTACAAATTTACATTTCAGGCAGTGGATCACGAGATGTACTTGGCACATATTTATTGTCGCCTATTTCCGCCGCTGTCAAAAGCTTATATGCTTACAGAATGAAATTATCTTTTTCATAGGCACATAATATATTTGCGTCAAATAGGGACTTTAGAAAATCCTTTCCCAAGCGTAAGTTTAAGCACTTCCGTACCATTCACCGCCGAGACATATACCAACTTTGTCTAAGTAGTCTAAAATATTTCATATAAATCAGACGTGGTTGATAAGACATTTATAACGTTTAAATTTTTGTAATCGGTACAAAAAAATAACACTCGCTACATTTTTGTTAACTTTTCAGTTCACCTGTAAAATTAAGTAACTAAATCTGATCACTGTGGATGCCTGTAAAACAAAAAATACGCTTCCAATAATCTGATCAAATTGAACCACTATTTCCAAAACAAATAAGAGCAGTGAACCTGATAAATAAATGTGCTTCGTAAATGCCTGCAGTGGTTTTAAACGTAATTTATTTCAAAAGGCTTCCATCAGTCGGAGAGATTGTCAATAAGTAAAAGTGTCCTATCGTGTAATTGAGATTCGGTGATTAACGATATGCTTGTCAGTGGATGAGAATAATGATCAATAGGTATCGCCCCGAATGACAAATAGTTTCAACGTTACGAAATTACCCTGATTTATTACTTCTTGAGGAGGCAAAACGTTACTTAGTTTATCATAATTTACAGGTTCTTTTATCCATCTAAAGTTAACTATAAATGATTTCTTGAAAACAGAAATAATAAGCGTGATAGAGATAGATATTTATTTCTAAAACATACGATTAAGCTTCCGATTTTATAACAACAAATAAAAATGTAATGAATTTACTAAAGTATCTTTTTGTTAATTTAGTCGACTTATTCACAAAACAAAATAGCCATTGAGTACAAGCAAACAGTAAGCTCTCACCTTAATCATCAACTTGTAGCGAACATTAACATGGGCGTGAAAGAAACAATATTTCTAGGCAAATGGCTCGTTTACGGCGCGACGATAAACAACATCATAACTGTGATTATATATGGGTCAATGGTTCTGCGACATCTTGCTAGTTCGTTAAACTGCCTTCGCAAAGAGCGCTGCAAAAAATCACTTAAGAATCTCGTCGAGCGGGCACGTTAAACCTTTAGCTGTTGGCACGTCGCCATCACCGAGCTATAACATTGTGCCAAAATAATACATTAAAAACCCTTTCAAAGAATAACGAATACTCAAAGTTTACTTCGGGGCGTAAGTCGAACCGCCTTCGGGTATGAACGCAGCGAGGTCCTTCAAAATCGGGTCAGACGACTCGAAGCGCGAGCGGCATGATTTAGTTCGGAGGTTTCTCAAAGTGGACTGACTTTCCGTAAGATGGATCGAAGCTTTTAGCTCAATTTGAGTCGCTAGCAGCTGCGTACGGTAAAGTGCACACGGCTCCTTGTAATGGAATTACGCCTCGGCTTACGTATAAATTACGCATGAGCTGCGAATACCACCTGTAATCAATGATAAATTGGTTGGGGGAAAATATTTGCGAGCCGCTCCACGCCGGATATACTCATAGCACTACGTTAATAAACATAGAGTGATTTTATCTAGAAATGAATTTCTCTATAATGAAATTGGATAGAAGAGAACAGGAAAGGAGGGACGGACAAAAGGTTTTTCGTATATAAAAAATATTTTTCCTAATTCAATATCTGGTTGCAGAATAGTGATTCTCAAATAACTCGTCCTCTTCAAAATATAATAGGCAGACTTCCAATGGCTTTTACTTATTATGAAAATTGACTCATACGGATACGAGAAGCGTATGGGTGGTTTCGATTTTCTATTGTGTCTTAATAATCGAGAAGGTTCCATTGTTGGTCGCAGGTCCGGCATTATCATATCCTATCTAGATTCCTTAAAATGTATTTGAAATGGCAAAAGTGTAGTTTTTATTTTTAACAATAATTTTAATAACCATTATAATAATACGTACATATCTGAATATCAACTACGAGTAAGCTAGCTTCTCTATACCAATTTCCGACCACACTTAGGGTTGGTAGGTTATACTCATTAATTTCATGAAACAAGTACCTAACCTAACATAGCTACGTTTGTTTTTTTTTTTTTTTGTTTTTTAATACTTGTTATATATGGTGCTTAATAAATAATTTCGTATTCTTTCTTATTCTTATGGTAAGTAAATTTCTTTGATATAAATATGTTTTATAGTAAGCAATTTGTCCGATTGCAGGTGTCTCGGTCAGGAGCCCAGCAAGTGGTACTGCGCGGGGCGACGCGCGGTCTCAGCGGTCGGTACCGCTGCGAGGTCTCGGCCGACGCTCCGTTCTTCCACACGGTCTACAAAAGCGCGTCCATGCGTGTAGTCGGTAAGTAATTAATAGTTCACTTAAACTTTTCATTCAAAACATCTTAGCGTGCACGTATCGTAACCAATTTGTGTGAAAATTTTAAAAGAATAAGCATTAATTAAAATTGACAACACACACGTCAGAAAGCATATTAACCAACCAGTCCTAAAATTAAACAACTCTCGTAACCAATACAATTTAAATGGATGATACGATACGATACATCAAAATAGCATTTCGTGCTGAGTAGGTACTAGTACCTATAACCTGCTGTAACCTGTTTGCGGATCCATGCTAGTCCTCCTTTGAGGAAGACTGCGCGTTGATGTCTGTCAAATATACCTATTTTCGTTTTATCAGTTGTAATAATTTTAATTTGAAATGTTTATTTTTACTTTGTTTTGTTACTTTTTGTTACTTTTTGGTACGTAATTAGGTTTAAGAGCCTGTGTAATTAAATTAAATAAGTAAAAATAAATAAATAATTGTAGAGTGGCCACGCTACGTTAACGTTAGCCGAATCCTTTAAATGTTTGTGCTAGCCCCTCTGTTCCCAGGTCATCTGTGAACGGCGCACTATTATTTATATGTATTTTAAGACATAGAATGAATTATTATGAATTAAATAATATACCTACTTTCTATTTGACACACAACATATAAAAACCTAAAACTAGATACATATAACAAATGCAATGTACTTACATCAAAAGAAGATTAATCACTACGAAACCTTTATTTACTCGATAGATAGTATCTATTGAGTCATTTGTTCTATTTGAAATTCAATTAGATTAGACGCTTTGTAATGAAGTGTAAGTAAATATAAAGAACTTGTTAACTTTAATTTTAATAAGCAATCGTGCATACTTTTAACCGTGTAGGAGAGCCACACTACGGCATGAATGGGATTGGCTCGACCGTAATGATACCACGACCACATAGAAAACCGGCGTGAAGCAGCGCCTGCGCTGCGTTTTGCCGAGTGAGTGAGAGTACTGAAGGCCCAAGCGTGGAAGGGGGCTAAAGGTTAGCAGCGCACGTGTGACTCCATTGCTTTTGCGGGTGTCTATGGGCGGTGGCATTCGCTTACCATCTGGTAAACGATCTGTTCATCTGCCACCTATCACATAACCAACTACTCAGGAGATGTTAAAATGATAATAAAAGATTTTTAGTGCAATATATTATGAAACAAAGGCTCAGCTATTGTGCTACGAGTATTTTAATGTTACATACAATAATTTAACGTGTCTCAAAAACCGAAAACTCTTTCCTTACATAATTAATTACCTAAAGTGTACAAACACTTTCCATTCATACTCTTCCAAATTAGTTTAGTATTAAGTGAACATTCTACTTAACATGAAAGAACACATTTCATAAAATTTAATTTATTAATATAGCCGGTTCTAGACTTTCAAAAGTCTTTACTTTAATTCAAACTCAGCTCCAAGCGCCAACAGTTTATTAATAATTTCATTTAGCTTTTACTAATGGTTTGCGCATGTTCTTGTTTATTACTGTTGATGCTTGTGGTTCATGCTAATTAAAATGAACTGTGTTTAATATAGGTACCTACCCACCCATATCTTCTATATAATATCTAAGAGTACATGTTCTTCTTTACTAAGTATTTATAAACAGATAACTTCTACCCTTAATTACAAAACGGAGCGTAAATGTTGGCAGCGCACTTGACTCGGGCTTGTTGCGGGGTTGCGGGTGTGCCTTAACGCCGAGTTAGTTGTAGAAATAAAAATAACGTTTATTTAACTTTGATTTGAAAAATCCTCAGGTTGGAATCTACGATCTTCCATTGTCTTATCCCAGAGAATGATTAAATTCAATCTATTAATTTCAAGTAACTGTGACTCATTTGATTAATAGTGCTCACAAAATAGTTATTTTTTATTATTGTTACGTTTGTTTTTAGTGTAGCTCAGTGAGCTATTATTGCTAGTAGATAGCTCTATAATTTCTGACATTCGTCCTAGTTTTTAACGTAAGCCTTCGATTTGGAACAAGGAGCAGTTATGCAATATCAAACCAATATACCTGTTACGATATATTAACGTACGATCACTACCCAATCGAACTTCCACATAACATTTTGGTGTGCAATCTTTGGCGCATTTATCGTAACATGTACCCAGTCACGTTTGCGTTGAAAATGGCAATATCGTGCAGGGTCTCGTATAAAGTACTGTCCATCACGGACGGGCACAAGAACGTTAATATGACACGCCTGTTGTCCAGGGCCTTTTTAGGCCATTCCGGGGCCTTTGGACACACAAGAATATGGGGCCCTGTTCGAAAGAAAAATAATAATGACAATAACTTTTCTTTACTTTTTATTATTAAAATGTTTTATGTAAAGCTCAAATATACCTAAATATATACATAGTTCAAAATACAAATAAAAGTAATATGTAGGAGAGTATATCGGCCTTTCGGGGCCCTGGGCACGGGCCCCGTGTGCCTTTATAGTAAAGACAGTACTGCTGTTGTCCCATACTAGCCCGACATCGACATAGATTTGACCAAATCATTAACATTGGTATCTTTCGACTTAGTGGTTTTTTATGCATCATCTATTATAATTTAGTTAAAATCACGACACCTACGCTTTGTTTTGTCGAGAAAGTAAATCGAGTCAAAATGGGAGAGGGGGGGGGGGGGGGGGGAAGATAGTTAAAAGTTGACAGCGCACTTGTGACTGGTGGTGTCTCTGGGTGCCGGCAATCGCTTAACATCACATAAAATAAAATAGCAAAGTCTTTGGCTATATGGTAAATCCGTCACGTAGGTATAACCTATGGGTTGGAAAAAAAACTTATAGGCACTAATAGGCATTTTAAGGGTATCAGTAGCTGTCGTTGTTTGTATAAATGGGCCTCGTTTGCATATTAGTCAGCGGAACCCATCTAGGCACAGGCGTAAATTAATTATGTTCCCGTTAGGCGAGAAGGGTCTAACTTAGAAAATGCGGTACATCACTACAGTAAAATCGCTTCGAGAAGCGAGAACGTGCCTAGTCGTTCTCGTCTATTTTGTGAGTATAGTTGGTAACTAAGTGGTTCGTACCACTCAAAGTGTTTCTAGGTCTTAGTTAGTAAAGTTAGGCCAATTAGTATTCTCAACCTTCCTATAACAATCAAACTTTACCCTTGTCAAGAAATCAGTCTGAGGAATGCTTGTAAATGAATTGTAAAATTATCATCATAATTTCATTTCCTTTCTCCACGACCGTTATCTTTAGCTTCTAGTTACCACGGCATTTAATTTTCCTTCCACTGCTATAAAACATGTTATTATTTAGTACTTTATTTACTTATTGGCTATTTTATCGGTCTTTTTGTTCAGTTAGTCAGTCAGTATGTAGCGCAGAAGGATCTCACCCGAAATTATTTTGACCTTCCTTTTCCCCGTTCTACTGGTCAATAGGTACTTTTACTGATATTTCATGAATTATTCAATCAAATCACTCTCCCTTTTTTGATTTTTATATGTTTTTTAACTGTGCTACATTCGTTCGTTTTTCTATGTATACGGTTTCCTACAGCCTCCGCTTTACATTTCGCGTATATTTAGAGTTACTGCGCAACGGGTACGATTCAGTGAGATTAGATCGCAGTTACGGTTTCTGGTTTATAACTTAGTTGGGAGCAACTATTTAGCCTTTACCGGCCGAGCTTCCACTACACAAACGATCAACAAAATAAACTATTCGAAAGCTTCTACTTGATTATCTGCAAACGATGGGAAAGTTGATGCTTAAGTTAATAATCTTTTTGTTTTAACAATATCGACCGCTCAATTAAAATGTTTACTGGTAAAATAGGGTACTAATCTTAATAAACCATTCTTGTGTTACGGTGAAATTCTAGTACTGAAATGCTCAGCCATAGATGTAAAAGCAATCAACTTGTGTTAGAACTTAAACATATTCTTTCATGTAACTTGTCAGGCAAATATGTATGTAAGTAAGACGCTTTAGTTCACGTAACATAAATGGCTTTAGTAGTTACCCACACCCAGGTTAACCTCTACAGCTCAGGAAATATATTGCCTACAATCTCTAGCACACAGCTACCTTTACACAGCATTAACTATGTATTGTAACGGAGGTTTTCTTACACAGACCAGCACTTAGTATAGAATATACCTACTTCGGTAATGTTTTAGGATAATAAGGAAGGTTGTCAAAAGACAAATCTTATCAAATAAATGTTTTCTAAGAAAATAATGTTTTCACAGGGATGCTCTCTTAGACTAACGTAGCTGGACACAGATTATTTATTCATGGTCTGGCGGGACATTTGACTCTAAATCTGATGGTAATTAAAGAAAAAGATTAAAGTTGAGGATTGGGGTAAGACATTATTTTTAAGTCCAGGGCTTCCTGTTTAGCCTTGAAGACGTAGTAGAATCAAAGTGGTATTGCTTCCAACCGTTGGAATTGCTCTTTTTTAGAGTATTCACGGTCTCAATTTCCGAAATCATTCAAACTATAAAATTAGTTCAGATATCAGCTATCTGATATTAAAAAGTTATTCAAACCAACAGTTCCTATAGTGTTTGCAAAATGTGCTTGTCATTTGTATAGCCCTACTTTTAAACCCGTGTTATTAATTATGAAACTACTTATTCTTCTAAACGCACTTTTTTGTAAATAAATCTTAAGGCATGTATCCACCACGGCATGGAACCAGGCAAAGAAAATACTTAGTGATGACGACACACTTAGGATTCAATAGTGTGATTATTAAATCGTGATATCAAGTGAAGGTTTCGAGGGTGATTCTTTCACCAAAACTTTTGCCCTTAATACAAAACTTGGTTTCCAAAGTTAGTTTGGGTTTAAAACGGATGCTGTCACTTTCATTTCTGATTCGCGTAAAAGCATCAGTATCATATAATTTTTAAACGTTGACTAAATTTCTTTTTGTGCAATAAAATCATTTTTAAATAAAATACTCGAAACAGTTTTATGCTCTCATGCAAACCAGGTACAAAATTAGTTACAAGTAGCACATAATCGGATTAGCAGGTATCTGGCGCGCTTTATTACGTTAGTCGCACCTGTAGCGGCGCCTGTTTGCCGGCCGCCAGAGAAATACATCACACGATCCCGGATCTATGTAATCTAATCATCATGGTACTTGCCTTAGAAATACAGGATGCCTATCGCCTAGAGTTACCCTTCGAATAATATACGAGTTCGCACACTAGGACTATAGATATCTATGTATATTGTATTCAGTTTGCAAAGGACAGTAGGATCAAGCTTGGATAATACTGCTAAAATGTGGCTAAAGTAAGTAGACACAAAGTAAACAGCTAGAATCTTAGATAAATAAACACTGAATTATGTATCTCTCCTTTTTTACGACTTATCCTGAGATGAAATATTTGTCCATTCATTGTGAATAGAAAGCGTTATCCATGCATACTAGTTATAAAGAGGTAAATTCTATAAACATCGACAAACTTTTTATATAAATTGAAAAGACAAAACACTAGCGCGATGCAATCCACGCCCCGCGCAATCTATCGGTATAGGGTGGAACTAATATCCCGAAACGAAGTAAGGGCCGCTATTTGTTTAATTTAGTTCAATAAGCAACTTAATCTCTGATTTAACTTGTTAATACAAGTAAACTACTTTTCCAACTTCTGTGAGGTGGAGGGCTGATCAAACCTGCGATACCGGTCATGTGGTGTCGTAATGGTGGTGGATAAAAACATTTATTGAATTGCCCGTTCTCTAATAAATTCTCGGAAAACTGCTCGAGAGCTTTGTAGTTTGATGAAAACTATGAAATTTATTCAGGCATATAGCATGCAATGAGTTTAACAGGTAACTGGCGCGAGTTATTGCATTACTCACACCTTTGCAAGCCGCCCGAGAAATACATCACACTAAACCTTGTAACTTTGCATTCAGAGTACCTTAGAGAGTCAGTAAACAGGATGCCCATCATAGTTCCGCCCCAAATAATATGCATGCATACATGTTTATACTAAATATCATAATAGAATAATACTTCAAGTAACAAAAGACTTGCCGCAGGATGATACAGTAAATCTTATGAAATGTGGCTTAAAGTAGGTTAAAGTTTAAGATTTACTTACGAGTAGATTATTTACGACTGGATCATGCATCTGGCCTTTCTACATTTATAACACGTAAGTAAGTAGCTATATTAAATAGGTTGTGGTTCTTATTAAGCTAGACACATTAAAACAAGTTGGTAAGTCGTACAATATCTATTAATGCTGGCAGACTCATCTTAGAACATTCGCCCCGATCCAATGTGAATAGGAAACGTTATTAAATATGAAAGTTGCAACGCGGCGAAACGTTAAAAAGGACATCGACGAGCGCACCGTGCCACCTATTAGAACGTTCTAACAAAAGATCAGAGACGCTGTATTATTTGAAGCAAGCTGCAAAATTAGTTGAGATATGTACCAAGTAATTAGTTTAGCAGGTATCTGAGACGCGTTATAGGTTAACTCGCACCTGTGGCGGGGGCTGTTTGCCGGCCACCCGAGGAATACTTCACACGGGATCCCGGATCTCTGCAATCTAATTATTCAGAGCACTTACCTTAGAAATACAGGATGCCCAGAGTCACGCTCCAAATAATATACAAGTTTATAGCAGGGGTACAGTAAAGTACTGTTTACAACGGACAAGCTGCTGGATATATTCGAGTTCGGGTAAGCCAGGTGCTCTACTCGCAGGCTAAATTTATTAATCCTACCCAAGTATGCGACAAGTATTACTTATAATATAAAATGTTACCCAATAACTCAATTCTAATCTCTATTTTATTGGCTATCGTGTCTAATGTACGTAGGTAGATCAAGTACTTACTTAAATACATTGAATACTTTTACTGCCGCACTCAAAGAAGTTAACTAAACCTTAATTGCCACTTAAGTAAAAATATTGACGCTTTTTATAATTCGCATCAAGATTATCCATATTAATGCTAGTGAACATCGTTCACCGTAGCGTAGGAATGGACTTCACGCTATGTTTTGTATAACATTACAATATATCTTTATGAAGTAGCCCATAATGTTATTTTATATGTAAGCTATATTATTGTGAAGTTTTATCAAAATCCATTAAAAGTTTTTCTGCGAAATAACAATAAAATAGGTATATACCTACATACATCCTCATAGACTTTCGCGTTTATAATAAATTATTAGGAATTTTAATATAAAATAGGGAGTGAGAAACTTAAGTGTAGCGGGAAAGGTGATCCGTCTGCGCATCTAACATCTATCACATAAAAAACGGAGGCAATCAGGCCAGCTGGTCACCTGACCGTCACCTATCGACTAATATTCGTGTACATGTGAGCTTTGGGCACGCAATAAATTTAATCTCACAATCATTAATTTCATATGTTATACATATTAAGGGTTACCCGGGCACGCTTTGAATCGATTGTTATCTGACCTCCATTAATTAAGGGACTAGACAAATTGTATAATGGTTACACACCCGAAATTATCGTCTCAAGATTGTACCCGTCCCCGATGAGCAAATAGTACTAATTATCATTCCATTGCTTTACTGGGTTTACATTAATATATGAGTAAATTGAAGTGTTAATATCCCTTAACTTATCTACTTTTTATTTGATTTACAATTCTCTTCTATAATTATGTATGTTGGTATAGAAAAAAAAATACCAATTGTAAACATTGTTTAACAGCAGAAAGTTGGTTACCAAAGTATAACATAATACATTTTACTAACCATTTTTTTCTTTCCTACGGGAAAACAATCAATCTACCCTGGCAAATCTAAAGAAAGAAGACTAGTAATCTTATGTAATTTAAATAAAATGAACATTTCGCTTTAATTTGCTTTTTTGTCCAGGATGAAAATATTAAAATCACTTCCTAAACGATTTATCTCCGCTTAAAAAAAGAAGATTAATAACTCGTTATCATTTATCAAAATAGATTTGACCTTTTTAATCATGAGATGTACTATTTATTTGTACATTACTTTGCAATTAAGGAATATAACAACATAATCAAATTGTTTTAAACTCCCAAATTTTCTGGATTTTCTCAATTCGCACAAGTTTTTCGAACTTGCAAATTGGAATTCACACTACTCTACATACCCATAGACATACCAAAAATGCAAAACTACATCACTCGTGAATGAATTATCCTCCTTTTTTGGGCCAATTTTACTAAGCTGCATACGATGTATCTGTGAACATGAAGTCTTCTACAAACCGTTCTTATTCTGAACAACATTTGTTGTACGACTTCTGAAAATTCTTAATTTTTTTTCAACTACCAAGTCACATGTAGACTTAGTATGAAAAGTTGATTTTTTTTTTCAGCTAAATCCAAAAATCATACAACAAATGTTGCTCAGAATGATTGGTAGAAAACGTGGTTATAGGGCTGTAAAGTTCACAGATACACCCTGTATTAAAGCCATTATTGCAATGTATCATCTACCTACCTACGTTGGAGACTCAGTAGACTGTCACCTTTGCACTCGAGTAAGCCAACCGCTACAATAATCGTAAATTAACCGAGATAAACCTTAATCAAACATCCCTTGTGTTCGATTCCGCATTTATTGCTCAACAATAGTTCTGATTTACGCCTTAGGACTGTAGGAGGCGCTACGGGATTGTTCATGATATTAGTTAGAACTGCTTTGTTGCTTAGCATAGTTATATTATTACGTAACAGTGTAGGTAAAGGTTACTAGTGGCTTGACATACTTACTTATAATAATATGTATCGGAAAAAGCTGATATATCGGGCTATGTTGTAAGCCGATCACCATGTTAGCTTTACTCTAGTCGGTATCTTACATCATACATTCCAGTTTAATAGACCTCCATCGATGAGCCATGTTATATATCTCAGCGGACGAACACATGCCTCCCATACAAGGGGTCGTAGTTCGAATCCGGGCATGCACTTCTGGATTACCTAATTCAACGAAAAGGATGGAGTGGAAAAACCTGCCGAACATATTTCTCCTGGCCCTATGTACAATTCGTAGGTACTTTTTGCATGTTCTCTTAATAAAGTTACTGTGTAAGTACTCAATTATTCGACACACGTTTTTGGAAACCTTATGTTTTCTCTTCGCCTTCAAGGTTACCGTTTTGTCTTGTTATAGGAAATATTTTGTACTACCTATGCTGTGGCTATGTTGTGGTATTACATTCTTTTTCACCTCACTAATATTATGCCTTTTTTGGTGACGTATTGTAGGTGTGATTTTGTTTTTTGTTTAGAAATATAAGATCACGTCTTCGAATTACTTACTAATGACTGTCCAATAATGTCTCACTTACAAATATTTAAAATATCATAAGCGGAGACTATACTTACACTTGTAGCATAATATATTCTACCTAATAGATACCGAATACTTTAATTTCGTATTTACGCTATTTTGTTATTTTATACTATCGATCCCGAAACTAATTGAATTCGATGTTATGCCAATTTAATACAAATACGTTTACAATTTAAAATACGTTTATTTCAAATGATTAATTAAATCTCAATGAAGTTATTTGTGTGATTTCATGATATTTTAATTAATTTCTGTGATGAAAACAGGATGAAATGCCGCTATAAAATGTTTACAAATCAGACAGTATTAATAACCTATGTGAAAATACCACTAAAAGTTACCCTATGTATAGGTACCTACTTCAAATAGAGTAATATTAAAGACAATTTAGTAATAAAACAATTTATAAATTCAAACAACATCACATACCTTAATCGCCCTGGTCCCAAACTAAGTGTTCCTTGTAGCATATCTATACAAACACTGATACCACAAATATAAGTAAAGTACACAGACAGGGTGTATCTATAAATATTTACATCTCTTTAACCACGTGTTCTACCAATCATTCTAAACAACATTTGTTTTGTTCTATGACTTTTGGAAATTACCATAAAAAATTTCAACTTTCTATACAATGTTGGTCACGTGACATGGTCATTTTGTATGGGGAGTCGAAAAAATTATTGACGAATTTTGAAAAATCGTAGATCAAATGTTGTTCAAAATGGTTGGTATTAAAACGTGGCTAAAGAGATGTAAATGTTCACAGATACACCCTGTAGAGAGATACTTCAACACAGCTTCTATACAACAGTATCATCCTATGAGTATAGAAGCTGTATGTATAGGGTTCTAATGATGGATTGTTTCAATCCCTCCGCGATACCATCCGTAATGGCGTTAGTGCCCCGTGATATTGTTCCGACCGCATTCTGTGGACCACGGTAGATCCCGTGGTGTACCCACTCTGACTTTGAATTATCTTCCCATCTGTAATACCTACAAACTACTAACGTTTGTTAGGTGTATAATATCTATAACTAAAATGTGAATCAATCCCGTTTGTTTATAGTTTCGTATAGCGTAGTAGTGTAAATATAACAAAACACTATAAAAATTGTGTTTATTTGTGTTTAGCACGATTTTTTTGTACTTATTTGAAATACAGATGGGGAGTTATTGATACCCTATGTTATTATATCATACCCATCGATATAATTTCTAATACTGATATCTTTTGAAAAAGCGCTGTCATTAGTTGTTTTACAGCTATATAATATTTGAATTTCGAGTATTCCATCGAGGTTGAAATCAAAATGTATACCTACATTTTATGTTTTAAGAATCAAAATGTAATGCTTTATTTTCGACCCTAATCTCAAAAAAAAAACTCAAAATAATTCATAGTATTCTGTTCATATTTGTGAGAAGAGCAGTTGCTCACGAAACCGCGTCGCTACACAAGTTTACAAATATAAGTTAGGAGGATCGTTTGTGAAGACAACATAATTGTTTGTTCAAGAAAGTAGGCTTTGCCAAAATCTTGAATTAAATAAACACTAAAAATACACCCGCGACGTCCAAATTAAACGAGGTGCTGGAAAACTCCCTGCGTTCCCATTAAGTAGAATTGGCAAAAAGCGACAGAACAGGAATGTAAACACTTAAAACTTTGCTCGGCGGCGAGTTCCGGCGCTTCGCAGTAATAGAGGGCGCTGCTAGCAAACAAAAGCACGCCGAGTTGTAGTTTGGGCCCGCCATTTTGTCTGTTCGGCGTTTTAACCGCTTCCTACAAAATTCTAGGGCAAAATGGGACCGGCGCGTATGAAAGATGAATATGCAACGTCGACGTTCGCCTCGCGCCGCGCCGCGCCGCCAACCGTCGCGCTCTGAAACGCATGCACAGGGCTGTCGCCCTTACCCATTCATCATACCGTGCATCCTGTCTTGCAGAGGCTGTCCGACGAGGACCATTACTTTTTTACCCTTTACCCTTACCCTTTATTTAGATTACTAAGGAAACGGGTAGAATAGACATGCGTTGTTATATTATTATCTTATCGTGAATCGTTCATCTCGAGGCATAATATGTATCTGTGAACATTTACATCATTTTAACCACGCGTTCTACCAACCATTTTGAACAACATTTGTTCTATGACTTTTGAAAATTCGCATAAAAAATGTTCAACTTCCCATACAAAATCGGTCACGTGACTTTGTCATTTTGTATACGGAGTCAAATATTTTTTCGAAGAATTTGGAAAAGTTTTTTTACAAATGTAGTTCAGAATGGTTTATAGAAGACGTGGTTAGAGGGATGTAAGTGCTCACAGATACACCCTGTATAAAATAAATACGTTTGTCCGTTCTTCAAAAATCACTACCTATATTAACCAAAAAAATAATTGATAGTAAAGTTCAGAAACTCTTAAAGCAATTAAAGCTGCAATGGCATCGGAAACAATAAACAGGCAGTAAATACTTCTTATGATTACAAAATGTTAAAAGTCATACATAACGTATCGAACACATTATTTGTGATATTATTTCCGATGGATAAATCCGGCAAAACACAATTTCGCAAGCATTACAACAAGACATAGGCAATAAATCTTAATTTTATATCCACTCATGCAGAAGAATCTTATGAGTTAAAAAGGTTTGTACATACATCACCCTGGATGCACAATCCGTTTTATTTATTGGGATTTGAGATCAGTGTATTCCCTAGTGAGAACACTAATGCGCTGACTTCATTCAGTCGCTTCATTGCGTGTTAATTCACGTGAATTAACTTGGACGCCAACTCCGCTATGTAACGCTCATACTAAATCTCGTATTAGGGAGAAACAAAGGATGTTACGTATGAACGTGGAACAATAAAATAGCGGCAGCCCTGAATTCACACATCACTACGTTATTTATTGGGATCAGTATTTTGCTTATTCCCTGGTGATATGAACCGCGCTGACTTCATTCCAACTCAGTTCTTTGCCTGTTAGCTCGTGCGATTAACAATCGTGGGAAATGGGTTAAAAAAGCAACAAAATATTTGTAGAAATAAATAAGTAGCTATAATAAAATCAATCAAAACGCCTATTGTATGTTAGAAGTATTGTTTAAAGCGAGTCATGCAAGAGTTTTTTAACTGTTGGCTAGGAACAGCTAGGCGCTGATCGTTTTCATGTGAGACCCACTGCATCGGAAGCTATTGGAAAGCATGATGAAACCTTTTTTTTTTTGTTGACGCTGGGGAATGCCGCTGACCCGAAGTGGGCCAACGTGGTCTTGCGACTCCTTATGCATACCCTCCTGCCGGGGGGCAGGCGGGTTATGTCGGGCTCTCCTCCGGGTGGGACCGGAGGCATACCGACTAAACCCCAGCGTCGCTCCCTCATCGCCAGAGTGGGGAGGAGACATGAGGACGGGTTGAAGAACCTTACTTCACATCAAGCATGATGAGGCCTGACTGGACTAACTAGCTACGAAATGCGTCAAAAATCATGCTTGCAAATTGCAGCAACGCATTCATATAAAAGCGGACGCACAATCCACTCCCGCATCGGGCTTCACGTCAGTCATGGGCGTAGCTGCCATGCCACATATCGTGATGCTACTTGAATTATCTACCATAGATGTAAAGGTTTATATGTATGTTTGTATCTTAAAAATTAGCTACCCGCCCGCGGCGTTGCTCACGTGATATATCCTGTAGAAATTTGACATTATCTTAGTAAATTAGCATTCTAATATTAAAAGCATAATTGTAATTGCTTCAGTTTTTAATTTATTCATTACATACACACTTACGCACACAACTTTTTTTAAGTGGAGATAGTTAAAAGGAGGGAGAGTAACATAGTACTTTTTGCCCCTTTCTAACCACATATTTTAGGGAAGTGGGGGGCGCGAGCGAAGCCTCAGGCAAAAGCTAGTACATTAATAAATCATGACGTTTAGACTTTGCCACATCATACATTATTCCTACAAGCAAACATATATCCAAGTCTCTAAATTTTTCCAATATCTATTTACTATTTATAAAAAGACTGCTTCTACAGACAACCTCAAGGCTTATAATGTAACCCAAAAAGATTAAACTCTTGCGCGATGTAATCGACATCCAGCGCCATCTATTGGCAAAGGTTGCATCTAATAGTAAAACTATTTTCTGGTACGAAGTGAGAGCAACCGCTGATTTTCAATAAAGCCATTTTAGTTTAGAGCGTTTCTGTATTCAAAGAATTACGTAAACTACAATGAATACCAACCGTGAAATCGCCCACTCAGGCTGCTTCAATTGCCTGCATAGAGGCAATAATATTAAATCGTAAATGGTCCAATCGATAAGTACAAAAGAACCTCTCTGCAGTTTGACTTTTAATGGCTTCTTTTGATTGAATCGTAAAGCGATTAAACCCCGTGAAGTGCATATTGAAAACGTACACTGTTCACTCATATTACTTCATTTATTGGATGGATTTATAAAATGCACCAGTAAAATATAAATTAATCAATCAGTACAGTCCGCGACAGAACAAGTTAACCTTTTTGGAGTTGGCACCATCTTTATGTATGTGTACTGTAAAATAATTAAACCGTAGGTTATGTACCTACGATTTAAATATTTCACAGAATAATAAGAAGTACTTAGCCCATTTAAACGTTTTTGGATAACCACCTTTTGAGCGAGTTACATGCGGTATAGTTATACGACCACGGCTATCCTTTAAACATGTGATCTTTTATAATATCTGCGGACATTATTATCTTGATTCGTACTTTTTTAGTTTTTAAAGCATGTTTTAGTTTTTGAACTTTCTTTTTATTTACGTTTGGGTTTTAGTCTCGTATTGGTCGTCACGTAAAGATGTGCTAAAACGTACTGCGAAGTCACTTCGCTCAAGGGGCCAACACTCGACATCGACGTGAATTCGAATTTAGAGATATCATACATTCGTCCATACAAACCTCTATTTTGACTTAGCTATGTCGAGTGCACGAGAATTGCCTCCCTGGAGGCCAATTCTTGGTTTTCGTCTTCTATGTCGAGTCGACTTCATAGAACGCACAATCAATTAGGAGAACACAGATTACAGTCGCCATTCCTTATCTAGTTCTCTTATTGGTACTTTATCTATTTGTGTTACAATGATGCTGTTTTTTTCCTAAATAAATAAATAAATAGGTCTATGTGTTCCATGAAGTCGAAGAATTGGCCTCCTGGTCTCAACTAATCGCGCACAGTGATAAGCTATAACTGTGTTAAGCAATGTACCACTTTGCTTATCACAGTTACAAGCTAAACAAGTTATGTATCCCAAACCTTTGTTTCTCACAGAGCTTCCAGACGCAATGCCAAAGGTGCAAGCACAGAAGAGCTGGTATTCAGCCGGAGACATGCTGCGAGCAAACTGCACGTCACCCCCCGCCGACCCCCCCGCCAACCTCACGTGGCTCCTCAACGGGCAAGAGGTAAAATTACATTATACTCATACTAAATACTCCTAGATTCGATGTCAAAGGCATACTTGGTTAACTGACCGCTTGCACCTACTCAAACGTAACATACGTAAGGACGGTGCTATATACTAGTAGAGAGTTGTGTTTGTGTCAGTTTCGATACAAATACGGTAGATTAGACATGACAAAAAAACACGAGAAAATAGCTATGGCATCGCACTAAGTACGAAGTTTATGTTGTCGGCCTTAATGACTATTAAGGTCTGAATGCATTAGTTCTGCTATACAGGCATGTTATTAATTTTCCTATCATTTATCTGACAGGTTAAATAAATAGCATTCCGAAAAACTTCACGATAGAAAGTATTTATTTTGTAGAAAAAAGAAAATTTATATAGTTTGCTTAAAGTGAAAAGAAGGTTATTATTAATCTCTACACTAAGTCCCCGACGTCTTGTTGGTCTGGGTTCTTATTGACCTTTTGTATCGAAATGTTCAACATTATTTCAATAAGACTCGTTTACGTATACAAGACAATAAATAACTACAGATATTCATTCTAGACTTACCACTACAAAGATAAGACAAAGTCTTTCCACAACATTTTGCTCACTTTAGCTTGAAACCTAAGGTGTTGGTATTTTATGCAAAACACAACACGAATTATGTCTTATGGTACTCCTAGGCGAAATTTGAGGAAGGTAACTTCAGAGGTCACCTGTTGCTTGCATTGTTTGAACGCACACATTTTGTCGAAAATCGTGAAACGTGGTCTCTCTTCTCCCACGTCTCCCACATTGTTAATTTATAATAAAGTTCTTTGCTATTATTGTCATTAAAGCCAGTTTAAAGCATCATTCAAACAGTATGCAGAAGAAACGCCCCGTTGGTCTAGTGGTTTAAGTACCGGGCCGTGATCTCGGGGTCCCGGGTTCGATTCCCGGGTCGAGCAAAAAGTATGTTTCGAATTATTCCAACATAGCTCGGGTTTGTGATCACCAATCCGCATTAAGCAAGCGTGGTGATTAAGCCTAATCCTATCATAATAGTGATAACTTGATTTCTATGATATTATTATTAGATATTCTATGAGGCCTTTGCCCTGCAGTGGGACAGTATATAGGCTGATACTTAACTTTTTTACGAGTACAGTTGATTCTTTGATTCACGTAAAGAAAAATATATTGCACCTTATTATGTAATCAGCGCGAAAAAACAGTATTCTTTAGCATGAGTAAACTGTTCGTAATTAAGGTCCTACATACCAAAATTTCTTTAAGCATCGTTTACCATAGTATTTGCATAGGCCTATATTGGTACTTCTAGAAATGTTATATTCAGAACTTAAGGTTGCAAAACTAGTGCATTAAAACTCTATTTTTCCTCCTAACCCCTGACGGCATAGGGCATTAAATAAATCTCACTTACATAAAATAAATTATGAATTGACGCTAAACGTCTTAGAGGATATCAGTTATTCCACATCAATGTTTTTAAATTATTACATTGAACGCGTAAATTAGCATAGAGTTCCCAGGCCCGATTTTTAACTCAACACCTTTGAAAATAATATTAATTGGATTGGAACCGAGCCACTGGTTTTATTAAAACTGTATTTAGTCTTTGAAAATGATTGTCAAATGTCAGAGGCAAAAGCAATAGGTATAAATACGATCATAAGCCTCGTCATTTCCCTCCCGTTCTAATTCTGAGATTTTATAATTAGTTATATAGTTTATTAAGAAAACGTATAGATAATAATTTTCTAGACTCTATCCTGTCCTAAGCGGATTACCGTGCAAAGTATGGTTAATTAATGTGTCCCGAAGAGGCGTCGGACCCGGGGGCTTTATAAATAAAATTAGCCGTTGCGACTCCATCGTGCGTGAACGCCGACGAATATTCTGCTACTTAAAAGTGAATTATGGTGTTTGTGAAAAACGCTTTATCTCCATTTTTATAAGCTACTGCAGCCAATAAACTCTCCTGTGCAACATCGTATAAATTTACCAATTTTGAATTGGCGATATCTACGACATGATTTCTATTCAACGCTCCCTTTTGACAATGATCTACGATCAGACATTGAAGAGGGCCCCCAGCGACGTGACCCTTCGGATCCCTTAACGCGGCCCTTGTGAGCTATTGACCTTATTTTATTTCTAAACTTGACAATAGTGAAAAATCCTTGGGCTGCAAATTAGTTCAGATATATCTCCCTCAAACTTTCGTTTAAGTTCACTAATGTTTTCGAAGAGCCGGATAATTTATGCAAAAAAATACAAATACCTTCTTGAAAAATCTAATAAAAGTCCGAACACAATCGAAAAGCCTGACCATGTCCGGGTCTAACAGGTCAGTGACAACCCTAACTATGTTGGGGTCATGACATGTGTGGAAGTGAATGTCACGTTTTAGTATTCTGACGATGGCACATCCCATACTCATAGACGCAATACATCTCCCGGTCACGTCTTTTGTCTATTGAATTTCAATAAAATATGTGTGTGACGATATCGGGCCCCATCCACAGGTGAAGGGGCTGGACATCCCGCTGCACGAGGCGCCGTACGCGCGCCGCAACCCCGCCATAACCGACGCGTCGCTCGAGGACGCGAACAGAATTATATTCAGTCCATGGGACGCAATCTCAGGGTTCGACGAGACGACCGACAACGTAATAGACATTCCAGGCAATATCGGCGGCATACTGCCCTCGCCCGACGTTTATACCGATCGGAAAAACAAGGAAAGCACCACCCGCCTCACGCCTGGAGCCGGGCAAATAGCAAATAAATTGAACATTAGCACTGAAGAAGAGAAATCTAATAAATCATCTTCGTTCAGCCAGCTTGTTATGAGAGTAAAGTCCGTACACTTTCGCAAAGTAAGTATTATTGGTGCGCTCTTTAGAATTTGTTTCGACGAGTAGCGAGTGAATCGGTGCAGAATCGAAATCTGGCTATGACACCGACAGAAATTCGCGTCGATTTGTTTTGTTATTTATTGCGGTTCACTCATAAGTATTCAGACAGATATTACCATCAACAGAATTTCTAATAATATTTTGTAACGACTATTTAAAATTTATTTAAACAACACAAATTATGAAAGTAATTCACCCAGTAAATAAGAGATAAAATTATGATAAACTACCACTTAATTGAACAGTCCAATATTGTCTATCAAAATTCAAATTGAAAATGAATGCTAGATTAAAATGTTGATTTTGCAGATAGAAAGATCACTTTTAAATTAAAATAGCGACGAAGGAACCAGTTGGTTGTCTGAAATTAATTTTGACACGACTTTATTGTACCAATCGGCGCCGTTGCTTGAAAATTAACTGACATAACTGTTTCTTTTCGTATTAAACCAATTAATATTTCTATACTCTTTATATTGATTGTCAAAAAAAAACTAGTTTAATCGAGTCATCTAACCTCATAATAATAGTTACCTGAATGATAACATGAGGTACGATTGTTCTTTTTCTAACTTCGAGTTGTTTTTCTAACTGGCTATTAAGAAATACATATTATTTTATTTATTTAATAGCTAAGCTAAGTAAACGCCTTAGCAATGAAAGATAAATATTGACGCATGGATTATTGTTGTTTTACTGGAAAATTTAAGAATAGTATTCTTAAAATGACCAAACTATTGTTCAACTGCCTCAACTCAAAAAAAAACAAATGAAACATTATGTATTAATTTTGATGTTTTGTACAGGGTCGTCTAAATGTGACCTGTGTAGCGCGCGTTCTGACCGTATGGTCGGCGAGCGGAGTACTTCTACTGGACGAGGAGCGGCCACAGATTGCCCCTGTCATGGGCTCGCGGGATTCTAACACAGGTAGCCATAATGACGTATAACATAAGTAAAATCGCCTAATGTGTCTGACTGCATGTTCAGCGAGCGGCGTCCTGCTATTAGACGAGGAGCGGCCACAGATTGCCCCGACTTTTAGACTGTTTTTCCACTAGAGCTATACGAGGTAGCTACTTAGCTTACACCACTTGGTTTGCGAGGAAAAAATCCACCAATAGAATCATTTCATTTCACTCTAGAAGTGATTCTTTTGTTGGTTTTTTTCCTCGCACAACTCTGGTGGAAAAGCAGCCTATGCGCTCAGGTAAGTATCCATAAAGACAACATTCAGCATTGTAAAAAGTTTGTTGACCTCTTTGTTTATATAATCCTATGTAATCTATACTTATAAATCAAAGAAACATTCCTACGGATTATACATTATTAGTATTATGTCTATAGTGAGCCTATGAGTAACGATACTGAAAAGTATGTATCTTGATTTCATCTAAAGTATAATATTTATTAAATTCTGAGTTTTCATTGATATGGAATAATTTGGTCGTACAAATTCACGAAATATACATAATCGAGATTAAATTTTAGCAAGCAATTCTATACAACTTTAGAGGCACGCGGGTGAGTTCCGGTGAAATTCGCAACGATTTAATGTCCCAGCTATTAAATACCCCAAATATGTTATATTCCAAGAACTACAACAATAATACTCTTTCACTCAAGCGCAATTAGAGCGTTACGAGCGAGGGTCGTAGTCGGCTGCGAAACAAGTGCTACGGAACGTAGCACATGTAGCCCACGCTACGAACTCCACTCCACCTGTAGCGTAGCACTCGTAGACGTACCGTGGATTTAATGCATTCAATTCTCTTCTTGTATTTGCATTATTTGTTGTCTTTGTGTTTATTTATTATTAATATACAAGTTTTTATTTTTTTAACAGTTGATATTAGTAAATAATTGTAATCAGAGGTATCTGTAAATCTGTACGCAATATATATATTTTTTTGACGAAAAATATAATTTTCTAGAAAAAAATGGATTAGGATATCAATATCAATAATGAATATTTACCTCATATGAAACCTGAACCTCACTCGGGCGATTTTACGAGGCTATGTAACCAAACAATGTCCAATTGTAATGGCATTTTTATTATGTTTGCTTTGTCCCTTTTTCCGCTTGACGACGCCACAGTTTTATTTCTCGGAAACATTGAATGTCGATATTTATTTTGTGGAAGGTAGTAATTATTGCCGCTAAATAAAGTAGGATATTCATTATAGCGCGAGGTAATGCAGATTGACTAATAAAGTATGCATTAGAACTAATGGTGCCTTTTAGAAATATATCGTAATACATTCATATTATTTTATTACAAACTCTCGAATGGGAAATCTATTTAAAATGATATTTATTTTGAAATTTTACAGTGTTTTCAGAAAAATATGTAAAAAGGAAACGAATTCTTTATTATTTCCACCAAGTTTATTTTTGTTTTATTTAACAAATGGAGTATTTTAAGAGTGAGTGATTATAGATTTAATTGCGAGTAGCAAATTAATGGAAAGAACGTTAGAAAACAATTAAATCGTAAAATGTTATTGTAAACGTTGGATCATTGAGGGGCAACATAAAAGCGTGGGCGGTGGTCTGGCCGAGTGGACACGTCAAAACAGGCGACTCGCCCCGTGGACGCCTCTAATGGTATTGACGTCATCGAATTATTTAATGGCTGAATGAAAATAAATTTATTCGATGGAAAGTGTTCCATCAGAACAAATTTATTTTCATCTTTTGTTTAGTGAAGTCATCGGTCCGTACTGGCCGACGAAAATAACATTAACTGCCGCACTTAGAGACGCTAATTGAATTTAATTGTAACTTAAGTAAAAATATGGTCATTTATTTTAATAGACGAAAAGACTATCCATAATTAAGTGAAGGTTAATTAAAATTAAGGTTAAATGACGTTTCCGAGTGCGGCAGTTAATAAATTAATAAAATCAATAGTCTCTCAAATTGTGGCTCTGGACTGAAAACGTTGAAAGGAGACCAATATCCTGCAATGGGGCAGTACAAGCTCATATCTCATTTTATTTGTAATTTTCGGTAGCGTCCAAAGTTGCCGCTTCGGAGCCTGGGGTACGTTTAGACAGTAATTCAGGATTCTGGGGGATGTTGTAATTACGACATCCTGTCTGCCAGAATCATGGTTACACGTTTTAGAAACTATCCAAACATGCAGGTTTCCACGCGATGTTTTCCCTCACCGCCGAGCTAATGTTAGAATGTGGTTAGAAATTCGCACATAGATTTGAAAAAGAGGTGCATGCTCGTATTCAAACCACGACATGGAAAACGCGTTATTATACAATGAACTACCATCCATCATATTTTACGGTTACATATACATACTCGTACATGACCTCAATAAAGTTGTAAAAAAAATTATGGCTCCACTTTTGCAGTAGTACAGACCATATAATTAGGTTACCACAAACTGTTAAATTTCCTCAATTGATATTCAAACTAATGTGTTTGACAGTAAGATGAGAGTCCATTGAAGAAATTTGACAGTTCTGTATACTTTGATGTGTGTGGCTGTACCTACGTACATCATAATGAATGTTATGGTTACCCCATTGGTAAGGCATGGCATGGGAACTGTTAGTTTCTGAAACGTTTGCTGTCACGACTTAACACATTAGCTTACTTTAATGTCGTCGCATGATTGCGACGATATGTTGTCCAATTCAAATGTCAAATTTATTTATTTTTCTCTTATAACATTTTATAGATTATAGATAAAAAGTAGTTTAAGCAGCGGGTTCGTATTAAAGACTGGCTGCGACAGGTTATCATAATCTCACACTTTAAGTCACTCAAGACTCTCCGGTGATTTTGACGCATTCACACATCTATTTCAGATTTATAGTAAGTGACGTCATTGGTTGAACCAACAGCTGACGTTCGCTTGTTTTCACAGGGCGCCGGTGGAGCCCGCCTCGAGTAGTCGCCTTGACGATGCTCAACTGTTTGCTCTACACACATTGGTGAGTGACGTCATATCACTTGTGCTAGCTATACTGTAAACTTGATACTAAATTTAAGTACTTATAAAATAACACAACAGTAATACGGTTTGACACGAAAGTTTCATTGGTTAATAGCAATTTTTCCTTTGTAAAATTACTTAATACATACAATGTCATTTGACATTAAAAAATGTACCATGACCCGTAATTATTGGTCATTTGGTTTTTTATTAGGTTTATAAAATTGTAAACCTATTTTAAACTAGTATTAATTTATTAGATCTTAACTTCATATTAAGAGCTTACCTATGAAACTCCTTTGTCTTAAGACCGCATTTTAAGAATTGCTGCTTAATGCGTCTGTTTTTTGTCTCTACAGGTGTTTTATAAAATACTGTGTGTTTTAGTTACTTGAAAATGTCAAAATGTTTGTTTGGAAAACAAAACTCTTTAGAAAAAGTCCAAACAAAAGCGCAATTTCAATGTACATTCCTACATGCTATGTGAATACGAATGTTTTTAGCATTCACAATAGGATTTGTGTTTCCCTGAACAGAATCAGGATTTCAGATCCAGGTGGAAAAAAATGGGTAAAATGTTGTGATATTTTTTACATGACTACTTCATGGTACTAGGTGCACAATATTTGACCTTTTAAACACTTCTTTCTAACGAGTTTGGTCCGATCACTCACTAACTTTTTTCTTGTTACAGGTCAATCCGATGATCTGAAGACTAATTAAAGAAACATGATGAACCTTTGTCATTTTCTCATCTAAAATCAGTGTTTAGACTAAAGTTTTAGTGATTGGGAAGTTTGGAAACATTGCTAGAAAACGGATTTTATCATCAAGTGGATTGAACGTAGTGGATTTTATACTTGTAAATAGTTTTATAATAGAAAGTCTAAGAGAAAATAGCGATGTTTTGCTTGACGAACTTTTATGTACGTAACTGTTACTTCAACATAAGAAACGTAAAATAAAGGAAAACCTGTTTTTTAAATTATGTGTTTAACTAACCTGATTTGCTTAACCGATTCTTAGTTAAAATGCTCATGATCTGTCATGTAAAACAGTATTTTTAAATCAAATAATTAATGACCTCGCCTCGTTGGTCTAGTGGTTTCAGTACCAGTCCGTGATCTCGTGGTCCTGGGTTCGATTCCCGGGTCGAGCAAAAAGTATGTTTCAAATTTGTCGAACATAGCTCGGGTTTGTGATCACTAAACCGCATGACTGTCCTAGTTTATTAACCGTCACTTCTTCCGCTTCCACAACAAATTTTAACCTTAATCGATTATAGTACATCCACCTACCTAGCCCTGTCATAAATAAGTAAATCAATATGTTGAGTACAAAATCGGATTCTGTATCAAGGCACACCCTCGGCGAGTGCCTTTCGTCACACAGTGTTAGGACCACTATGTATCCAAAAATATACATATCTCTCAATTTGGTGAATTCGATGTGTAGGTACCTTAGGTACAATGGTATCAAACATTAACTATGAAGAAATAAATGCTCCAGTTAGCACATAATTTTAGTGTAAGTGGTCTGGGAATAGGTCAATAAAGTTATCAATAAACATTTGAATTTTTGGGTAAAGAGAAGAAACAAATGGAATTTTTATCTAAGGTTCGGCGGCAAGGGTGTTAAGTTTCATAATAGATCCCGTATGAGATCAAGTGCTCACCAATGTAGTTAATCTAACAGGTTCGCTTGAATATTCTCTCATTTTTGTTCTCCAAGGGCTCGTTTATCTTTAATAATACCCTTATTTTGTGAATTAGGTTTTTTAGTTTTGTAGATCATAAAAAGCACTAAATGTATATAGGTATGACAAAGTACTACTGAATGTGAATGATGTATTCAGAAAACAAAAAATAACACCATTAAATGGGAAAACGGTCAAAAGGCACCAAAAATATTTATTCCGATGAAAAGTGGGCGTACAAAAGAATATTTGGTATGGTTTTTTCACTCTTTTCATTCTATAGAAGTAAAAATATGATGACGTTTTTTTTCATTGATCAAAGAAAAATATTTAAAAGTTTGGTTTTTTTTTAATATGAAGTTTAGTTTTTATTCGAATAACCTTTTTTCTGCTATCTAAATTTTGTGTCACCCATTTATCACGAATCAAGAAGGTTGCGCCGACTTTTTAAGGTCTGACTTGTTAAAGCAAAGACAGACGTTTTGTATTCTAGCTTCGACACATACCTCAAACACAAGCTTTCTAAACAAGAGGATTGATTAGAATTCATGTGCCAAGAGGCCTCTTCGTCAGGCCCCAGGGGTGTGATTCGTAGCTATTAGGTACCTAATGAACACATCAATATACTTGACTATTGTGTGACAAAAGCAACAATTAGATTCACACAATCATAGTTAGTCGTGGGCTTTACTAGGATTGAATATGCATTTAACTGGTGTTTTTTCTTTGATATGTTGTCAAGATGTTTATTAGGACTAGCTTCGGAATTCGCATGAAGAAATGAGCCGACTCGGCCGGTATGTGCGATACCACGGTCTCACTGAAGACTGGCGTGAAGCAGCGTCTGCGGTGTTTCGTCGAGTGAGTGAGAGTACCGGAGGCCCAATCGGGGAGAAGTGGGTTAATAGGTTAGCAGCTTATTTGCGGTTCCAAACAGCCTATTGCGCTCGTGCTAAGGTGGATTTAGCGGAAAATGTAAGAGAGATAATATGTTACTTTCCATTCTAAGGTTTTCTTATGTACTATTGTAAACGCACAGAGCGGAATTATGTTTTTTTAATAAACACGCCATTACACACAGTACACCCCCAAACACACACATATAATTCCTTAAAATCTGATACATTCTGGAGTTTTACTACGGTGGCATGTGTTAATCTAGGCTTTATTGTTATTATATTTTATTATAACAATATTCAAGTTACGGTTTACTGCAAAGAGTAAAATGGATTCATGTTTATTTATTGGTTTTAGATCCGATTTCGTGAATGTTAAAGCGCTATTTTTATTTAAAATGTTGTTTGACAAATCGGCGAATGTATAAACGCTCGTCCGCTCAAAATGTTCAACATGAATAAATAAAGCACCGGGGTTTTATGAGCCAATAAAACTCTAATATTCAACTGATCCGACTATCGAGTATTATGTTGGATATCGTTTGATCTATGTAAAGTAGGGAGTGGCAATTAGCTCGGAGACATTGACATCGGGTTATATTGGCCCGAGGCGTTTTTAAAGGGTCATGTTTTCATATCCATATCTATTTATAAAGAGATAAATTCTATAGACACCGACAATCCTTATATACAAACCGAAAAGTTGAAAAACTAGCGCGATGCAATCCACGTCCATGGCTATTGGTATAAAGTGGTACTAATGCAATGTCTCGAAACAAACTGGCGGGACACTAGTTATCTTATATTTATTTATCGTATATTTAAATTAAGTTTTGAAGCAATTGGCAGATAAAACACAAAATACCATAACCACAGCAGTATGGCTAAAACGATAAGTACGTGATAAAAAATAAAGGTCTTAACAAATATCATGATTTATTTTAACATAAAAGAAATAAATACACATATTGTGTTTAAATTAGATTATTTATTATAGGTATAATTAAAACAATTATAAATATATGAATTTAATGTAAGTACGTTTAAATAAAGTTAAAAGTTTTACTTTGTAACCTATATACAGAGGCAGTATTAATTATGAGATTACTTAGGTACATTAACATCAAAGATTTAAATCAATCTTTGCATTACATCAAAAACTATTGACACTTTTGATTGATACCTTCGTGTCGTAATGACCCAGCCATAGCGTTTTTTTTGGCATTCTCAAATCATTGATTTAATCTTTCGGTGACATAGCGCCTGTGCACTAAAATAACGCAAGTAGGGCGCGCGGTGTCATGTACAACTTGGCAATATATCACCAAAACAGGGACCCTCAACGCTTTGCTTTGGCTGTGTTTATGGAAGCTAACAAAAAAATAGGAAAAAATTGGGCACCTTAAAGGTAGATAGCGTTTTAGAGCTTCACACAATTCAACACAATCTAAAGGTGCCAGTATTCAAGGAAAGATTTGTATGTGTATAATGTTATACTTAATATATCAAAACTAATTAGTGGATTGAATTCAAAATCATTGTCACCTTTAGAAATTAAACATGAATCCTAAATAGTAGGGGCTAATCTAACTCCAAAAAAGGTTTTCTTTTCTAACAGGCAAAACATCAATTAAGTAGGTAGTCCACCCAGGCATCATCACGAGTTGGAATCTTGTTTTTTTTTTATAAATTCATGTAAATGATTTATTTAACGACTATCCGGATGGCGCATTTGGTGACCCTGCCTCATACTGCCCACACTGGACAAACATTCGTGTGATGAACACTTATGTTTGTTCAGTGTCTGAATATTTAAGTATTATATTTGTGTTTCCTCTATTGTCTGATATCTGTAACACAAGTGCATAAGCTAGTTAGTACAAAGTCAGGTCAATATATGAGATGTTGCGTGAATTTTTATTATTATAATGTACTAGGTGGAATATATTGGGAAAACCTTTCATGGACATGTAAAACAACAAGCGTTAATTAAGTCATGCGCTGATGACGCAATGCCTGCAGTGGCAGTGCACACTGCACATCCGAATAACGCACCTGTGTAACCTAGCCAGCGGGGGTCATGTACAGTTCGGCAATATGTCACTATAACAGGCCCCTCCACACTCTGGCTTCGCAGAAAATTTCTTTTTTTTGTGATAGGTGGCAGACGTTCAGACGGATCACCTGATGGTAAGCGATGGCCGCCCATAGACCCCTGCGACACCAGTAGAGTCAGAAGTGCGCTGCCAACCTTTAACCCCCTTAAGTGTTACCAGGAGCAAGTACGAAACATACTTAACTTATTTTTTTAGAGAAGAAAATGTTAATTGAGTGCATTGAAACTCGTCAAGGACTTCAAACCACTAAATTTAAAGCCAAGGACCGAAAAATGGCGAATTTTAACTTCGGAGGACAAGACCCATTTTGGATCGCCGAACCAGCGTAATAAATAAATTAGTATAATGCGTCAATAAAGTCTAGAAATTAATTGATGGCACCACTGCCACGTATGTTATAGGGTATGGTAATTGGTTATAAAATACGCAAACTCCGTTAGTTCCCCAAAAATCCGTTTTCAAGACTTTCTTGTTGGCCAATTAGTATGAGTATAACAATATAAAATTGCACTTGTATAATCGCCAAGAATATCTACGGTTACTAGCTTGCTCCATTAGCACCGCCATAAGACTTTTATAAACTGTGTAAATTAAAATACCTCTGCAAAGAAATCTCGCCAAGCAACTCAGACTCATTCATCTGGAAAATATCAAAATAAGGATTACCATTTCGTTTTATTTCTAGCCCAGCTGCGCTCAGCCATGTGATATTTTGTGAAGAAAAAGAAATTGTAAGTAGATAAAAAAAAACTAACACCGAAATTCCAAAGAAATTGTTATGAAAGTAATAATCTTTCACCGCCTTAAAATAATAAAACTGTAATACTATCAAGTCAGTCAATATTTTTCAAGAAAACATAAAAGTTTTCTAATAAGTTCTTGTTACCTTCTTAGGTCTTATCGCTTTATTTACTTAACTTTTTACTATATAATGTTAAACAAAGAGAAGAAAGAAAATTATATTTATTTTTAAATGCCATCACGTAGACAGGCAAAGACTTTCAAATTGTCTTCGTCTGTGTAAATCATAATACGTAGGTAATGATACCTAAGAAAATTAAATGTAATCAAGCAATTTACTTAATGTAAGGCACGAACACAAGTAAAATTATAGTAGCTTATCACGCCTCATCCTGAAATTGAAATTGAATAGCTGAATTTTGCATCAGTGTGCGCTCGACACAATGTGTCTATTTAGCCCAATTGTGACATAATGCGGCTCAACAGCGACCTCTGACTATAATTCTGGCTTCTGTACTATTCGAGCACGACTATAGCCTCTATAGAACGTGCATATATTGTACGTGACAGTACTTCTGATGTTTTGGCAGCATTTCACAGAGACTCTTGACCTGCTGAAATAAGGCTTCGAACTCGATGTTTGGTCGATACAAATAACAAGTAAACATAGGTACTAAACTACTATTGTAGTAAAAGTCGTATGCTAAATTGGACCGATTGCTTTTTGTAGTTGTTCTTTATTTCCATATCGCGTTCTGGTTGTCTCGATAGGAAATATTTTCTTAAAGAAGTTCAACTTAATGGTTGGACTCCAGTTGCATAATTGAAGTGCATTACTTGAAGATATATTCCTCTTTTGCTACGATGACCTATACACCGTAGCAATAAAGCTGGGTTAATGTATTAGCTAAACAAGACATTAGCTTAATTGATTAGTTGAATACCTCCGTACCCTCAAATCTAGCCAGAGGTCTTTCTTCCTAGAAATCGGAAGATATCCAATCAAAGTTAAATAACTATTCGTGTTCTATTCCCAGAAGCATTATTCGTACTCGTAGGAAGTTATCTTCCTCAAGAAAAAGAATTCTCAATAGTATCATCAAAGAATAACTGGCAGTGAGTCAAAGTCCATCTCATCTCAGTAGGTCATGTCAGTGCCAGCTGCGTACAAAGCCGTCGCCTTGGTGCCCTGGGTGTGGTTGAACCATAAACCAGGTTTTGATAAGTCTGGTAATTACATTGAAGCGATAACTCGCGTGACCTTTGCTACCCTTTGATAAGAGAACCCGGGGACCAATTATTGTGCATTCGACATTGAAGTCGAACTTAGAAATTACATAAATTCGTCCATACAAATCTCTTATTCCACTTCAATGTCGACGGATTCTTCACGATGTTTTTCCCTCACCGCCGAACTAATGGTACGCTCGTAATATCTAGTAGTGTAATAGCTCGTAATATCACAAATTGTAAAGAACTTATTATAATAATATTTTTATTTGGGAGGGTCTTACCATAACTCTTAATATTTGTTTAATCTGTTGCACAAGTGCACATATCCTTCGGGCCCATATAAATGGAATTGTTTATATAGTCTCCGATAGCTAAATGAAGTTGCAACACAAACCAAATACTATAAGTTTACATTTGCTAGGTCGCATGATCGTCGCTCGTAGAAACATTATTTGTCTTGTTACTAGGTGATTTATACTGTATCTTTATGTGTCAAAAACCTAACAGAGGCGGTCACTGACTTTATTTACAAATTCACGAGCTATTGACTAAGATTATATAGACATAACAATGTTCACAGCCAGCTCAAGTACTTAGTTACAAAGCGATTGTCGAATCACCAGCGCTGGCTGGCCCCCACGGTCCCTTGGCGTCAATACTGGCGAGATTGTAAAAGTCAACCGTAAGGCGTCCGCAAGGGTCGCGTTATAATGGATATATTGCTACGGTGATGGCTACGACGAGAAGAGGAGATTACCAAGTTTCCTTTCACCAGGATTGCTCTTTGTACCTTTGTCGCCGTTTGATACGTGTATTTAGAGTAAAATAAGTTACTTGCGTTACCATGATGACTTTTTTAAATTAAAATAAGTACAACGTCGTTTATCATAAGATTCACGACCGGGATATTAAGTAGAGCATAATTATTTGTAAGTTTCTCTTAAAATCGTGGTTCAAAGCTGGTGCTTTCATTAACTTAAAAACGAGCGTAAAAAGCGAGCGTATTCCTTTTTAAAAGGTCGGCAGCGCATTTGTGACTCCTCTGGTGTTGCGGGTGTCCATGGGCGACGGTAATCACTTACCATCAGGTGATCCGTCTGTTCGTCTGCCCCCTATCTCATAAAAAAAAACTATTATTGTTTCAAACTGTTTATTTTTATAATTTTTCTATTGTGGTTTTGTTACTTATTAATTTTAATTTCTATTTAATTACGTAATAGGGTTTAAGGACCTGTGTGATTAAATAAATATACAAATAAAGTTAACTACTGACCTACGAGTAAAAGGTACTACAAATACTTAAGACATAGCCCGAGAAAGTGCATAAGTATTCTACATAATGCCTTCTATCGTGGTTTTACTCCAGTGAAAATCAGAGTTTAGGAGCTGAAAATTGTGTTTCCTCGGTAGAATATTTTACCTAGAGCTAGGTTTACATGTTTTGTACTTACCAAGTTTCCAAGTAAAATATGTAAAATAATAACATTTTCTTAAGCTAAGTTAAGCTTAGAAGGGAATAAGATTTATTACTTGTTAGACCCAGTAAATAATTTACAAGTAAGTACCGCAATGACTGTGAATTATTACTATTATTAGAGCAGTAACTTAATTTAACGCTAAGGAAAAAGTAATTTTTAGTAGACACAATAAAAAATATATTCCGCAAATAATATTTCATCGATCAATTTTTATTATCTGCACAAGTTTCACCATGGATATAAAATTAAATAAATTCCAAATTAACGAGGTCAATCAGGCAAATTATTGCAACTGGCATAATTACCTACGTTAACACGCGAACCTTTATTTGGTACGTGTTGTATTTATCGGGATTGTATACAAACCTATAAGCCATAATTTGTAACATGTTAATTTTATAGTCAGCGACAAAGCTTAGGTATTACAAGAGTATAGGCAAACCGAAAAGGCGAAACATATGCGCGATTTAATCAACAACCAACGCCATCTATTATTACAGTGTACCGTAACGAACTCACGACCGGCCACTAGTTATTAATCAATTTAAACTGTTGCATCTCTACGATACAACAATGTTTAAAATGAATAACTTTTTATTTAACGTTTCGTTTTGTAATACGTAAAAAATATGCTAGCACGTAATAAACTGGCCTGAATGATAAAAAAATATGAACTTACTTCCAAAGACCTTTTGTTAACTGACGAAACACCATTGTTTTATCAGGCCCAATCTATTATTTTTCTTTCATCGAGCGCCGAGCTAACTCGGTAATGGTACAACGGGTTAAAATTCATGACTATCCATGTATCAAATAAACTATGAACTTAAAACTTTGGGTTGTTGTTCAGTTGTTGTGTAACGACGCAACAACTAATTAATTAATACATAAAGCAGGATGTAGCTATACCACTATCGGGCTGTGTGCTAAGTTTCACACATTAAAGTTTGTAAGAGGTGTTCAGGTGTTCGACAATTTCGCTGAAATGGTATTACTTTGTACCCATATTTCGAACGCTACTCGTTCTATAGTGGATTACTTTTGTTCATATCATTCAAATCTGCTGAACTTGGGCTAGATTGTCCACAGCGTATTCACTATTCTGAGTAGATAGCCCGCTTCTAGGGCATTGTAGGTCGATAGGTGATTGTCTAAAAGAAAACAAAATTACCTATACTTCGAAAAATAAGGGATCAAATCAAATTGTCCGATCGAGTAGACTGTTAAGCTCTGGCATCAGACTAACAAATCACTCTAAATTCCTCTGACGTTGTTGGATAATGACAACGAGCAGAGGGTCGGGACCGACGGCTTAACGAACCCTCCGATGATCGGAATCATCTTTCTTCATGACATTTAGGTGATGAAAATCTACTATATACTAACCAAACGGAGGACACTCTATGGTACGTGAAACCGGGTCTTAATGAATTGGTACGCTCTTTGCAACGCTTGAAACCGTTACCTATATGTAGTACCTACTACATCTCGGACAATCGTGACAAAATGTATGAAACAAACTCAACGCCAATCGCACTGTCATAGCTCGAGCAAAGTGAGCGTATACCATAAACTGTTTTAGTGAGAAAAGACAATGTAGTAACAGGTAGTAACTGTGAGGTAACAGAGCGGAGGTGGGTTCATCATATTACCTATACCATTACAATACATTAGCGTTTGCAATAGGTAAGTTTAACTTAGTGGATGTGACAGAAACCTTAAGTAAGGCTTTGTAAACCCTACCTCTACGAGTACACCTACTAAGAACCAAGATAAAAGGGATATTATTTTATTTTATTCCAGCGGTCATCAAAGGTAACTGGCACAGAATTACTTCTGAGGCCTAACTAAATATTAACTTAGTTAACATACTCTCTAAATTCATTCAGGTAATTTATTTCAAAAGGTATCTTCCAACGGAGAAACTGGTCAGGGTTATGGCAGAAATGTTTAATTGTATTTGCCTTGGAAAGTGAGTATATGCACAGTCTAAAGAGAATAAGTTTACCGTTCTTGCTTGTATGAGCAGCAAAACTACGTTTTTGAATCCTGAAATACTGACTTAAAGAAATGGGGAATAAAGCCTAACTAGGGATGACAATTATTCTTGTCACAGGTCAAGGATCCATCGGATCATCATCCATCTTCGGATCGCCGAGCCAGCGAAGTAAATGGTCAGTTGTTTTGGATTGGCCACTATGATTTAGAGGCTGAAACTACGTCACTCAGTCACCCACGCGAGTCCATACAAAAGTAGCGGTAGACCGTAGTAAGAAGATAGGCCCATCTGCTTGCTACTGTTCCCGTAGCACGATTGTGATTTTTGTATATAAATATATAGCCCATGCAAGCGATAGCCTAAGATTTTAGTTTCAGCGACGTTAGCACGTCTAATTTGATATTCTAGCGTTGGAAAACTTTCCATCGTCGAACCGTAGCTCCAACAGCGCATCGCACCATTCCTTTCCACGCTTTGTCTCTTATTCGATAAAATATTTGAAACTACGTAGAAATTATGCTTTTAGTTGCCCCAGTAGTGCGCTGCAACGCGTTGTCCCATATTAAAAAACGAGACCAAAGAAAAAAAAACCTGATGAGACTGACTTGGAACTGAGAGACATCTAAATGAGGTTTGACACTCCCGTTTAACGCAGTAAGTATCAGATTGCCCTTCAACATAGCTGTAAAGACCTACGAAATTTACCTAATTTACGAAATGAAGTTTTTGGAAATAACACTTGAAGCACTCGGATGTTTTTAGTTACATCCAGGTGAGCATTTATTCATTAGAAGACCCCATGTTTGGTTTAAAGGTCTTTCTGTAAAATTTTTACCTGTTCAGATAGTTCTTGTAGGAAAATCCCGACTAGTTAAAACAAATTATGTCAAACCGGCTCTTTGTTTCATTGTTATCTGTTTTAATTACACAGCAATCTTTGCTTTGAACTTGTTCGCTATTGCGAACATTTGCAGAGTACTTTTTGTTTCATAGAGTATACAAGCTTGTACCTACTATGGGGTTTCATCGATTTGGACAACATACATAGTAGGTACTTAATCAAACAGTCTTACTTATACATCAAAGGTGTCTATTTAAAACCAAACAGAAAGACAAAACTTCCAAATGGGTGGGATGTATAAATTTGCCTACCCTTGCACTTTATCGGTATGAATATTCAACAACTGAGTTTCGTATATAACTCTCTCCGCAGCGGTAAAGGTTTCAACGGAAGCGTTTCCCATTTTCGCATCAAAGTATCCCAGGATGTAAGGTATGTCTATAAAAAATAATCCACATTGGAAGCCTATTCTAAGTCTATATCGCCTATACCTATATGTACATGAGTATCAAAAAATCATAATAAAAGTTTAACGCCCCGTTGGTGTAGTGGTTTAAGTACCGGGCCGAGATCTCGGGGTCCTGGGTTCACTTCCGGAGCGAGCAAAAGTTTGTTGAGTATTTTTGAACTACATAGCTCGGGTTTGTGATCACCAATCCGCATTAGACAAGCGTGGTGATTAAGCCTAATCTCATCATAGTAGTGTTGACTTAATTTCTATGGTGGAGACCTTTGCTCTGAAATAGGACAGTATAAGTAGAGATAAGATACTGAACTTAAGATGGACCATTAACGTCGTAAGGCCCATAAGCCTTTTAAAAGGTATAAAACATTTGATTTTCCATTGTGTCTGCTGTCTGGGCGTTACGACGTTAAAATATAGTTATTTATAATGGGGAAATACATCAACCATAATGTAAATGTTGTTTATAAAAGTGTTGGTGTTGGTAGCTATTTTTCCTTTATCTCATCTCGTCTTGTTATTCTAACGGTCTAAAGGTCTTGTTTCGGAGCCCGGGTACGCTTAGAACATGTAACCATGGATTTGGGGAGTCTGGTAAATACAACGTAGCGTCTGCTGTCTGAACTTCGCAACTCTTTAACAGAAGAACTAAACCAACTGAATCATAATTACACGTTTCATAAACTATTAGAAAACAGCACGTTTCTAGTGTGTGTATGAGTTGGTTTGGTTGGCTGGTTTCCTCACTATGTTTTCTTTTACCAGCGAGTTAATGCTAGAAATACGCACTTAGGTTTGAAATGAATAATCCGGTAGTGTATAATTCGGTTTGTACAAGGCTGTGGGTTTCCCACAGACGGGTTCAGGTGGGACTCCCACCTGAAACCGTCGATGAAGTTTTAAGTGCGTTATTTACTTAAGAAGAAATTGCAAGGAATTGCTATAACCAAAATAAAACTACGTCTTCTCGTATGTATGGCGCATTCTTTTGCACTAAGCTACCACCGGTCCCAGCACTTATTTTTCCTTTATCTTGCGCTAAAATTGGTAGAATAATCTACCCTTTAACACAGGTGTGTATGCGCCACGTTCTGTTATTCAGTTACCAGTGCTCGGGACGCCACTTTCAAGAGGGCCTTTTAAAATTCGCTGCTCGCTGTATTTTCATCGACGCGTTTTCAATTTTCGCTTAGAAGCTATGAACGCGCTGCGTGTAGCCTTGTTAGGGATGATCGATGTTTGAAAAACATTGATGGTGACATCGATATCGTCATCGGAAGCTCAACGTCGTTTTTCGATATTAATCACATATAGAAATTCGATTTCGGATAGCATCGAATAATTTAAGCACTGATAGAAAATTACTTAGGGATAGACAGTGAAATCGTTTGAGATTTATGAAAAAATAGAACGAATTATTACACCAATAATTTTTATCAAGTGACTAAAATTTTGATAAATGAAAGTGAGTGAAACGACGAATGAACGATGTGCTGTGGAAATGGCTGTGGATGAGTTGTCGTTGTTGAAATCTATATATTTGAATGCGTTCGCGTTGGTGAAAAGCATCGATGATATAGCTATTGCATTAACATGGATGCGATATATTTCGTGTAACATAATCGATAATCATCGAACATCCCTAATCCCTGGCGCGATCTGATATACAGTAAGTGGGTATCTCCGAAGCGATGGATCTACGGGAGTAAATTGAAATATTATGTTTAACACATCTACGCGCAAACGTACATTATTGGTTTAAATTTAGTTTGCAACTCAATTATACTCTACTCTTGTTAGCGTTTACGATTAAAACAGATTCAAGGTGTTTCATAAGATTAGATCAAGATGAAGTAGGTACCAAGGCTGAAATCTTTTTGAAAATTTATTCAGTAAAAAATTTAAAAAATAGTACTTAATATTAGGCCGAACTTAGTTCGAGTTTTTGTTAAATAAAAACTTAAAAAAATATATATTATTTATTTTAATATAGTTCAGTGGGCAGATCACCCGGACGCTGGTCTAGTTACAGTGTCCGGAAAAGCAGTGGCGACTAGTAGAAGAGGCCTAGGTCTCAACGGTGGGTAAATGTGAACTGAGGTAATGACTCAAAATAGAAAATTTCTACAAGACCTGTTCAAGAGACTTCCCTCCAGTGTGTCGCTCGCGAACATGGCGTGAGCTCCAACTTTGATTGCATCGGTTGTTTTGTATAACGTTGTTATTTTGACGACAATCCGGTAAGTAACTATTACGTCGGTAAGTAATTTCGGTGAGTATTGAAACTCACGCTTACATAACGCCATCAATATGAAGTCAGCGAATGTAGCGATGTTCCATTTAGTTTAGCTTCGCCCACTGTGCGCAAGCGAATATAGCATAGCGCTGTTACACTAAAAAATCGTCAACTGCTCCCACATTTGCAAAAAAATCTCATAAGATTATGGTTATCGTCCCTTTACAGAAACACAAGTCTTGCCACTGAGACAATTGAGGACCTATTATTATTACGCTATTTTAAAGAAACTGCTACTATTACTACGCTTTTAAAGAAACATATTATAGTACCTACCTACAGAAAGTACATATGCAGCCGAATGAAATCCATTCGATTCAAGTAATAGTACCTATTAGAAATGTAGCAAATTGGCATGAAAACCGCTTTAGTGCCTGACGAGTTATCTGCAACTCTCATTCCTCTGCAAGGCTAAGGTTCATCGCCCACAATCAATGCAAAGCTAACAAGAAATCAAATTACCTATATTAATATTATTATAACCTATATGTGTATTTTAGAAAGATTCTTGTTTTACTACTGAATGAGCATTGCTTTATGTTAATTATAATTATTATGAAAAATATTGTTAAAAAAAATAGCACCGCTTTCTAACTTTTACGAACTAAAATATGAAACCAATTATTTTCACGTAACACTTAATAAAAAATCCTTCAAAAAGAAGAAGTTTTCTGTACGTGAAGTGAAGTCGGTATCTGTGGGATTCTATCATCAGATCCTGACCTGGTGAAAATATAACCTCCTCAGATTTACCTAGCGTTCAAGCCAAAAACAAATTATAATCCGACTATAATTGACTGAAACATCGATGAACATACATAAACTATATAGACACACAGACGAATTGAGATCCTTATTTTGTAATCGGTTCAAAATTAACACGTCATTCGTTGTCCTGTCTATTGTTACTGAACAATACTAAACTAATTTCAATTCCATGTTTGACAATACTAACAATTCAACGTGAATAGTTACATAATAGTATTTCTAGCTATAATAACATACGATAATACACAAATAAAGTTAAAAAGCATTAATTTCGAACAATAACAAAGGATCATGTGACTCCCAGCAAGTCCCTTACTATCTTAACTTTCACAAACACACATACTTCTGAAACCTAGGTAGGTAGGCGAACTAATTAGACAATTAAGTCTAAAGCCGAATAGGTATTCATTTTCACTTTGGTAAATCCTTTGAGATGAAATAAGTTTTTGGAAATATGAAAAGTAATTAAAGAAGTGTTGCTCAATATCACTAATTGGTGTTGGGTGCCATGTGAAAAGCTCTCTTTAAAGTAACTAACTTGCTTTTCCATTTATAACTTTCAAAGTAGCTTAAGTACTTGTTTTGAAATTATAATCCATGATGTCCCTTAGGTAAATTTAGGCGTTAGAGTACTAATAAAAAATACTAGTGTTAGAGGGTCCTTCGATCTTACGGACCTGTCAAAACACTGGCTTAGAACCGTTTTCTTGTTATGAGGATTTCGGTCTACTGCGAGTTGCACGGTCAAAGATTTCGTATTAGATATATTTGCCCAGATTCAAATAGATACATATAAAACCATGGCTGCTGGTTCCCATGTTAAAGGAATCAACACTAAAGGAAGCTCTCTTACGAGGTCAAATAATGTCGTGGATAGGTTATAGTGCCACAATCTAAATTACTATCTATACACTTAGACTATTATTTTCAGCCACGATAAATTGCAGAACAATCTCAAACATTCACCTCTCTAACCACGCAGATACATCTTCCATAGCCTAAAAGCCACTTAGCTAGCTCCCAAATGGAAACATGCCTTTATTAGGATGGCAAACACGATAACACTAATGAATTTGGGTTCGGTTGGCTTTCATTTCCTAAGTCTGCCGGTGAGTTGTATTAGTAAGGATTACGGGCAGTCTCTTCTCTCGTTCTCACATACAGTTGCTGTTTTATCTCGATTTAAACCCTCGCACCTTTTCTCGGAACGCAGATACTCTATAAAAGATCCATATTGTATGCTACATTGACCTATTTGTGAGGTCTGCATGAAATGTACTATGTAAGTAGGTATTACCGCTGGTTATGATTGTTATGTTAGGTTTTGGTAATTAATTATTATAATAAGAAGAAAGTTTTGTCACATAGAGTAGATTACACTATATTTTTTAATGTTCATATTATCATTTAAAAATTAGGACATTTTTTATTTCAACATGTATAGATACCTACTGTTCAAATTAATGTCAGTAATTTATGTGTTAATTCTAATTTAAGTATTTTACTGATTACCTGTAATAACTGGTAGTTATAATAACTTTCCAAGAAATGGTTAAGAATAAGCTTTCACGCTGATAAACCAAGTACCTAAGTAATGTGAAGGGATGGCTCAATATGCGAAGTAATTGTATTTTCAATTTCAGTATATTAGAAACGGCCGACTCGTTTCAGCTTGTTACTAGGCAACTCTGAGCGTATGTTAAGGTCGGCACTCGTATTCTGTCAGTCACAAAATTATTAGTATTCACAGAAATCCCTTCGGGGATTTACTTTCAGATGATATTTCTACGGTATCGGTAAGTTCTTAACCTATAATAGGTAATAGAAAATACCTACATAAGTATTTGTATTTTTTTTCTTACATTAGGTACATTTTATTCATTTGCTGTCTAGTAGTCTCTAGTATTTAGCTGGCCTCTGCCAGCTCTCACTTCATTTCCACTAATCAGTTAAATCAGTACCTAACAATAAATGGCGCTGGATGTCAAATACATCGCGCAAGCTTTTCTTTAATGCTTACACAGGTCATTTTTTTTTATGTGACAGGTAGCAGACGAGCAGGCGGATCACCTGATGGTAAGCAATGCCGCCGCTCATGGACACCTGCAACACCAGTAGAGTTACAAGTGCGCTGCCAACCTTTTATCCCCTTCCCCCCCGGGTGGGCCTCCGGTACCCTCACTCACTCGGCGAAACACAGCACAGGGGCTGCTTCACGCCGGTTTTCTGTGAGGCAGTGGTATCACTCCGGTCGAGCCGGCCCATTCATGCCGAAGCGTGGCTCTCCCACAGTTAATTAAAAAGCTTGTCATATTAAATTTTGAACGGGGGCGATCAAAAGGTTGGTGTATAGGCCAGTAATAACGAGGAGGTTAAACATTTATATCACGATTTCATTGATATAGCTTGCTACATTCTAGTTGATACATCATTTATCAAAAAGATATACATATGTAAGAAACTATCTATATAATAGCCGTCAATAAATTCAATACACACGAAGCTAATATAAAAGATAACTAAAATTCTATTAGGTTTGAACGTTTTATTTCGTTTATTGAAGTTAATATAGTGATTAAATCTTATCTTAAAGATTACGGATGATAAAAGCTAGATTAAGGAATAGCAATTACTGTTTTTTGGATTTTTGAACGAACTAAGAATTCAATATACTTACTTGATTTTTTTTTCACTAATTTTATCATACGATAAAATTTATTACTCAATATTATATAATTATCTATATCTTAATACGATGTATAAATTGCTAATACAACATTTAAAATACGGATAAAAATATAAATATCCTCTCCCTTAAACTTACTTAATTGAAACTGAAATTACTCTAACTTAAAAGCGGGGGTTTAAGTGCGTCTAATACTATCTAAATTAAAGTTTAGATGTTTAGCGTAAGCTCTAGAATAATGATTAAATCTAATTAATCTAAGTTAAACAAATTAGAGCAGCTGAGTTAAATGTAACTTTTATTTGATTTTGCGAGTATTTAGCGTGACAAAATCAAGCGCAACGTGCACCCAAAAGCCTAAATTCGGCAAATCCACACAGTTTTATGTAGGTTAGTGTGGTTGTTCACGTAGGAAAGGTTTATTCGCGACCCAGTATTCAATTTAACGTGGCAGCGCTCGCAATCGGCAGCGCAACGGTAACATTAATTTGGATTTGCCCTAACATCCACCGTTTCGTGCGACCGCTCTCCGCGACGCAATAAATAACTATTTGTCGCTGAGGCGCAGGTAATTACGTAACAAATAAATTATTCGAGACTCATCGGGCAATTCAACGCACACCCTCATCCGACGTATCCTTACACAACGCGCCTGAACATAATTGCCTTGGAAATAATAGATACTTGTGCCGAAGCTTATAAACGCTTACGGCAGCTAAACTGAGATGCTTTTAGCGTAGTCGTTCAATATTCATCAACTTACTCCTATGTATTCTGCCTTAATGAAGTTAATGGTTTTTCTATGATAAAATTTGTCTGCTGAAAATCGGTGCGGTTAGTCCTAGGCTGGTGATAATAAGACGGATGGCCGCGCTTTCTGCCAAGGTTTTATGTACTGTTCTACATACGAGCAAGATTGTGGCATAATTCGTATTCTCTTTATGTACGTAGTTATACGTATCATAGTCGTGAACTTACTCATTACGTTTTCCCTAAACTCTTTCAAATAACATAAAGTAGGTAAAGTAATTGTAGATTTTTTTATTTCTATCCACCTAAAAGGTGTAACTGTTAGTAATCAATTGCGAAAGAACTAATTAACTTTTATGCCTTGCCGCATTAGGGAGACTGAGTTCATAATGAAAATATAGTAGGCTTGATATTATTTGGGAAAAAACTAATAGGTTGAACTTTTAATGAGGGAAGTTCATTACCCAGTCTAGCAGGTTGACATTTTTAAATTACGGCAACTCTCGAGTATTGTAGCACTTTACTCGTCAGAACTTTGACTCATAAAATTTCCAATAAGAAGTTACAAGTAAGTTTCTGAATAAGTACGGTCAAAGGGAAAAAGAACAAACGCAGCCATACTTCTGAGAAAGTAATTAGTAAGAACATATTTTATCGGAAGTTTACCTGCTATAGTCGAGCAGAGTTTAAAAGCGTAAAAGCAACATTAATTCTTTATTTTTAAGTGTCGAAGGATGCATCTATTTCTCAGCGCTGCTATCTGCACTGGAATTGGTGCGGCTTTTTCGCGTAATTCATACGAGACTTGTTACCTATATTCTTAATATGTCACCAGAATATCATTAAAATCCTAAGTTGATCAAGTTCAACTTACGATTATTACAATGATATTGATCAATTTTCGGAAAATAAAAACTGCGCTAAATTCATTATTGAAACGGGGCGTCAGCTTTAGTTATTGAAAATAGGTTAGTTTAGGACTGCTGATCCCACATCAATATCAGGGGTCAACAGCTCTAACATAATCTAATCAATTTTTGAAAATTAATTAGCATTATAATTTTCTGAATTTGTTCAATCTCTAAAGCAAGCTATTTTCTGGTGACAAATATTTAATTAATAAATTAGGTATTTATAATAGCTTTCATACATGCGTATTAGCTAAGAAATTTAAGCTAACAGCATCTTAGCCACGTAATGTTGCAAAGACGAAGCACTGACTTACGGTTAACGACATACTATATCAGCAATTAAGGCCCGATTCAACCAATCCTTATCCGAGAATAGGTAATCTATTGTATAACGCTACAAATGACAGCGTTATATCATAGATTAATTCCCGGATAAAGCTTGATCGAATCGGGCCTAAACAAAGTTGAAAATATTAAGGAAAAGAAGGTTAGATTCACATTATTTTCCGAATAGAATATTAAAAAGTCGCGATTTCAACAAGGCGTAAGCATAATTACTTCAATCACATATTAGCGAAACCAATAAATTTCTCTAGGTTTGCGGCCACTCTAATCTATTTCTCCGAGTACTTACTTGCTATTTTCATTCCAGTCTTATTTATTATTCCTAATTGAATATCGATTTGTTTACCTCAAATAGATTCTATACCAGTTTTAGTAACTCTATACATCTTTCTAAATCATCTATGATTCAACATAATTCTTACTGACCAAACCCAAATAGTGAACGATCTATTTAATTAAACGAATATTATTAAAAGTTCAGGATTGTTTCATCGCTTACATAGGGTTTTAATATCAACCGCAAGTTAATAAAAGATAAAATAAAAGCTCTTCTAGAAAAAGTAAAGGTTCTTTGCAATTAATTGCTTCGTTTGTCAATTTACTTCAAACTAGAATTGTATTTGAACTCATCTCGTCGCTATTCTCAGTTAGAATAAATCTACACTGCCACTAGCACATATTTACATTGTCATTTTTCCGGACGATCCATTATGAACTCATAACTATCACTGAACACAGGTAAAGTACAATAAAGGCTACCAGCCATACCTGTGACTACTGGGATTGCCCTTGTCGGCTTTGAAGTGGCGTCGCTAACGAGGGTCGTACACAAAGCCCAGTCTCGCGAGACTACCGCTGCTATTCCAAACGAAAACTATCTAAAACCCCAATTCAGATACTTTCCACTTCATATTTGATACTTAGTCCTTTTCCAACCTCAGCAATTTGACGTTAGCTTGAGCGAGAGAGACAGCGTTTAACTGTCGGCTCCATGCAAGGCCTAGTCGGAATTGGGTGATGTGGCCGGGCGGTTGAGGTCACCGAGAGGCGGTCAATCAGAACCGCCGGAAATACAGGTAATTGAAATCCAGAGGACGTCAACGCATCGGTTTGTTTTAGGTGCTTTATCTATCAAATTGAACCGTCATTCTTCACTGGCTCTCCTGTTTTTTGGGATTTTAAATCGTACTTCGTTCCTAACGAAATCACAAAATATGAAAACGTTAAATGTCAAAAGCTAGGTTCATAGGATGGCAGCGCATTGTGTCTCTACACCATGGGCGGTGGTAATCGTTTACGACCTAGTAAACTATCTGCTCGTTAGCTTATTTGAATAATAAATCAAGGAAAATGTTTCATCATAAGTAACGGAGCTATACTTTCTTTCTCAATTTGAAGTTTCACAAGTTTTCACTTCCATAAAGACATCTCATTCACACAGGAAATTAAAAAAACTTTATCCGAACTGGCAGTTTATAGGTACTTCCAAATTACCATTATAAGCACTAAAAATAAAAAAGTGCAGTGAACGAAAGAGCTCGCGAACTCAAGACGAGAGAGTTTTCAAGTTTGCGTTGGTCGCGAGCCTCGCAGATGCTATCCCGATTCCGACGCAGACGTGCTCCAGCATCGCTCGCAGCCCGCACAAACACGAGCACCCTTGGAACAAAAAGAATTAACAACTTAACACTGTACATTAGTGGTGTGGAGAATGACCAGAATACGAATGCGGATAAAAGGAACGTTTTGAAGCTTTATAAGAATTTTTAAATTCGACTAAATACTTCACCACAAATTATGTATGTACTTATGTATGTCTGCGACACTCATAATTTGAGTGGAATAAGGGCAATACTCATTTTATACCGCCTAAATTCATGCTATTCTTAGAACGTAATTGTACATATGTCTACATTTAGTTTTTTTTAATTACGACAATGTAAATTATAGTAATAAACCAATTTTTTTCATAGTCACAAACACTTTCAAATAAGTATCTTATTGAATTTGGTTATGTGAACTACAAACGAGATGCGGGAGGTACAAAAACCATAAAAGTCCTTTGATATGTTGATAAAAAATACACGTCTAATTTTGGTCTTGTACGTTATGATGACCAACCTTTAGATCCAAAACGCACACTCATTAAGGTCATAAGGTTTTATAACCATTACTCGTACCTAATTAATTAGTAATCACGTTTAAAAACTACAAGTATGATTGATTGAAATTCTGCTCCAAAGGCAGACGGAGGGCGGCTTAACGAGACAACGAATCAACATTTCAGAATCAATCACTGTTTATCTGAGTTCATTACATTTCATTTTCACTCTTGCTTCTCCCTATCTACGTTTAGAGCGAATCTTTATTTAAACTGCAAAAACGGCGGCGAATCGAATGTTTCAATTACTTTTTTATTTTGCCAATAAGTAGGTAAAGCCAAAGGAACTATATAAATATTAATTAACTTTTTTGACTAATGGCAAATTTATAAAACCATAAGTTTACCTCCAGAGCAGAATGAGTTGATGTTTAGAAAGTGTAAATACATCGATACGCAGCAAAATGAAGATACAGTGTATCTTACAAAGATGTGACTTGAAATTGCCTTTTAACTTGTTTATCGCGCGATACGAAAGAACACACACAAAATGTTATTGTGTGGAGTTTGCGATGCGCAAGGGACAAATATCTACTCGTAAGTTGAGCTACACTCGTGCATAGTCGAGTTGTTGAGTATGCCCGCTCCGAACTTGAGCGCTACTTCGCAACTGTGCTCGGGCCGTTGTGATAACTCGATAACTTTAATCGATACAACTCCAATGTTGTTAACACTCGATTATGATGTTATATAACAATAGCCGCGGTGATTTTGCAGTTCTAATTCCAAATATTGTTCCTTTACGTTAACCTATAGCTAATCTGGCATATGTACTACTAAACTAAGAGCGCATAGTTTTTTAACTCGTATTTTTATTTATCATAGGATTTCTAAAGTTTAAAGCAAATTCTCCTAGATATTTTACATACTTCAATCCATTACAGTAAAGATACCTTTTTTTTTGGTGACCCAGGAGAAATGCGTTACGCATACCAATCCGTCTGTAAACAGATGGGTTATGACCTTTACAATCCTCATTAAGATCACACCAGAGGAGTATTACTACATCAACAATGATGAATTGTTATATATTATTAAAATCACTTTCATTATTTTAATAATTAATAGCACACTATATTGCACGGTCACATAACAAACACTAACTTAGATAATAAAAATACAGAATGGAATCTCTCTTTGTAATAATAAAACTTGAAACCAAAACATGTTAATGCTTGTACTAATTATGTATGTAATAGTTACCAAAGGGAAGTGTTGTGGGATCAAGTTGTACCTAAGTTGCGGTACCTAGTTGTTGCTTGCGCGCCGCAGCTACCTACTTCAACCCAGCTCGCCCGTTCCGGACCAATTTACGACAGGCTTAGAGTACCACTTGCTATGATAAATATAACAACATCCTTCTACCGACATTTCGGCGTAGCAGCCTATCTTGCAAAAATCAGCTGGGACATAGGACATATTATTGGGTATGAGCTTGTGACTTTTTTTGTGACCGAGGAGAAATGCGTTACGCATACCCGGGTTATGATGGACTCCCCCCTCATGACGGCGGGGGTATACCGACTAAAATTCCGGACTCTTCCTCCCATCGTCCATTGCGGGAGATGGTCGTGGGCTCAAAGCACGAAGCCCTAGCCCCCACGACCCGGTAGGTACTCCCCCGGGATCGAGGGAGCTGGAAGGGACAGCTGAGAGAGTAGAGCCATCCTCACCGGGCTGCGGAGGGTTTAGGTTGTCCTACTGAGCTATCATAGCCTAATATTGAACACACGGGGGGTTAAAAGGTAAGCAGCGCACTTGTGACACCACTGGTGTTGCAGGTGTCCATGGGCGGCGGTAATCGCTTACCATCAGGTGACCCGTCTGCTCGTCTGCCACCTGCCTATATCATAAAAAAAGGCTGTGCAAACGCAAATAGACTACCTACTTATTATAATGTACCATTATTTTTCTCTCATATTTCCTTCAGTATGTTAAGTGTTTCTAAAGAATTCTTTGTCTGGTTAGAAATAAAATATCTCAAAAATTTTGTTATAACGAGACACCGATAGATAAATAATATGATGTTGTATTACTAGTATGTTTTTCACCTTGAACGTTAGGTAATATTACTAGAAGTTGCTACACAAATAAAAATAGCTTAAGAAAGGTGTAATTTTGTCATTACGGTTCTAATATTTAGCTTAAAATATTAGACGGTTAGAGAAGCTAAATATGAATGAATAAATAACACGTTATTTGTTTATTTATGTTAAGGATGATCGCATCCATCTATGTTCAACTTAAAAAAACTAGGAACCATTCGTTCTTCAGGTGAACGCGAGTACACACCATCAAGGCCGTCGAAGTAAAGCAAAACTTTAAAATTTCCAAAGTAAACGTGTTCGTGGGTAGTTTGAAACTGTTAGCGGCTACAGCGGAGTGCAGCTAGCTAGAGGGTGAGCATCTTCTCTCCGGCAAATAAAACTGCACCGGTGAGGTCCCGCAACTTACCGCGAGTTGCGCAACTTGCGACTGTTGTCAAGGCGCGATCGTTATCCCAACCCCTTCGAGTTTCCGAGGTGTACGGTAAAGTTACTTGATAATTTCCAATTGTATATCCCATTCTACTTTCACTGAGTAGCGCTATTTTGGGTGATACAGAATTGGTTGGCGATACGGAATATGCGCACAAGTTTAGGTATTTATATCCAACTATTCGGCCATTATTAAACATGTTCTTCATTATTATGTCAGCATTATGACATGTTGGAAGAATTTATTGCAAATTTAGAATTTTCTGGATTGCATATTTTTTATTTTGAGTTTTACCTAGACGTTATGGTGTTAGGCACTCATAATATTATATCTCATAATAGTAATTATGGCAACTTTAGTTTGTAGATTGTGTGAAAAATGACCTCATAATAATCTTAAAGAAATGTTTCGTGCGTTCAATTTACAATCGGGTTTAGTTCGTATAAGCAAACTTGAAGAGTCACCTTGCAAAGCGTTTCTCTTTGTAACTAAAACCAGATGCTTCTGATAAACCTACTTTTACTCACCAAACCCCAACGCAACCAGTACAACTAAACAAGGAAAAAAACTAAGTAAGAAAATAGATTTAACACACATAACATAGGACGAAGGTGGGCAAATAGATCGCAATCATCTTCGTCTCAGCAAATAAAACAGTGATCCAGCTAGGCGCGGTCTAAAGTTGCCACAAGTTGCGACGAGTTACCGAGAGTTGCTGCAAGTTACCACAACTTCTTCACAAGTTGCGAGCGGTTGTCAAGGCTCAGTCGTTATCGCTCGCTGCGAGCCCCGGCCCCAACTCCAGTTTGGGGAAACTGTGCCACATCCCGAGGTGACAGCAGGACGATAAAAGTCTGTGATTAATTTGAATTTTATACATTAGTTATCTTATTTCGAGTAATCATTATTGTAACTATAGCTATTTCAGAACATTTACTCCGTATGTATAATAAAAAAGTAGGTATTATGTGAGTAAGTACCGGTATTCAATGAAAATTTTACGTTTAAAAACAAAATCACATTCGTTGTTTTGTTTTCTGATATATTTCTTTTTATATAATCCAATGAGTAACTCCAATAATCAACATCTTTGATTTAGTTAGGATATCAATCAAATGTATCCTTCCTTACCTTAATGTTTTAATCTCAAAAATGTATTTACAGTATAGTCTGGGCTAGTAGTAGTCTTAGGCTATAATCTTGCTTTGAAGGGTTATGTGCTCTAAAGTGATTTGAAAGGAACCCATATTTCATATTACCTACCCATATTTTAGGCGTCAGAGTAACGCAATTTAATCCTTTAGGCTATATTACCCGTATTTATTCTAAAGACCATAATTTTAATCCTCATTAAAATTTTCTATGTTTTACACTTTAGCTTTCCCCATAGTTGAGTAGACATCCGCCACCACTAGAGAAACTTTTATTTCTAAGGATATTGAAGAATGCGATGAACTTCTGGGTTGGTCGCTGGCGGAAAATCGGTCAACACTATTAGAGTTGTTGCCTGCTCAAACTTTATAGCTTCCACGCTTCTTTGCTGAAGTTTAATTGTTTTAACAATGAATATTTAAGTACAGTTGATTGCTCTCTCATAACTTGTGAAGTTGTTACAAAAATTAATAAATGGATTACAGTTTCTGCTTTGATTGTTATCGTTATATCGTATGGACTGTTTTAAACCGCCCTACATTTATTGGATAGCGACTATTTTAAAAGAGACGGTATGTATCCTTAAAAAATTTAATCACAAACCACGTTAGCATCTATACTACGAACGCAGTAAGTATTCAACAGTCAATTTTACTATAAGATTGTGTGTGAAGACACAGCACGTGTGATTAGGATGTAGATAAAGAATCAGTCATAAATTCCATTTTGTTGTGACCCTCTAATATAAGCGCTACGTGTTGTTCGATATACATTAGAACATAACTATTATTAAACTCTGATCTATATGTTTGGTGGAATCGGTACGGTGGATCGGTATGGTGGAAAAAATGTCTCCTAAATCAACATGCCAAAAAGTTACGTTACATTTCGATTGCAATCGGTCTAGGTTCTCCCAAATGTTCCCTTGCCGCACATTACCCCGGCATCAAACATTGTTTCATCTGTAGTTTTGCTGAAATTTCGGTTCAGTGCGCGCTGGCAAAGCGCAGTTCATTAGCAACGGTATAAATGGTTGTAAGTAACACACAAATGGGCAGACAGATACATCACGGGTACATGCGTGTCGAGCGCTAGCTCGCTTTGTGTCCATTATACGAATGTGCATTCTGTTATTATGACAGTGGAACTGTCAAACCAGCCATACAGGGTGCATCTATGAACATTTGCCTACCCTTAACCACGTCTTATACTAAACATTCTTAACAGTTGGTAGAAGACTTGGACAAATCAACTGTTTACAGATAAACCCTGTATGAATAACACATTTACTTTCATCAGTATAATGCCATTCATACGAGCTACTTTAGAAATGAGCTCTTAAGTGACAACCAAACAGTGTGAATTACTGAAATGCAGCTAATCAGACTGACTCATACCTGAGGCCATTTGCCTTATCCATAGTCTGCTTAGTGACCTTTTAAAACATTTGTATTGATATTTACTTCGAAGACGCTTCAGCTCAAGATTTGACAACTTCCGTGTAGCAGTCAGCCCGCCTGATTGTGGATAAAAAAGTTTTAGAAAGAAACCAGTTTCTGCGGCCGTTCGTCTAATGAACATGTTTTTTATAATAGAGGCGACAAACGAGGAAGCGGGTCACCTGCCTGGTAAGTAGGTAATCACCGCCGGCCATAAACATCTTCGAGATCAGAGAGGTCGCTGATGCCTTAGCGGCCGGTTTGATTTCCATAATAACACCTTCAAGCAATTTGTAACAATAAACTTCAAAATCCTATTTTTATTCTTACTTGAAACACGCTTCATCTCATGACTTAGCCATTTCAGTGTTGTATTCAGCCTAGCTTATTGTGGATGTCGAACTGCTAGAACGTAGCCAGTATCTGCGGCCGTCCGTCTAACTAACTGACATAGTTTGGGCAGTTGTTCGCGGCTGCCGACTTCGCTCGATGACCCACTAATAACTCCGAGCGTCCTCAAACTGCCATGCTAATAACCATCCGACGTTATACAATTAGATATATCTATTGATATAACGGCGTAAATTAACAGATAATTTGACTAACAGCGTCTAATAATTAATAATCTGTAATGTAAAAGCTATACTTAGGCAATCATCAAATCACGCGTCTGTATCTTTACGAACCTTATGAAAAATTACGACTTACTTACCTATGCCTTGCAGTGTCACGAAAATAAATAGCGTATTCACAGTAAAAATAATTACTATTCACATTTACAGAAGCAAAATTGTTTATTTACATCGATTTTCCCGTTGGAATAAGACATTTTTCCGCAGTAAAATGAAGCCTATACAAGTTGTATCGCTACACATTTACTACCTACTTATTTAACCATGATTTACTAATCATTCTGCACAAAACAAAGTCGGTAAATTTTATATGGGGAGTCAAATATCGGTTTTCCAATTAGTCCCTTCAGACCTCCCTAGCACACATCTCGAATGAAGCTCGTGATACAAGTATCCCAAAAGAAACGTCGATAGATAATTTTATCTAAATCTGTGTTATAAATATATTTTGCTAAATATAAACTCGAAATAAGTTTCCAAATAGGATCAACACGAGTTTGTGCAACTAATAAACTCGAATTAAAAAATCAAGCGCAGATCTACGCGTCAGTCTTAAGAAAGATTAGTGAATCATTAATTATAAAGTTTGGGCAACATTAATCCCGTTAACTTTTTCATCCAGGTCACGACGATCGCGTCGGAGGGGCGTCTTATTTCTCTAATTGAAAATTAGTAACTCAATTATCTCACGACCTAATGCTGCAGTAATTGGTAAAAATAAATTACAAAAATTGAATTAAAAAGTTTGCTTTACTCCCAAAAGGCCTTTATTCGACGACTCGCTTGCAGTGGATAAACTGTTGGCGGGTATGATTCTCAGAATATAGCACTTTAATAAATTCTTATTACGGTACCTTTGTTATTGTTGTTTTCCTCCTTTTTTAGAACCTCTATGGATCCAAAATACTCGGAACTTTTGTCAATTATTTTTGCACTGTAATTTTTATTTGTTTCAAAACCACCTAAAACGTTTCACGAATACAGTTTTTCTTCATCATCATTTCACCCAATAGTCGTCCACTACTCCCCATACATACATACATACATAGGCCTCCCCCATTGTTCTTCACACAGATCGTTCCTGTGCCCCCCGTTTCCAATGAAAACTTTCTCATATTTTCTTGGTCAACCTTGATTAATAACTACTTATTATCGAGCTTGTATGTTTTTCTATATGTAATTTTTATGGGGCAAAATATACAAATGGAGCACCAGATGATAAGTAATTGCCGCCGTCAATAGCGACAGGAGGAGTCCCAAATACGCTACCGTGCCTATTAAAAATAAAACGTTACGATCTGAAGGTCGCAATTAGGTCATTATGCTATGTGTCAAGGATAGAGATATTTTTTTCTTTAATTTATTCATGCTGAGCCTTAAAGATAAATTATTGTTAAAATTATGTGTTTTAATTTTAATTGACACAACTGACGGCATTGAGAGGATAATCGGATTCGTTATGCGAGAGATTACTCTGAGCATACGAGCGCGAATATGGCGCATTTTAATTTACAGCGGAAAACTGATAAAAAAGATACATTAAATTAAATTTCATGGATGGTCGGACCTTTTCCAATGAAATGAAATGACAATTTACCTCGACAACGAAGTATGTTCGAGTTGCAGTTAGTACGAGTATGAATTACTCTTAGCCAATTTAGGCTAGAGATTTTATCTTTTTAATTTGATCAACGTAACCGTGTTATTCCTGCAAGAGTGGCTGGAGCGATTTTAATAAAATTTGAATGAAGTTAGCTGACTCTTTGGATTAAACTTAAAGGCTAAGTTTACTGAGGAAAAAATAAATCTTGTTCCCATGGGAAAATTGATGAAAGTAAAATATGAAGTTTTTTTTTATGTTGACATACTCGTACTTTAATAAGCCACGGTTAACAGGGCACAGCCATTTCTAATAATTGACAACTATTTACAACTTTATACAAATCACATTATTTTATACGAGTATGTACTTCATATTCGTAAGATTGTTGTAACAAATGTGTGACTGATATTCCGACCCATCACCTTCCAATCAAGAGGACCCAAGCCAACATACAAGTTATTTACCTATAAAAATAAATTTTCCTTCTTTGATACCCAAATTCTATAACAGTAAGTCTTGATCTCATTGAGAAAATCCATCTTTAAAGTAGTTAACTGCGAACAAACAATCTGTAGTAAAGTCAGACATCTTAACACAATACCACAGCGCTCGGCCCAGCACTGACTTACAGTGAAAAGATTTCGTAATTAATTATGCAACTCGTTAAGAAGTTTGATTACTTTCGTGCTCTCGAAAGTGATTGTGGGCGGCGATACAAAGGCGGGAAGTGTCAGGCCCGGCCTTGTAACTTGTATCACTGTAACTACTGCGCGCTCCGTTATGCGGGGAATTTCGATCCTTAAAGCTGGGAATTGAATAAGGAAAATACAGCCATATAAATTAAGGAGGCAGAAGAAATATCGATCGAACATTTGAAAGCTGCTAGTGGGGCTTAAGAAGGGCTTAAAGAAATGAATTCCTATATGGCACTGATATTGAAAACTGATGGTTGAAATTTTCGTAGCAAGCTATTTCTTATGAAACAGTGACAACTCGACAGCCGAAATTTTAGACACTTCATTTCTTAAAACATTATTAATTTGTATGATAAATAACTGCGACGTTCTTTGTGATTTTATACTTGCTAAACTCTACAAAACGAAAAAATATTGATTGGCCCGAGGCGCTGGATTCTGAGAACTGAATGCCTACTCGTAGTGAATGAGGGCGATAACACATAGATCACACTTAAGGGATAAATAAAGGTCAAACTTCAATAAAAATTTTAGGTACATACTTTTATTATGGTTAGGTAACACACCCTGACAAGGCTAGTACTAATATTATAGGTGAGTAATTTTCTAAGGACCGAAAGTTAACCTTTGACAATTGGTGACTACCAAATCAAAGTGATAGCCTATAATATTGGTTAAGCTAACTATTATTCAAACATTATTGATGGCAATATTTAACCATTGGTTACTTTTTTAACCATTAGTTCAGTTTAACTACGGATCTAAAATCCGCCCCGTGTTTCTATGGAAATCCTGACAAAAATTAACAAGAACAAAAAATATTTCCTTCTCATTTTGCAGATTAGTGATCTGGAAAATCATGTTGTTATGGACTTAACAGATAACTGACTTACTGACTGGCGAGTTGAAAAAAATAAAAAGCTTAAAGAAGATTAACGGGTGGGCTTACAAAAATAAAGGAGATTAAAGCTCTCATCAAATATTATACTATTATGGCCAAAAATATACGAGTAAGTTACCAATACGAAGATAGCAATTACCATGGTTGCTGTTTGTGTAGTATATTTAACTACATTATTTAAAGTATGCTTATTTTATAGGAATTTAATAAATGTATGTTTTTATAAATATTATGATTGCGGCGGGCCGCTTGCGACTATCTCTCTCGATTAGGTACCCCTTGATGTCTGCTCACATCTTAAGAAGGAACCAAATAATAACGTGGAACATACATAACACGCTGTTAGTAACGATCAATAATAAGCCCGGTATCACATTTAATTATGTAGAAGCTCCTTAATTGGACACGAATTAGAACGTGTGTGTTAATAACAAATTCATACAAACCACACATGTTATAAACGTGACTATCTGTTTGATGGTGCGCCTACACTAATGAGAGATGGAAATATTAAGGTATGGGGATTGGAATGTTTCTCAAGAACTAAGTCGGGTGATGTCGGCTCGACCATGGTTCAATATGTTCACCATCTTTTCCGCCTGGGGGATCGTGCACTAGGCTGCGTGCCCGTTAACATGAGTCCCCACTATGGATGATGAGTGGGTGCTGGAGTTTTAGTCGGTAGACCTCCCGCCGTCATGCGGGGGGAGTCCGGCATAACGGTATGCCGAGAATCCGGCATAACCCGTTCGGTCCCCGGCGGACGGGGCGTTACGCATTTCTCCAGGGACACCAAAAAACAAAATGGAATCCAAGTAAACAAACGAACATTGCTTTCACGATCTAAGATCGTATGAGTATTGCGACAATCGCCATCTGTTGCTGGTCGGATGGTAATAGTGGCGATCTTCTTTCTTCGGGGGAAGGTAGATGACAAAGGAAATTCCCACTAAAGAATATTATATACGGCTGAAAATATTGGCAATATTATGTTGAAAATTCAATTTCAAGCTGCAGTCACGTATTAATAATACGGTAGGCAACGGCACGACTGTGGCCCGGTATTGTTGATGTCTATGACTGGCGGTGACCATTTCCCTTGAGCTGGTCTGCCAATTTTTTCAATAAAACAACAAGATACAGCACTATATGGTTGTTTTGGTAAATGGCAACAATCGAAACTTAATTAAAACACTACATATTACCCCATCATAAGATTGCCTTTCAAAATACTAGATCAAAACTCGATCGCCTATCTCAGCAGAAAATGTGATGTAGATAGTACAACGCACTCCTGCCCTGCCTCATGTTTGTTTCATATAAGACCATTCGCAGGGAATGACTGTCTGAGGAGGAATGAAGGAGGTCCAGTTTCAGCAACGAACGACAATGGACATAGACTGCTATCAATTGATTGATATAAGTCACTTTATGATTATTATTTCTATTTTTAAATGGATTGAGGTAAACATTTAAATAATAAGTATCATCGTGAGAGAGCTACGCTTCTTCATGAAAGGGCCAGCTCGGAGTAATACCGCGGCTTCCCAAAAACCCGGCGTAAAACAGTGCGTGCACTATTTTCCTGCCGTCATTAATTGTAAGGGTACCGGAGCCCAATCCTGAGGAAAGGAGAGAGTAATCGAATCCTAGTTTCTGGAAAGCCCAAAGAACTTCAGTATTCGCTGCTGTGGTCTGGCGAAGAAAAGGCCTATAGACAATCGAGAAAGATTGTAAGAAGAAATTAAAACAATAGCTAGTTCAGCAATCCGTGAGTGCCTAGCCCAAGACGGCACTGTTACCGGTTCCTTATCTCACATTGGCGCACTTACGCCTCAATGTTACTTCCCACGGCTGAATGTAAAACGTTATTGAGTTTTCACGACCCTGATATTGGACTTCGAACGTTGAAATTTCCATAGCAGCGGTCTCCGGAAAGATGGCGCGGGTAATTTAATATTCATATCTAGATCCCGATATGAGCTTAGTTAGATACTCATAGTTGGAAGTAATACGGATTACGGTATAATGAATTCATTGGGATTATTTTAGGTTTTATTATTTCCACACGTTACTTTGCTTTGAAAACTTTGCCGAGATTTGTATTTGGTTTTGGTTATTAAACCTCATGAACATTTGATAGAAATAAAGACAAAAGGGTGTCTTTTACTTTTAAAGGCGATTATAAATATCAGCTCTGGAGGATTGGAATTAAATTATAATACAAAAAATGTATTAGAGTCAAGGTTAGTAGCCAAGTAGGTACACTGAACAAGTACCGCATTTAGGTAATAAACAAGGTAATAATCTTACGTATTCCTCTATGACAGGACTTAACATTAAATAACGTTCTAATTTATTGGCTTGACCTTTTTTAGCAAGTATATACATTAGTATAAAACACAGTCCCTACAGTTTATTAAAACTGTAGGATTTTCCTCCTACCAAAAATAGATCTGTGTTTTTAAAGATCTTTTAAAAACTCTATAAAATTAAAATTCTCATCTTACATCATAAATGAATTAGACAAACATTCATACCTACCACCCAATTACGAATTCATCTTGATTCAACAATCTTTACAAAGACATACCTTTATAAAAAAATTAAATACACAAATAACAATTTAAAATTACAAAGCATAATTTAATCAAAACAAAACGCGACCTAAGCTCGGTGCACCGGGGTTCCGTTACGGTCTCAAATGACACCGAGCCGTGTGAGAGGACGCCCGGGTTATCTAAACGAGCCGCAGCGCGACCCGCCTCCTATCTCGCACCTTATAATACAGGAACACTATTACCTCACCGAATAAATATTACGTACAATTATTATATTCCTGTTGGCCCAATACACGGAGTTTTTATTTGGGTGAGTTCTGTACGAACTAGTGGAAAATCTATACTAGGTACTCGTATTTATAAAGAAGTTAATCTAATATTCAACGCCAGGGCTTATAGGTATACCGAAAACACGAAACACTTACACGATACAATCAACGCCCAGCGCCATCTATTGGTAGACAATGGAGTAACTGTCCGGAAACGAAGTGAGGGCGGACCACTAGTTGTAAATATCTATAACTGTCTAGCCATTCGCACGCGAAAAAGTAACAAACATACATACACACAAACTGCTTGCTGAAACACGCTGTCTAATATTACTCAAACATGAATTTATTTATTACCTTCTAAAATGTTTTCAAATCAATTGCCTAAAATAACAACATGGAAAGGTATAATAAAACTCAACAAAAAGGAAAATCCATTCTAAAATAGGGAGTTTATAGGTACTTGCCACTTATACAAAACAACACAATTATAGGCATTTTTATGAATTTAGGTGAGAAGATAATAAAACACGGGGAAATCCACCGGAGTTAAAGCAACGATAACAAGACAAATAGGTTCAGGAAGGGGAGGGATAAATTATGGGCGGATGCTCCAAATGGTGTAACTTAAAGTTAGAATAATAAGTTCCAAATTAACAACAAAAACGTCATCGCGTTATTCCTTCCTTTTGGGCTACTGATAATTTTAAGAAAAAGGAACACTACTTACTAATTTTATAACGGTTTTGACGTAATCTAAATTAAGGAATATTATGAACTCCTGGCCAACCTTAGCTCAATCATGTATTGATTAAGAGCCTGGAGCTGATGGGCTCCAATTCGACTAGGCGTCTTTTTGTCATAAATTTGGTTAAGTTCCAATTGCCCGATTTTCCGTGAAACCAGAATTATGTTCTTTAAAGAGCGTATTAAGTCGCCACCTTAATAGTCAACGTTATCCAATACATGTCTCAGGGGCTCATAGAAAGGTTTGAAACTCTGAGTTAATTTTGTAACTGAAATACTCAGGTAAAAATATTAGGCCTCACCAGGGAATTTAGCCTAGGATCATAAAAGGCGCTTTAATATGTGACTCACTAGCACCGCACATCTGTAATTTGTATTATTACTTAACTATTACGTATGGATATGATCCAGCACTTGTTAAGTCTGGTAATTACAAGGAACTGTCATCTGACCTTAGCAACCTTAAGGGAATCAGACCAAATAATTAATCGTGGTTATACGTTTGAGAATTTTTCAAAGCGTACAGATCTACTCACGATGATTGCATGAAAATACATATTATCTATGAGTATCGTTAGTTCGATTCGGTTAAAAATATACGTTATATTGATTTCTTTTGATATGATGCCACTGCAAATAGAAGAAGGCAGCTCGTTTTAATCCACTGAACTAACTTATCCCTCATCATGCATTCATGTAACTTAAAATCAAAGTGAGATATGAGTTTGTAAAAGTGCCTACGAGTTAAATACCTGAAACCTTTTTGAATTAAGTAAGTAGAATTTTCCCCATATTTTTGTACTAAATGATGGTCAATGTAAGTCAATTTAAAAAGTTTTTTTCCATAAATCACCTCCAAGATAAGTAAGTACTTCACTTGTTAGACGCGTCAGATGACACCGTAAAAACTTCAATGATGTATTATTCCGCAGTCACTGCTTTAATTAATCCCAATATTATTCCACAACTTTGATTTTCTGCCTTTTCTGCCAGGGCTGGCAAAATTTAATCATTTTGTTTTGTAATAGATATAGTCGCATATTAAAAAAGCCAGTGAAGTGCGAAATGAACTCGCCTATGAACTCGCCGTATTTTTTTTTTCTATTTTTGTATGAAAATTAAGAAATCGCATTAAGATGAGATTTACAAAATACATCTACTTACCAAGTTTCAAAAATACAGATCTGACAGTTTCGGAAAACAGTTTCTGAGACATACGGACGGAGAGACAGATATTTGAAAAAATCCAAAAATAAATCCTCTTTTGCTAGTTTGACTACGGAACCCTAAAACCGAAATAATGATATTTCGTTAGGTTTGCAACTCAGTGGGCCCATTTCGTAGGTTATAAAAGACCATAGAGGTCATAATGCCACTATAGATTTTTGAACAATCAAAATTAAATGGAGGTTACATAAAGTGCCAACTTTTAACTATGAACCAGATCCAAACAATAAAGTTTCCAAAGAAATTACAAAAAAGGACCGCCTTTAAAATACAACGAACGTTAAAGTTAAAAATAATATTTTCTACAATTCTTCCCACGTAACAGTTTAGAGCAGTACACGCGAAAAGTCTACTAAAGTTACTGAAACCGGCGCCTTTTGGATTAATTGATGTTTATAAAATATTGAGATTTTTACCAACCCTACCCTTATAAATATTTACACTTAGGTATTAATTTCCATGATTCCTGAAATCCTGACGCTTTAAACTTAGGAGAGTTGATAAAATTTCATCTGAGTTTACTTATCTTAAAACTCCTGGAAATGTTATTTGACAAAGTTCCCAACAGTGCGTTTCTATTGTCCTCTCGAATAATAGGACTTGAATTTAATAACTGTTACGAACACAGGTAGGTATGTGTTGAACTAAAGTAGACTCACCGACTTTTACGACCATTTTAAAACTTGCTAAGAGACTAAGTTTTCAAGATAGCAGTTACCTGCACCTAGGTATATAACGTGAGTGAATAAATTCTCTTCTACACGCAGTTCTTTGCATAATGCACATTCTTAAAAAGCATATTACAACTACATATATGTTATAAATAGATCACAACAAAAAATATTTATTTTTAGTAAGGTCTATTAATAAAAAAAGGTTTATTCTCCAAGTTTTAACGAGCTTTTGTTAAATATACTAACAAAGGGATTTATTTGAAGAGATAAAAATAAATAGAAGCAGTTACCTCTAGAGAATAACTTTTGCCTCAATGAAATACACTTAAATAAGTAATCACAATTTTGAGTGTATCTTATAATTATGCTAATGTACCTATTGCTGTAAATGTTAGAATTCTTTTTTCAAAAACCGAACTTTAAATAAATGGAACCAAGTCTAACAATGAGCTACAATATTAAATTCCAAAAAATGTAAATCATGACATCGTCTAATCTTAAAGTGGAAAATTTGACCGAAAATTCTTTAAAAATTTGCATTATATGCGACATCGTTTTATTAGCTTTTGAAGCTAGAGAGCCTCTGGGAGCTGGAGGAAGTCATAAATATCTCGGGCGTCCTCGATTCAACCGAACTTTGCTTGCACTATAACGCCCTGACGCCATACTTTTGCCACTTTATACTTCATCTTTTCTACAATATAGTAGAAAAGCAGTTTATTTACTAGTAAATCAGCGTTAATGGCTAGATAGGTTCTTGTAAGAGTCTTGATCGACTCGGGGGGACGGTAAACCATGTTCGTCTCTAATCAAATGGGTTTTTGCAGAACTATTGTTCTCAATTCTTATTGATGCCGGACAGCTATACTTTTTATAAAGCGGAAAACTGTAAAGGTAAAACACTTGTGCGATGTAATCGACAGCCATGGGCCAGCGCTATCTGTAGGTACATTTTTGAACTACTGTCCCGAAAGTGAGATCGCGCCTAGTGTAAAATAAATGTACAGTCAGCCATACATCAGGTTAACACAAGCTGTCTAATTTCCTCAATTGATATTCAACCTGATTTGTTTGACAGTAAGATGAGAGTCGATTGAAAAAAATTTAACACTGTTGAATACTTTGACGTGTTGCTATATAGCAACACCACCATTGTACATACGTACAACTCACTATTTTGGCAACCATCTTTGTACGGTCACCAAAGCGGCACATGCTCAACGTTCTGTCCTTAAGATTCTGTCTTACTCGCTATTCTTATAAGGAAATAGCATCAAAACAACAGTATTTACCAACTTCTCTGACAACTTCGAAGGTGAATGTATTTGAGATCCTTGAACCAGGAAAAAAGTAACATTAATATAATTTTTTCAAGCCTTAAATTGAAATTATTTCCTACGTAGGGAAGGAAGTGAGAACGACAATGAAGTCACTTAGAGTAGGGCGAAGAGTAATGACCGTACGCCCGACCTGCCATAGTACACTCACCCGCGTACAAATGTACGAGTTACAGTACTTTCTGCCATTGATTCAAGATCTAATTTCCAACAAAAATGTAAGCATGTAGCTGCACTGTATCTACCTTGGAAAACATTTCAAGTTATTTGTCTCTGAATTCTTCTTAAAAGTCATTACGGAAATGCGAGATGCGCACTTACTTCCTCAGGGGTCCGTGGTGTGGTAATTACTCAGCTTCTGATGTCTGTTCATGGAATGTTGTTACAGAGGTGGGTGGAAAAAATATGTAGTCCCTTAATTTACTCGGAAAATGTAAGAAACCTATTGAAAGTCCAAATAAATTAATATACCCTCCCATACATTCATCTGATTGATACTAAGTAAGTAGCTTAGCCACTTTCACTACTCATACGAGTAATTTATGTATTTTGTTTTTATGCAATAAAGTAATATTTTGTATTGATTCCCGTCGTATACCTCTGAAAAACTATTCATCAGATATGGTAGTTTTTTTTTCAACGTTTTATCTTCAAATTGGTTATTTATTTTAGTATCTTGCAAGTGCCCAGCATAAATTCAATGAGTAGCTATAGGTATGTTCAACCAACGTAAGATTAGGCCCCTGTTAATTATTCTCCGCACTATCACTACATCACAATTAGTTCATGATGACGGCGGGTTTTCCCAGTTTATTTATCCCTTTCGAATTGAAACGCGATTGGTCAGCGGAACACAAACCATTACCTACACAAATTAATTACATTAGCGCTTCCGACAGTTTTATAGCGAGAACGGGTCCGAGGTTAACTATCCAGCTTTTTTAGATCTCCCCTCAGATTACTATTTCAAATCACGTTCTGTCATAGAATCAATGGGGACGTGTTACCGTATGCTGCGGTGACCAGATCTCCCTTATTAAAATAAGGGAAATACATATTGCAAAAACCTAAAATCACCGTACCTTTCTTCTTCTTCTTCCGTACGGGCTTTTCCGCAATTAGGCTGCAAATGTGCCCATTTCGCGTGCGGAGGGTGATGTTGACCGATCTTCACACCAACCAGCCAAGTTCCTCTAGGAAACCTGCCAGCGCCTTCGCGCTGCTGAAGATTTCCCGGAGACTACCTGGGTTTCCCAGGTAATGCGCCCGGCATTTGGCCACCCCTCTGCACTCCAGCAGGATGTGGGCGGCTGTCTCGTCCTTCTCCATGCATGCTCTGCATAGAGGGCTGTCTGTATCACCTATTGAATAGATGTTTGTTAAAGTTGCCATGCCCCGTCAGAGCACAAGTCACCAGACGTAGGCTCGACTTATTTAGCTGCAGAAATTGTCTAGAGAGACGGGGCACCGTACCTTTAAGAACTCTCTGCGCTGTGTATCTTCGTGTAAGTGATGGTAGCGGAGGCCGTATTCAATCGCTAAAGCTTCACGGCTAAAGGATAGTCGTTGTCGGATAAGTGGACTTGAGCTGGACACATAGCGCGGATGAGTAGGAATCGTTGGACGAGGCGGGTTGTTGAGTGGAAATCATGGGATCATACCAGACCGAGAGGCCGCCCACTCAAGCGATGGACAAATGACATGGCTAAGGCGTCTAACCGCGTCGCATGGAATAAGATGGGAGAGGCCTATATCCATAAGTGGATAACTAATGTGATCCCTATTTTTTTCTTTATACATAAATAGATTTTAAAGATGTTTACCTTGCCATTGTCTTTCATAAGACAATCACAAGGCAGATATGTATTTTTAGCTCACATACAATACAATTTTTTCTTGTTATCCCATAACAAACATTCATCCTAAACCTGTATTTCTGATATTAATAGTAACCCCGAAACCAAATAGTGGCCTGGGCACCCTACCGTGTACATATAATGGGGTAATTTTGTCGCCCACACCATTCCGCCCACATGTGAGACAGCACAGATGCTTCGTGCTCCCGTGAGGCCTCGCATGGCTGCCCTCAACTTATGTTCTATGGCGACTTCGAGTTCCCGAAGTAGGAAGTTATATGTAAGCAGTTAAGAACATTTCCATGACTCCGTGACATGACTGGTAAATGTAGGAGGAAACTTTCCGATGGAGATTTTGAGCGGTTAGCGAAATATTACTCCAATTAATGAGTGAAATGACGTAGAAAATTGCAACGCCATTCGCAAAATAATCGTCGTTGTCGTCTTTGGTATTTGATGATTGGGTAAAACGTCAACCTGCCATTTAAATACGATCTAACTGCCGCACTCAGTAATGTCATTTAACCTTTATGCTCATTATCGTAATTATGGATAGTCTGTATTCTGTATGTCTACTAAAATAAGGGTAAATATTTTAACTAAAGTGACAATTTAGTTCAAACATTCAAACTCTTTATCTTTATACCTACCCCAAAAATTAATGACCTGAGGACACGGCACGAACTTTTAAAGAAACCGTATTGTTTATACCTATAAAAAAATATATTATTTACAGCACTAACGTCTGAAAGGATAGGATCGTGACCCACTAACCATTTCTTCAAAACTATCGTACCATTTCTTTCAAACATGTACCGTATTCAAACATGTACAATATAATTATCCGAAAAGGTATTTCATAATGAGTAAGTAGGCTAGCGTAATGGTAAAGTGGGTATGACCAAAGTACACGTTAACGTTGACTAATTTTTTAATCTCCGTGCTAGCCCCTCAGATTTTCAAACCCACGTTCTCGATTGAACCAGTGGTTAAAGCAAGTGATAATGTGTAAGAATTTCCGCTCCACCAACGTCTATCTATCAAGACCTCTTCACGTAATACTGGAACTAAATGAAAGCGCCATTTCAGCAGTCCAAAGCCAGTAGAAACATCTTATTTCCCTCAGTAGCTCGACTTGAAAAATTCGAGAGGAATGTGCGCGCATTACGTTCGGTCGTTACTTAGGTCCGCGCCGGTCGGGGTTCGAAACCCGGCCGTGCGCTGACTAATAGCTGCGGTGCGGTAAAATATGTTACACGTAAGTGCGCGACATAATGGCAACTGGGTCTTAGACAGAACGTCTGGTTTCGTACCAGAACCATGCATGAAAAACAATGGTGGTTCCTCAACTGTTTTTATAAGTGAACTGTTCTTAGGAAAATTTGAACTTGGAACGGATTTTTACTGGTAACTGAATACAGTGAAAATATTGTGTTACGTTACGTTCGCCATTAAAATAATACTTTGGATGAATAATATAACCATCCTTCTGTATGATGATAACATCCATGATGGATCCAACTTTATTTTAAAACTACCAGCTCACAACTGCCGTATGTGCATATGTACAGTCACGTGCATGATAAGTATACAACCTCATTCATATATGAACCTTATACTCCTAGCATAAGAGTCGAGGTGTTTAAATTTTTATTGCAGGCGACTGTACAGGAGACATGTAATGGTTTGAAGACAATCGTTTACCTACCAATATTTTTAGGGTACCGTACCCAAATAGTAAAACACTTGATTACTCAATTTAACAATGTAGACTCCCATACAATATTTCCATCCAAAAAAGAACAATATGGTATAGGTAGAACACTTTGCGTGTTAGCATTATTCCCTTTTGTCATGTATTTTTTGACGATATTTGGTAATTGAGAATATCTATCCTTAACCATCTGGAAGAGCTGACCTGACCATATAGTTACCTACAGAAGGTGTGATATCTAGGTGGCTATAATCTATAGCAGTGACATTTTCCCCTTGGGACAAGTGTGGCCAATTATAATAATAACCAATTAGGCAATTGATTACCTATTTGATTGATTTGTATTTACATAGCATACTAGAGATTCCCGAGAGGAAATCACGATGTCCAAACAGAAGAAATGATACCTTTGTTGATTTTGATAGCTATGACGCTATCTATTTACTTTGGGATCAATACGATATACGAGTAAGTATGTACTTATCTAAAGATATCTGAAATACATTTATTTTACATAGGTAATAACAATTAGATAAACATCAAAAGTTATACAAAAACATTGTAAAAACAAACATAATTTAGTCCAAGTTGTCAAGCGAAGAAAGGAGAACCAGAAAAATGTCCCGGCCGTTAACTCAACCAGGTGCCTAATTGAGAAAGCAAAGTTTTTAAAATTAGCTAGCTAAATAAAGTCTTAATTCAACAAAGATAGGTACTGGCACCAGACAACAGCTGGTTAGGCGGCAGGTTCGTTTCAGGTCTTAATAAGGTGGCAAATGTACCCGTAGTTATAAAAGAATTAACCTACATAATCGTTAAACTGGCAGTAGATTTGATATTCTAAAGGTAAGGAACGTAAGCTTACTAGACCTCATTATACAGCTACTTATCAGGGGCGTAACTAGGGTAGCAGGTCTGACAAAATGCTATGGGCCCCGACCCCCTCGGGTCGCGCCCGGGGCCCTCGCCACGGGCCCAAGGGACCGTGAGCTTAGAAACTAGGCTATTTCTTTCTATTTCGTAAAAAAAATACCCTTTATCTAAACCGAAGGGACCTATGCGATGAATTTGCCTCGGGTCTCTAATGGTGTAGTTACACCACTTATTTATATTTATTTTCATTATGTAGCTTTACCACAAAGTAAACTACTACAAAACTTATCAAGTTATTTGTACGCATGCCAAAGACGATATGTGTTCTGCCAGCACTAAAAAGATTTGCCAAGGACACAGCATAGTTATAATATAATAAGTTTGCAGTTAAATCTCATCATCGAGTTACATCAACTATTTTCGTACAATACAGTCTGTAAAGCGGACGGCAAACCACTCGATAAAATTTTGCTATGACCACGTTAGGTATTTCATTTCGCTGGAATGCCATCGGCATAGAGAAGCGAGTTGCCACTCATACGGAAGCTATTACAAATCAGGCAATAGAAACATTGGATATTTCGACGAGCGCTACTCGAGTAGTCATGTAAGCAGATAGTTAAGATGCTTAATGGAAGGTAGGTACATATTCTCAAAACTAGCCTGCTAAAAAAGGCATGCTAAGTTTGAGCTGAAACTGTTAACACATGTTAACAATAAGCATGCTTCTCAAAAATAAGCAAACCTGTTTACACGTGCTAAAAACTCCACCCTTCCAACCGCGCCACTTAAAAGTAACAAGGCCGTCGATTTTTCAGCATGTTCAATTAGCATGCCAATAGTAGTTACACATGCTAGTCAAACTAAGTACGTAACAATACTCAAAAGTAGCATGCTTTCCTGCTTTAAAGTCGTAAGACCCAAATGTCCTCATACGAGGCAAAAACAATTGATTTACTATCGTGTAACATTATCTCTAAGCACACCACCGATACAGACAGACTGCAGGATAAATACGTATAATATTATAGTATTTTCACTATAATAATTCATTACACTTTTCTCAAAGATTTACCTTGTAAGTGACAACATCGCAAAATTGATAAAAAGTCACAAGCAGTATGTACAAATATGTATTACTCCTAAAACTCTGATTTTTAATTATGCAGAGTAAACTGACAGATATCAATGTGTCATCCCCATACATTATTAATCAATTTGACAGATGCAAAATGTCAAAATGTTTAGAAACGTTTGCATCTGTTTGAACATAATTAAAAATCAGAATATAGTTACAGTTTCCAACTGACTTGTTATTTTTAATATATTATGTAAGTACGTCATATATTTTGTTTTCATTGAAAGTTTTCTGAAACCAATTAGGTACCAGAAAAGTTAAAGTCATCATACCTATTTGGTTTAAAACTTTCACGGCAAACAAACTCAGAACTATAGCATTTTAGGTAATATATCATAAACAAAACACGGTTGTTTGTCTAAACTCTAAAGCTTCCGCGGTATTTTAATTATTATGCATACCTAAGGCCTTTCTGCTTAAATATATAAGGATAATGATAAGTCTCGACCCACTGTTGTTCTACCGTAAAAAGTTGTGAGGTTTATGTAATACCAAGTCAATTATTAATTTATTTTGTCTGAAGTTTCAGGTGCTTTGAATAAATCTATTGACTCGGCAACTGTATGAAAACGCAAATCTCACAAGATACATTATGTAGGTAAGTTAAGATTTCTTAGTGCGTTGGTGCCATAAAATATGTGTCTATATAGGTTACACAGTACATACTTAAATACCTAACATTCGTGTCTACCGCAATATATTTTATTAACGTATCTTTTCTCTTTACCACAAACACCAAAGGCCAGCATTACGACCACGAGTTTGCCGTTGAAAGAGATGTTTGATGATGTAATTTATTATAATTCAGTCACAGACAGAGAGAGATACCTTCTTAATTAAATACGTACTCATCGCCGTGACGGTAAATGCTTCTTCAAAGAAAATTATTAAATTAAGCTATTTATGCTTTTCGTTAATGTTTGGATGTGACCGTGAGTAAATAATGAGGTAGAAAACAAGTCAGCATCAAGTAAATTAATTACCTTATTACACTTCAGTGAATACCTACACATTTATACTTTCAGAATCTATCAGTAAATATTTCAGGCTCAATTTGACCAATTTTCATTCGAAAATTAATCTATGATTTATAGCGACGACCCGTTTAGCACAATGGTTTGAGCGCCGGTTGAGACGTTAGGGTCGCGGGTTCGATTCCCGCACCAACACAAATGTTTGTTGATGAAACAGATATTTGTGTTGGGACTGGGTGTTTTTGGTTCCTTCGTTGTTTCTGGTTTCCATAGCACAAGGAAAATACTTAGTTTGGGCCCATGACAATGAATGTGATGTTATCTCAATTTATTTGTTAATTTATTTATTTAATGGTAGGTACTAGTCGTATTTTACACCACAGAGATATTCTCAGACAAAGATTGGTCAAATCGTCCATTGACTGATACGTGTACCTAAATCAATAACACTAAGACCCGATTCGAATCTTTATCCGAGAATAAATATACGGCATAACGCTACAAATTAGTGTGGTATGACCGCGTTTTGCCATAAATTTACTCTCGGATAAACATGGGTTGAATTGGGCCTGACAGCCATATCTATCGTAAGTGGAGGATGAACCGTATGTATGTGTTTTCTCGTAATGTTCGCGATTTTCAGAAAAATATCAGATTGCTGCAATCGCAAATTCTTAATGTTTTAGTTCATTTAGTTCCATATCAATTTGAGGAAATTCGGCTGTTTGTTTTCTAGCCATCTGTACATTACAGTTTTTGTTTTTTAATTTAGACATTTCAAGAAAAAACTTTAAGTACAGTCGCAGAAAAATAAGACTTTAACTATTTTAATAAGTTTTTGATTTGTTTTGATAATTAATCACGACTGCAATCATCATGATATTTAACAGTAACCACGAATTTGTGACTCGTACTGAGATAGCATAACTAATACTAGATAGCACTTCTTCAGTAGACCATGAAGAGTTTTTTTCTGTTAACATCTTAAATGATCAGTCATTAGACCGATCATTAATAAAAGTAAAATGGCGACGCTAGCGAACCGAACAAGCGCTCTTAATATAACAAGACTCTTGATGTGAGTACTAGCTTAACAATATGCCTTTCAAAACTGTGGACTACCATCGGCTCCCATTACCCGACAATCGACGTTAATCTGCATCGCAGCGTAAAAATGAAAAAGAGTTTTGCGGAAAGTCAAGGGAACATTAGGAGGAAAAATGTTGCCACAATATAGTAATTGAGGTGCATTTATCCGGCAATTGGCCACCGTCCTGCGTCCGTTCGTTAGGCTGCACGGAAATGTCGCGGCAAATTGTGCTCGGGCGCCATGTAAAACCGAGCCAAGGTCTTTGTGCAAATGGAACGTGCAAGATGCACTTACTGGAATGAGAGAAGTTTGTGACTTCAAATGTTTCCTTATTTGACTTCAATTTTAAACAAATTTTGTAGGGAATGGTTTTTCAGATTTACAATTTTTTAGGTCATTTTATGTTCTTCATCCTGAGTAAATTATTTAATCAACTATGATATATCAGAACCTACGAAGATAATATAAATACATATAATTAAATATATCCAAGTCCATGGTACGGATACGGGTGGCACAGGACCGTGTGGAGAATATTGGGGGAGGTCTATGTCCAGCTGTGGACGTCTGTTGTCTCATCTGCCACTTTACTCATAAAAAAATAGATATAATAATGTTATGATATTTTTTTGTGATTGAGTGTGTGCACACAATGAAAGCAAAAGAACATAAGACAGGTAATATCAGGGTCACACGCTGTGTCACGCTCTCAGGGTTATCCCTGAGAGCATGACACAGCCCTGATAAATGCGGCATCAGGCCCGTTATGACTAGCCTGATGGTCGTATCGTAGTCAGTCCGTGCAGGAAATTCCCTGGCAAATTGTGCTGTACCGGGCTCTCAGTAAAACAGAGCCAAGTTGTTTGTAAAGACACAACCGTTACGCCTCCGCAGCAACACCACTATCAATTAATTACCTGAAATTATATTTTTACACTATCGTACATATTAAATTTAAATTCAAGTAAAAAGTGGAGATATGGTGCTGGATATTTGGAGTAACGTGAACCGAACATCGCACAAATTCTCGAGAGACTGGGCATCAAACAGCAGACAACTTGTCACTGTAATTTGATGCCGCATACTTTATTTTTTTTACCATATCTCCAAGAGAGGCAATAAATCAATAAGTCTTGTACAAGGCGAAGTAGTGGGTACCGGGCTATGTTGTAGATCATGCGATGGACGGCGCGTTCTGCTAACGTTGGTCTGAAATCACCCTAAGTAAACGGAAATCAAGCTGCTGTAATAAGGAATTTTAAGTTTTTAATTCGGAGACATCAAAGCTAAAACATAATTTAAATAGGACAGCACTTCTTATTACACATCCGGAGAACACTGCCTATATTCATATGAGGCTTGATTGGACACGGGACAGTACATTTAATGTCGAAACACAAAAGACGAGAATGGCGGGCGGCACGCCAATATGTTTTTGTGTGTGTCGTAACAATAATTGTCGTGTCGGTAACGGGCCCGGCAGATGTCGCTGTTTAATTAAAACTTTGAACCATCGTTATCCAACCCTTCGGTATTATTGGACCTCCCCATGGCATTTCACTCACACCACTTGTCAGCTCTATAACGGCTTCGTATTTTCGAATTTAATCTTCCAATTTTAATAATAACTGTCACTCACCTGCACCTGAACGAATGAAATGACGTAACTATGCATAATGGCTGTTAATAATGTACAATTTAATAAGAGTACGTGTGTTTACGGTTCCGCTTCTGACAGGATTATTTCGATTCAACACTACTCTTACTCGTAGACTGACTTAAAGCTTATGTTATAATATCGAATAACAAATAATAGTTTTAAGTTGATGTGCTAGTGCAACTAATAAATAAAGAAAAGATTGTCTCAGGTTTTCTTTTAATAATACATAAGTTAGAAATAACTTCCTTTTTATTCGATTTTGCACATTTTACTTGAAGTGATTTTTAAAGCTTTTAATGGGGGTTTTTGATGTTCAAGCGCATCAAATGGACCGAATCATAAATATGTATTGCAAATTCTACTTACAACGAAAACTTAATATTATCGCACCGACTGATTTGAAAACATACAGGTCAGCAATATGGTGCTCAGAGAAATGCGCTCAGTTTTATTGAATTATAACAATAGGTTACCTAATTGAAGTCTTATTTTACACACTATATTAATCCCCGTGGAATATAGTGTTCCTTGAGGAATTTCCCATGACACTAGACAGAAATAGAAATATTCTGAAGACCTTATCCCACCCGCCCTTTTCCATCATAGAACTACACGAGCTGAGGAGCAACGCTGTCACCGTTTTACTGTGGAAAGCATACCTTCTCGGACTAAAAAGTTTAGCAGCTCATATCACGAGCACCATAAAAAATGGAACTCGTTTGATTTCTGGTATACCTAGCAATGCTTTGCAATTCATTCTTATGTAAATATTGCACTTAAATAAATCATCGGAGGGTTCAGGTGGGACTCGAACCCACAACCTTCCACAGACTAGGTGGCTGGACCCTCCGATGAATTTTTAAGTGCAATATTTTCTTCAAATGAAGCGTGAAGAAGCATCTCGTGGGCCATTATGGCAGTGCCAGCCGACGGATGTGATGCCGTGCCGTTGCGTCCGCTGTAACGTGGGCTCTCCTCATACTGAGCCACTATAATAAAACCTTTTCCATAATATCTCAGCATCTTAAAGTTAATTACACATAACACAATAAAGCAGATAACAGACAAATGAATAGTACCTAAAACCCTAATCCTTCTGTACTGATTAAGCCATCATCCCCCTGTCCGCCGGTCAAAAGCCTGTGTCGCGGTCCCTCGAGTTAAAACATTTCTATTTAGCTGCACATTGTATGTGCCCACAGCGTGTATTACCTACCTGGCCGAACACCCCCTGTCTCATTTTTCGCGCCTGTACGATGTACGGTGGATTATAAATTTGCCTTCACAAAAGACCCGGCGACGTAAGTTAGCTATTTACAAAACGCCACCATTTGTATGGCACCGTATTTTGTAAAACGACGTAGTTTCTACTTGGCTAACTAGCGCGCTAAGGTTCAGTTTGAAGTTCAATTTAAAAATTACAACCTATTTTATTTTATCTATCAAACTTTGTTACTTTCGTTTCATCAAACTCATCACATACAGGCACAAACACATATAAAGAGTAAAGTAAAGTATCAGCCTATATACTGTCCCACTGCAGGGCAAAAGGCCTCCATCATAGAAATCAAGTCATCGCTACTATGATGGGATTAGGCTTAATCACCGCTTGCCTAATGCGGATTGGTGATCACAAACCCGAGCCATGTTCGAAAAATTCGAAACATACTACTTCTTGCTCGACCCGGGAATCGAACCCAGGACCCCGAGACCACGGCCCGGTATCTAAACCACAAGACCAACGGGGCGTTTTCACTAGACCAACAAACACACATAGACTTGAAAAATCTACAGGTGCATGTTCGGATTCAAGCCACGACAAATCAGCGTCTAAAATACACTCAGGCAAATCATGACAAATATCAACTTAAATAGTAGTGGCTTATTTTAATAATTGAAACGTTATTGTAGAATAGATATATTGACTTGACCCCAACTGCTTCAACTACCACATTGCCCGCTATAAATCAAGATAACTTATGTTATCAAATCCATCACCATCTAAACCTAATTGAATAACATTTCGCAGCCATAAACACGTTAAGCTATTTCAGATTATCTCGGCTCCCCAACTCAAATTTAGTTCTGGTAACTACGCGGCCAAACGTATAGCAGTTTCAAAGTGCTTAAGTATCTACATAAAATATGTATTCAGTCGTCGCGCCGCAAAAGCCTCAGAAAGTGTCCCTATTAGAGTGGCATTGTGAATGCAGTAGCGTAAACGCAGCGGTTATAGAGTTTGCAAGGATGCATTTATTGCCGTTCATACAGACTGCGCGAACGTGAGTGCTAAACGCATCGTTGCATGCGGGACAACCGTGTACGTTGAAGATTTCATGGGGTATAGTGATGTGACTTATTATTTAGTTATTTATTAATCGAAAAGCTTTTGCATAAAAAGTGCAGTGTCCCGCAAAACTATTTTTATAGTTCATGCAGGATCATGGGTCTAAAAAAACTTATTGGCTAATATAAGCTACACAAATAATATTTTTTTAGCTTTTTCCTTAAAAGTATTATTATCTTGTTCCCGGCGAATGTCTTCGGGCAAACTGTTCAGTAGGTAGGGGCAACCTTTTAAGTACTTTATTAAGGCATGAGTTCTTTACTTTAATATGGGTTTTTTTTATTTTACCATTTTAAAATAAAATAAATAATTAATGAACCACAAAGTTCTCACACTCAAACAGACATTCCGGAAAATCCCCTTTTTGTCAGCTAGTATTCATTATGCAGACACTATTCACTTGCTAACGGTAGCAAGTTGCGTCCCCCAGCCCACCCAGACCCAAGTCAATTTAGAATTATACTATACAGAATAGTTTGTTTGCTCTTTTGACCCGACGGGGAATCATTCCATGCTTGAGCGCAACGCCACTGCGCCTTTAAAGTTCCAATAAATAAAAATACGATGCTTATTTGCTGACGACATCATAGTCATCTTAAACAATACCTATAAGACCTTAACATGTCGAAATTGTGATAAAAATTTTACTAGTGACAAAACCAAACAAAATAAAAGTCAAAAATGTTACTATAAACAAGGATTTCATCTGGGTCCAACTGTATCAAAGCGCCCTCCGAAACACCAAAACACTCATGATTGATGTCGTTAAGTTGGCTGCGGGTGGTAAAGCGTGCTTTGCCTAATTTCCTGCCTCGGCAAAATTACGGTAACCCTAATAAAACGTTTATATAAACATAAAAAATGCTTTGACTAGAGTCAAAGCATCACATCGTAAAATAAAAATACTGCTAGGGTCGAAGATAAATCTAGTGAATGCCTTTTCTTGGAATCGCATCACTAATATGGATATCAGATTTGTGTTAGCCGCACGTGCTGTTTGTAGGATATAAACAGTAAGCTATCCAAGCCCTGACCTCAGCATTCAAGATAGATAATCATAGACTAGTTTTGCCAAATAGTGAAGAAAAAGCTACTACATACTACCTTCCAATAAGAGTCATGACTGGCTCACTCATAACACTGACACACTGGTCTTGCTCTGGACTAATTGATATTGCTCTGGAGCACAAACCAAGATGGTTTACCTATATCAAATGGATGATCCATTATCATGATATAGACAGTTTATGACAAATTCAGACTTTTTAATATATGCAGTAGTTTCGAAAACACTTACCTTGAATTACAAATTAAATTACTTACCTTTATGTTGTACATACTTAGTTCAAAATATTTCAGTTAGGCTAAATCTTTGATAGAGTTTGAACCCGGTGTCTTTCAACAATTTATTGGAGTGCTATTTATATATAATTCAAATTTATTTAATTTCTAGGACTGCAGAAAGTAATTTTGTATTTACATCATGCAATTTCAATTAAGTAAATTAATTGACTTACGTTAGTTACAAATCAAATGTTCTTAATGGTTACTGAAGCAGAAACTCATTAGCGACTTTACGAGTAGCAGTAATATTTTAAGCGTGCTCATGTAGCCTTCCAATCATTCTATAGGCAAATCATTTGTTTCTATAATTTAAGACTAAGATTATAAATTGAAGCAATTGGGGTCGGAGGCCCTCATTAAAAACTTTTATGAGTTTCTTCGAGTTCCTCGGTAGGTATTGTGAACAGATTGACGTCCGAATTCTGATGACTTATCGTGAACCTTTGTACCCAGAGAAGGTACAATGGGAAATTGAAACTCGTTACAAAGAGCTAGGATTGATAACCTCAGGATAAACTGGAATATTTTATGTTAACTCCGGTAATTATTATTATCATGTCATTTCCAGAGAAGTAAATCGTACTATATTATGATATAACACTTTTGATATTATATTAAAAATATTTGACGTAAACCTAAACGTGTCTTCGGCTCGTAAATAGAATCTTGCGGGATACATTTTCCCAGTTTAATCCATAGTAAGTATAATTCATTATGTCTTGGCTGATGCGTTCAACGAAAAAATTACAATCTCTGACAAGAAATAATAGAACAGTATGCACTTTAAATTGGCTAGAAATATGTTAGAAAACTAACATCCTTGCCTACCTTGCCAGAGTGCTTAGGTACCTTGTCCTGCTGTTTACCATCTACATACAATTTTTTAATTGAATGTCTAGTCACTTTGAGAGACCGCTCTAACATTTTGTTAATAGCACATTTTTATGAAATTCTCATTTGTGAAAAAAAAAAACATTTTTGTTTGTTTTTTTTTATCATTTTAATTAGGTAGGTAGTAGTCATTTTTATAGGTACAAAACGGTCTGCCGATGTGAGGACATTCAATAAAAATATCACTACTTAATCAAGAGCAAACTAACATAACTAAACTAAATTTAATTTAAATCGGTTCCGTAAATTTGGCGTGAAAGCGGGCTTCGACAGGGCTTCGTAATATCATTTATAATATTAGCAATATTAATTTATTACCGTAAGTAAGTAAGGATTACCGGGTATTGTGTATATTGCTGCTGCTTTATAGCGGATAATACTAAGAAATCCCAAGAAATTCCAGTACCTACCAGGAATCCCGAGATTATTCTCTATTGGCATCACCTGTACCTAGAAGCGTACTAACAGTATATCAAATACTTATGAAGATTGTATTAAGTAGGTACCTAAATTGGAAGCCTACAAATATAATGTTACATAGATCACGATTGTTTAAAGTAAGTCTTCACTGGAGGCAGAGAATCAGTAATTCGTGTAGATCGGACCAGCTCACGAGCCCTTAACGAACGTTTGGCTTACATTGACGGTTTTAAAGATGAGTAGCTAATCAAATTCTACAACAAAATAATTTACACAAATTGAACAACAAAAACATACTTAAACAATCGTAACAGATTTAACGAGTGCTTGAACGAGACTATCTTGTTTGTGCTTCAAACTTTGATCGCAGCAGATAAGAGGCAGTGAAAAGTTCAATACAAAAAAAACCAGCGAGTCAGAGTCGCGCACTGAGGGTTCAGTACAAACTGTAAGGAACCCTGAAAAGTGGATTAAAGTCGAATATGCCGTCATTGTATGGGAGCTCCCCTTAATTAATTATTTAATACTATTAAGTAATATTGCGAGTACTGTCTACCTGTTGCCATTATTGATATCGAGAAAAAAACAAAACAAAATGCGTATGCTGTAATAGGAGCTCCCTTAAATATTTATTTTGTTTTGTTTGTAGTACCTATTTGTTAGAAGTAAATAATCTGTATAAGTGTCCACTGACTAGCTATCGTGGTTCTTGAGATACAGCCTAGTGACTAGCACACGGACAGACGGACAGACGGACTGTCGGACAGACGGACAGACGGACAGACGGACAGATGGACAGACGGATAGATGGATAGGCGGACATACGGACAGAAAGACAGACAGTGAAGTCTTACCCTTGGGATAGGTACGGACTGCACTAACAAAAAGTAACAACAACCCAAAGTTTGACAACAAAACGATTCACACAATTGAAAACATACTTAAACAAAAGCCTTAAACCTGTTACAGATTTAAAGCGTGTAGCTTGATATTTTGTTTGCTATTCGAGCCTCGTCCGCCGCGGTCGAATCCGAAAGGCTCGTATATTTTATTGGGAGGCGGCGAATTAAGAGCAATTCACATTGGCCGATTTCCCGTCGGCGGCCGCTACGTGCTAGAGACGTAGCATTCTACGTGAACAATCGAGTCACTTATACCTAATCGATATTTTCCTTAGCAACTAAAATCGAATAAAATAAAAGTTACAAAATTAGGCGAAAACTTTTGGTTCTATATTTTTAAGAAATCACTGCATATTTTGATTTTGTCTCTTACGTTTTTGCAATATAGTTCCCTAAATATTTATCATAATTTATTAGAGCATCTAATAAAAATACATTTCTTTCCCTATATCATACCTAACAATTAATTTAATAATAATAAAGTTTATTGAAACAACATCAGCTTACACGGTACACAAGATTATCTTAACTAAAATAATACATAGATGCTAAGGTTGTTTTAATCGATAAATGCTTTTTTACATTACCAAGACTTCTACGCTAGGCTAGGCCTATACTGTAGACAGTTTATGTTCACTAGTTACCATTTTAATTTAATTTACTTTAGTTCCTGGACCTACGATGCCAGGATCAACTGGCCACTAGCATATTATTGGAAGACATAATTTTTGTTTCACAGGCAGAACAAATAGTTACCTATCATTAAAATATAACGTTTAACATAACTTTGAATCCTTCAACTTAAGTGGGCATTTTAGGTGAAGGCAACAGCATACAGACGCCCACAATTTTAAGGATTTTTTGAAAAAAGTAATTAACTTTTTCTATACTTTTGAAACCCTATGAATGACTAAATTTCGGGTTCTTTATACAAATGAAAGCTGAAAAAAACTAGAACACGTTTGATTATCGTTCAGAAATCCGATACTTTTTATAAGTTCGAATACGTTTCACACCTCTACTGCGTGGCACGACAATCCAATTAATAAGCAAACCTTTCGTATTCACAGCGAATATCAAATGTTTGTCCGACGTCCAATTGGCCGTTCAAATAAAATATTCATATTATAACAATACATTGTTGACTGTGATTGCGGCACGTGCGCAAATTCGGCTTTAACGATTTCGAGTGGGTTGTTTCCCGCCTAATTTTCCGGATTCAAGATGTGAAATATTTCATTTTGTAACTTTCCGACATACTTTTTCATTGTAATTAAAACGTATGTATTTACTCACATCATTGAACAGCTTAAATATTTCTGAACATGCCATTGATCAGATGGAAATTCGGTCCTCTGTGTAATTTCGAGTGGGTTGTTTCTTGCCTAATTTTCTGGGTTCTAACAATTTATTTTCTTAAATTAGCTTCCAAAAATCTTTTTTCATTGCAATCAAAACATACTTATTGGTTTCAATAAGCAGGTTGTAATACTAAAATGTTTCTAAATATGGCTTTTGATCACGACGTGCCGTAAGGACTCTGTCTATGTTCTTATTTAGCATTTGTGATAATTGTTTTCCCTTTTAGTAAAATTCCGTTGAAACGGGACGCCATCACGCAAGTTGAAATTCCGCTGAACATAATTAGAACCATTACATGAACATTTCACTGATTTCAAACAATTTCTACTCGGCCTTTACATGCTGATACGCAAGTATATGGATATGCAAGTATGAATATTAGTGATGTTCAAGACTCGAGACTTCGAGTCCTATTTTTGAAGCCTCGAGGCGGAATGGCAAGGCTCAGTGAGCTCGGTAGGCTTGGTGTTGCGAGCTTAGTCGAGCTGCGAGCTCTCTGAGCTATGCCTCGAGGCTTTAAAAGAGCTCGAGTCTTCAAAAAAGCTCGAATCTTCGAGAGAACCCGAACGTGAAATGAGCTCCAGTCTTAAAATTAACGCAAGGCTCTCTAATAAGAGGATACAGGACCAACGGCTTTAAATGGTTTTAATGGTATATGCTAGGGGTTAGGATTTACGTAATCCTAGCCACTTCGTACCTACCACTCGGAACAAGATTTATTCTACGACTTTTGGAAGTCTGTTAAAGAAAAATTTACTCGCCATACAAAATAAACAAGACACTGCAACGACAAAAACAAACGAATTTTTATTTTCGTAGGGACAATCATTTATAAAGGATGTTTTTTCCTTTTGTAAGTAAGTACCTACATAAACTCGTATATGTTTTAAGATAATGAGCATTAAGTTTAAATGCCGTCTCAGTGTGACAGTTAGAGCTGGAAATACATAGATCCTTTTTCAAAACCAAGGTTTCTGAATGTGGTAAGTTCAATGAACCAATTAATACAAACTAGCTAGTATTTTTCGAATAAATGCTGTCCATTATAAGATTATTCCTAACGCGTAAAGGGGTGTCAAAGGAGATTAACATTTTAATTAAACGTTCGTGATGTGAAGCATTTGGTGAATACAAAACGCGAAGACTTCTGTTGAAATTTTAATTGGATTGAATTTAAATTTAAAAGTTATTTCTAACTTTTTCATTGTAAATATTACTAAGATGTTACTCGTTTTGATATTGAATGTAAAGCGCAGAGCGAGACATGTCACATAGTATGTACAGTCATGATTTTAATCAAATTTTAAGAATTATGATGACCCTTCTGTTCAATATTCTTATTTATTTTGTACTATTCGTTTTAGTTATCCTATAATTTTATATTTTTAGAAATCTTCTTAGTATTCATTTAGTTTCTTTTTTATGCTCTATTGTAGTCAATGTGGTGCATTCTACGAAATTATTGTTTCCGAAAAACATTTAAAAATGAAAAAAGAAATAGCAAAAACATAATTTGATACAAAACGAGTCGCTTACAATAGAGTATGAAGAATACTTGAAAAACTGGATTCGGTCTGTCTGTTTAGTTTTCATGTAAATTTGCGGTTCTAACGTATAATAGTATATCAAGACTCTGGCCAGAAAGTGTGAGCTCTTATCCCAAGGTTGTATGTGCAAACGACAAGGCCCGTTGAGGTCAGGTTACGCTGGTGTTGTCAGTGAAATAACAGATTGCTCTGTCGTGGTTGCCTTGATTTCCCACAAGATTACCCCAATGAAGGTAAGAAGTCAACCGCGGCTCTTGCGTTGTTTCTACCTCAGTTATTATGTTTCTAATTTTGTATTTCACTCCATCTAACTCCCAATGTAACGGTTAAATATTTTATTGTTTGTTAGGGTACTCGCCTAAGCTCACATTTGCTATTGCAAAAATAAAGTTATTTATATTTACAGGGCTAGGTGAACTATGTTGATAAGGTACACAGTTCCTACTTGATGTTTGAGAAATAAAATCATCCGGCAGAGAACCAAAGTCATCGAAATAGCTCACAGGATTAGTAAGCTGAAGTGGCAGTGATCTGGTCAATTGGCCATATCCGCCGCCGAAGTGACAACCGCTGGGGTACACAAATTCTGGAGTGGAGACCACGTGTCACAAAATGGCTGGCAAAAGCTGGATGCGAGAAGCAAAAAATCGATTGGAGCGAACATAACATTATCCTTAATTAAATGAACAATAAATACCAATAAACTAATATCAATTCAGCAGCAGACGTATATAAATCACATCCCTAGTAGGTAGCTTGTATCAATTAGATAATATTACGCAGATCGTAGTTTCAATTACTGGCACAAACTCAATCAAGCTACCCCGGTATATTCCGGAACTTTAGTCGTATATATCTAGAACATCATAAAGCCACTAGCACTTAATTATGTGGACTACCCGGGCCACGACACGGGGTCCCCGGGGCACCTTGTTAAAGTTTTACGACAACATTCCCTCATCGCGTCGTTACAATAATTTGTCATGTTATGGAATGGAAACCAGATAACAAAGTTGTGATACTCTCTCGTTCCCTTTTCGCTTTTAATGTCATTGATATTCTTGATAGCGGTTGTTCAGAATATACTTGTTTACAATTATGTCCTGTTGTTTGGGAAAGTATGTGTTCCTACGTCGTCTTATTGTTATGTGTAAATTAAGATAAGTATCACTTTGGTGACCTAGGTATCGCTGGAAAGACGTCGTCGCGAGTGATTTGCGAGAACTTCAGACCAAGGACTGGCAACAATTAGTGCAGGATCGACCGAAGTGGCGTTCTCTTGTTTCGGAGGCCAAGACTCGTTACGGGTCGCTGAGCCAGTGGAGTAAGTAAGTAAGTTAGAATCACTTTGGTGATGACCTCGTAAGTTAACACAGTTAAACTATTTCTATTCACTTATATTGATTGGTTCATGTGGTTAGAAACGTTTTAAATAGATAATCCTTTATGCAATTCTCTTTACATAAAACTTTTTTGGGTGAGAGAGCCACGCTTCTACATAAATGGGCTGGGCTCGACCGGAGTGATACAACGGTCTCATAAGCGACTGGCATGAAGTGATTGGTATCACATAAAAAATGCAATATTTCAAACGAAAAAAAAAACAGTACTTAGTAAGAAATAATCAGTAATATAAAGCATAGGTAGGTAGGTACATAGGTATTTATAAAATGTACAAATAAGTCCTTAAACACTCCCAAACGGTTTCAACTAAAACCTTTACATAATTCAATTAAGTGTAAGTACTTATGCATATTTTACGACCCCACTGTACCACAATTAAACTAATGTAGATTTCACGCTGAATTTCATTTGGAACTAAAGAGAAAAACACTTTCTCTCTGAATTTCTCGTATTAAAGACCGCCTCGCAAAATCTAATATGAGTTGCTACTTGAGTCTAACAGGTAAACAAATTCTTCGAATTTCATCGTGCCGATACTGATTTGGAATGACTGTGATATTAATAATAATATCCTCGAATCTAAATATGAGGGTAAGAGAATAAAAGTGTGTTTGTGTCTGAACTTGGAAATAGTTCACTAAAATATGTCCTGCATATTTGATCCTTAAGATCGGCCGCCTAAGCTGAATCGACTGGAAATCATTATTAATCATCACACGAACGTTTGTCAAAGGCTGGTACAATACATGTGATACCACATGTGAATGTGATGTGGTAGAAGTCACTACCAAAAGCGCGATCGGACAAGTATTGGAGAATCCGAACCCTGAAAATAAGCATTATGTAACGACTTTCCTATGTTCAAATAGGTTTAGAATTATTAATATTGTTGGTTGCGGGAATGGAACCCGTGACACTTACGTCGCAACCCACATAAACAAAAAGAAATTGAGGACGTCTTTAAAAAGGTTTCAAAACATCCTCAGTTTCTTTTTACCCAGAGGATTTTATAAAAAAGCTCATACCGATCCTTTGTTTACCTCATAAAGACGAGGGTTTAGACTACCTCATGGCCCAAACGGAATCAGAACCAACTGCAGAATATTATTAGGCTTGACGGAGTCACTACTTCATTATCGCTACCATCAATTGGTTTCTGTGTAAAAGTATTTCCACCATGTAATTTACTAAAGAACTTCCTGGACTCATTAAAAATCGGTACAATAACGCGTTTGCAACGTTGTGATAATATGCCTTAATCTGAGCGCCTGGCGGAATGTCGAGCGATAAAAATTCCACGCCGACGCCTCCTGCTGTACTAAATAACTTTTATTAACGCTCACACATTTTAATTTTGTGTTCTTTGTTTAACAAAAAATAAACACTCTCCTTTTAAAATTGGATCTCGTAAAATAGCCATAGCATCGCAAGCTGGAAAAATGTCGCCAATGAGCCTTTAATGTGATTCGAATAAAATCATAACTAAAATAACGACTCATTTTTCCAGTCAGAAAATTGCGGATGTTTTAGTCCTTTCCTTTTACGCTAAGATCCATCGCTTCTGTCAAAAGGTAGATAACGTAATGGACTGTTTTAGTATTAGGACAGAAAGTGTTCGTGATTTTTCATTGTCTTCTAAACAATTTTGGAAAGAAAATAGTGTAACAACCAAAATAGACCCCTAAGTTTTGCAAGTTTAATTTTGACGTGTCTAAAATTAGATAGTAAAAAGAAAGAAAAAAGTGTTCGTGATTTGTCATTGTCATTTACTTTGTAAAGAAAATAATGCTACAACTAAATAAGGCTTTTATGCTTTCCAAGGTACGATAACATTTTCGAATGGCAATAAATTCGTTTAGTTTATGGTCATGACGTGTACAAAATTAATGTAATACAATCTATGTAGATAATGCTGTGCGATATGAAATGATAACTTCACAAGTAAAAGGACCCGTCGACGGGAGCTTAATGGTAAAATATTCCCGTCAGGCCCATTAAACAAGCAAAACACGTGATTTCAAAACCGCATGTTAAACACCAATACCCGTTTAATTGCACAGTTAAGGACCCCTCACTCGTGTACCCGCAGGTCTTACATACTAATTCTCACAATATTTCCCAATCCAAAAGGGTTCTGTTTTAAATCTACGAGGAGTTTGCGAGTTGAAAATAAATGCCTGTTTTAAAGGAAACACGTTATTTATCTTATTTACGTTGTAAATAAATATAGCGATGCTTTGTTTGCGAAAACGAGATAACGTTTCTGCAAGTTTGTTTCAATATTTAGATATATATATATTTACATTAAGATATAATTTAAATAATTTTGAAATTGTAGTAGTTTGAAATACATTTGCAAGTCAAGGACTTTTTTGAGAATTGAGGGTTGTATAACGCTTTTAACTTTACACGTCGTAGAACTAGCTTCATAGAATCTTCATCTTAATAAAAAAAAAACGGCATACCCGTTTCGTTTTCCTACTGGGTCTTTGTGCATATAACAGACAAAGTAATCCCCATCTTAGCCATTTAAATATAGCGAATGGCCAAGCCACATATTTTGATAAGATATTTATAGTATTCGTGGAGTTAGGTCTTGTAGGATTGCAGCATGTGGACTAGGAAACTTGGTTCAACATGAAACCTAATAACTTTTTGAGCTTGAAAATGTTGTGTTGAGTGGAACTTAAGACATGTGTAATTTAATCGAGTGCTTACTTATTTCAACAACTAGTAAATCAAAAACATGATCTTTGGGAAAACAAGGAACATTTTCAAGAATAACAGTTCAACAAGATTCGGCATATAAGTTATTAGCATTACAAAACATTATTTTTCTTTTATGATTATAGACAGCCAAATCATGACATGCGAACAATGTTACTAAAAAATGAGGACGTAAACAAAAACAACCAAACACAGATCTAAACATTATTGTTTGAAATTAAAAAATAAACTCGAGTAATTTCTACTGGAGTCGCATCACTATGTCAAAATAAAATACTCCTACAATGTTATCGAATGAAAGTTTAATTTCCATTCACACGTAATATCTGTCTCGTCTCATGTCAATAATTCCATTGTGGTATTTTTATAGGCGCAATGAGGGGCGAACTTGTCGAAGCCCGCTCACCTGTGAACTGTTGGCCGACATACTGGAAATAGGAACAGTAGGACACCCTTATTACCCTTGTTTTACCTATAAGTCTTTACGTGACTATGAGTTTAACTTTTTTAGAAATAGTCCACCGATTAATTTATTTATATTGATTGTGGCGATCAGATTTTTTTAAAAGTAGGTACTGCAATAAGGTGGAGGCGATTTTGTTCAATAAATATCTTTACTGCTTTTCTGAAAATAATTAATTAGTTTGCACTGAAGCTAAAACAATCTAAGAGGACATATTATCCTCCAATCCTAGATAACTCGTGAGGTCTAGACCCTCCTTACCCTATATCCTCGCGCTTTTACGTTTAATTTGAATGTGAATCTGATTATTTTTCAATGCATGACAGATTCTCTTTATAAAATCAGCCATAAACGGCGGCCAGTATCAAAGGAGTTTACCATCGTTACAGTACCTACTTACTTCGATACTTAAGAAATATATTAAAATTTTAGACGCACTCACAAAAATATTCACAATTTGTTACGTTTAAAACTTTTAATAGAAATATTATGTACTCAACTGTTTCTGGTCAATAAAATATGTGTTTATGAATGATTGATAGGTATAATACCACGGTAATATTATGTGCTCTATCCGAGTTTCTAGGTATAATAATTTTACTGTTTCCCCGTACACTGTAAAATAGCTCAATCCTCGTTTTTACGTAAATATTCATGAATTTAACTCTCATTTTCATTCAGCACATCATTTTCGTCTCAATAAACTTGAATGAGTAACAGATTGTTTTATTACGAAACAAATTTTCTTTGCCATAATTTTTCAACAATTTAGCTGGCGAAAAATCAGGCCAGAAAGGAATGATGGTTTGTCGATCGGTTGTGACCTTGACCCTCGTACTGCTTTTATTTGTTCCTAAAAGTGTGAAGTAAGGGACTGCTAAGTCATAAAATTGTTATCCCTATCTCAGACTAGGCTGAACGTGAATAATTTAAGCAAAGTGGATACAGAAACTTTGTAACTGGGCGTCTGATTGTCTAAGATACCAGAAGATTTTAGTATATTAGTATTTAAGAACCGGCAAGGGATGCGCGAGTAAAAAAATATGACCCTAATATACTTAACTGTGGGAGAGCCACGCTTCGGCATGAATGGGCCGGCTCGACCGGAGTGATACCACTGCCTCACAGAAAACCGGCGTGAAACAGCCCCTGTGCTGTGTTTCGCCGAGTGAATGAGGGTACCGGTTTCCCACTCGGGGGGAAGGGAATAAAAGGTTGGCAGCGCACTTGTAACTCCACTGGTGTTGCAAGTGTCCATGGGCGGCGGCAATTGCTTACCATCAAGTAGGTGATCCGCCTGCTCGCGTGCTACCTATCACATAAAAATATATATGTACATATATATATAAAGGTGTGGGAGCTACCGTTTGATAAATTTTATTCTACCAATTGCTCGGTGTGGCAATTATGTACATGATCATCGTGCCAATTTACAGCATACATTTAATTTTCCCCCTAACACCACGCCGCCATTCAACTCGTTTCTGAGCCTTGTACTACAATGGTTAGCCATACTTAAAGTGTATGTAATGCCCATGATAGTCATTTAGTATAGTCATTTAGTCAGTGATGGCTGGAGCATGGCAGCTTCTCTGCCTATGTCACTGCTGCACAACACTGGCTATCGCATTGAACTATGTCGTGTCTAACCGTCCTTTTCACTTAAAGTCCGATCCACATGTTGCAGTTCAGTTTCGTGCACTGTATGTGTCGTTGCATCGATTTCACTTGTACCTAGCACTTTCTCGGAGTAAAGGACGCTGTATTTGGTGTGTAGGTTTAGCAGTACAAGGCTAGTCTGCTGCTATAGGTAGAAGATATTTTAGGATGTACTCAGAGGTGTGGTTGTTTCTGGTTTTCTTTGTTTACAATTTATTCCCTTAGTAGGCACGGATAGCCAGACGCTTAAGGTATATAAATCGTACTTTAAATGTCCTCTCATTTTTTGTCAAAAGTATTTACTTTAATATCAGTCGAAGAAATTTAGGAAGTCTGGCTGTGTGCTAAAGAGATAAGACATTTAACCCACCAATACTACTACTACCCTATTGGTGGCTTAAATGTCTTATGGCTAAATAGGGGTCACCTATTAATTTCGCTCGGAAACGTTTTCAAAAGTGAAATGACAATCGCGGAACGACTTGGAAGCCGTCCCAGAGCGGCATATATTATATCGTCATATTCTTATTTTTTTCTATATGTATATTATAAAGAGATACCAAATATTTTTTGTCAAAAAATCTTTGAGTTCTTATGTGTACACATCTACCAAAAAAAGTTTACCTCCTCTAGTTTTTCCTGGAATGATCTTACTCTGCGTTGGGGTGCACATAAATAAGAGTGTTCTCGATTAAGTCCCGAGACGGCAGGCAATAAAATAAATTCACCCTTCTGCCGTCCATCGCGAGAAATATTGATTTGGGCTTTGCCGAGTCTCGACAATTACCTGGCGCCTTTTACTTTTTCGGAAAAGATTAAATGAGACAATTAGGTAATAGATGGTACGTGCTTAACGCGGGACCGACAATTTCTCGATCTAAAAAGCCGTAACGTTTATGTTTCTCGATAACACTCGTACAGACAGCCACACGTCCGGTTTGTATAATCTGTCAAATTTCCTCAATTGATATTGAACCAAAAGTTGTTGACATTAAGGTGAGAGACTATTGTAGAAATTTGTATATTATGATGTGTCGCTGTCAGCACCATATTATGAAAGAAGTAGTCTTTTAGGAACCACCAAGTGAATTATCTCCCACAACTACTATACATAATATTCATTATAGTAGAAGCATAAATAATTGTAGTATACCTAAATGACAAACTACTTAAACATGTAATATGAGAACATAATATTTTAACTTTAAATAATATTTAAAAAAAAGTTATAGGAAAATCTATCGGTATGTTTGCACATTTAATGTCTATCCATAAAATGTGCATTCCAATGAATGCTTGCACATTCCGACAAAAAAAAAAAAGATGAAGTAATACAGCTCATTTTTGGAATGTCGAGACTTCTAACTAAAAATATTTTATGAGCCGTAGGTTTAAGATACCTCTATTTTTTTAACTGCCGCGGCGTCCTTTTGCATTTCACGTCTGTGCCTTAACTACATCGTTAATTAACTCTGTACTTAAAACGAATTAAAATTTTAAACATTCACAAATTAAATTACGGAACTCGAATTGCATTTCATTATTTAGTTAGCGCTCGTTGTAGTTAAGAGTACCGCTAATGTTGCTGCGAGTTGCAGTGAATAAGTTTAAGCACTCTCCAACAGTTGTCGCTATCCGCTACAAGACTCGGGAACTTTTTAATTGGCCAGCCTTACAGATTGAATAAAAAAACACGTCAAGGGTCCTTTCGCCTTAATTAAATTTACTCTTGAACCGGCGTACCGAAATGGATCTCCATTTTTTCATTCAATGTTGCTTTTATCCTAAGCTGGACACAAACAAAACGTAATTAGACAAATAAATATGACAGCCGCCTCAGTTGTTTGCGAGATTTTGTAATTTAAGTTAACATCATTGTTTGTTCTGGATTCATCCAAGTGAGATCTTTTAGCGATCAAGATCAAAGCGTTTTGTTGTTGGACTAATCCTTACGAAGCGTGTAATTTCAACGCAGAGGCGAAAATAAATTAAGTCACTTGTATTTACATTAAGCGTCTCTTTCAGAATAGGCTTTTATAAGGACATCTCTTCTTAGTCGTGTACTTCATTACTGAAGGCCGTGCCCTTCCTGAAATGCGTTGGCGGAGGAGATGGCGAGCTGTAACCACAGCTTCCGATTATGTCGCAGCCGGATCGTATAATCCGCCGTATTACATGACGGCTAGCAGACATGTGTAAGTAATGCTAGTAATATGACGCGGGTGATATTACGCGGCCAAGTAATATTGCATTACTTATTACCCGGCGATACGAACCATCACACCATTACTCGAAACATTACTCAGTACATCGTATCAAAATAAATGTGAAATAAATAATTTACGCCCGTATTTCATAGTGGTTAAAGCCGTTTTTATAAGAACACATTACTTACGCGCGCGGTCTATTACTTTCTTTCTCTTATAATCCTCGAGTGAAAGAGATGACATTAGATCAGAGACATCGCTCATCCGCGCCGGTAATATTGCATTACTTATTACCCGCGATACGAGTCATCACACCATCACTCGAAACATTACTCATTACATCGTATCAAAATAAGAATATGAAATAGATAATTTACGCCCGTATTTCATAGTAGTTAAAGCCGTTTCTATAAGAACACATTACTTACGCGCGCGGTATAATACTTTCTTTCTCTTATAATGCGCGAGTGAAAGAGATGACATTAGATCAAAGACATATTGGATGTTCGGAACAACGATTTGCTATGCAGTTTAGACCTTAATTCCATAGAAATAAGGTTTTTTTTGACATGTGTCATTTGTATCGACGGCGCTCTGTTTTGGCGCCAAAGTGCCTCAGACAGATACGAATACGAGGTCAGTGGAGGTCAAGGAATGAAATGATGCAAATTACCTATATCTATACTAGATGCAAACCCGGCTTCGCTCGGGGGAAAATGTGAAATAATTAATGCATCAAGAAAGTCATGATATCACGTAAATAGTTCCCAAAGAATTAATTTCACGACTTTATTGAAAGACTATACACATCTGTACAAAATGTAAGTAGTGTACCTACCTAGATATTTATGAGCAAGGTAGGTATAGATAAACAGTGGGAGAGCCACGCTTCGGCATGAATGGGCCGGCTCGACCGGAGTAATACCACGTCCTCACAGAAAACTTGATTGGACCCATTTACATCCTTCCATTTGAAATAATAATAGAACCTAATAATTATAAATTTTATAAAAATACAATATTCAGTACCGTTAATACCACTTTTTAATGTAAGCATTAAATATTTCCTCTACAAACATCAATTACTTACATTGCAAAACTAACGCGTCGCAAAGTAAAACTGTTTTCGTAATTCGCTACTTGACAAATTTCTGAAGTATATTTTAGAGGTATATTATCTATAGACTTATTTATTTTAAACCCCCCTACAATTATATTTTTTTCAAAAAATATTTATTTTGGCTTAGCGAAATATTTTATTACATCAGCCCAGAGTAATATTCATTCATAGTACAGTAATTTTCATACACCGAGACATAACAATCGCTCAACACTATCGGGTGATGTTTCGAGTAATAGTAATATCACCAAGTGATATCACTTTTCTGTCAGTGTGATGAGATATTACATTACATTTCAGTGCACTGTTATTCTCATCTCTGCTAGCTGTTATCAAAAACAGGGCCGTTTTGATATGCGGCAAACCAACAATTGGCCACTTTGTCAATACGACGAGATACGTTCTTCATTAATGTGACCCATGTTTAGTTGCATCATTCTATGCACTGCTTAATAAACACTTGACGAGTGTTGCTACAACACAAAATTATCTTTACAAGCAATGATTGGGTAAAAAAACCCTAACCTCACACAAAGTTTTCTGGATGGATACAGGACTTAGGTTTTTAAGAACAATAAAATTTCATTTCATTTTATTTATTAAGAAGCACTCTCTAAATTGACATCACGATATCTTTTCACGTTCCCCAGTTGGTCAGATTTTTGGATATTCCCTAACTTAAAAAAACTGGAGAATTTTTAACTAAATTTAAACACATTATTATTAGGCTGTACATAGAGTTTTGAACGTTTTGTTTTAGCCCTTACATAATGTAGATACCTAATGTAGAGATTATTATGCTTACCTATTAATTAGGTAACCAGGATTCGAATTCGTGGCCTTCCGCTTATAGGATCTGCACTAAGCGGAAGAGAGAGATTATTCAAAAGCCTTCTAACAAGTTTATTAGGCTAAGATTTTATTTTCAAAACAAAACCGCAAAAGTTAATTAAAACGATTCAGAACTCAATTACTGTATGAAGAGGAGTTCAAATTAATTTACATTTGTTGATATCTGGTGGCGGATATCACTAGCTCTATGGAAGGCGGGTTCATGGGGGAATGAAAGGCTCATTTGAATTAAAATCCTTTGAAACAGGCTTCCGATCCGCGGAGTAATGAACTTTGAGGAGATCTGCGGCTGGCAAATATTACAATGATTGCGCGCCGTAAATCAAGTCGTTTTATGTTCACAGATATGGGTACTCATGTATAAGACTTTTTCTTATAAACTTTTAACCTTTATCGTGGGAGAGCCACGCTTCGGCATGAATGGGCCGGCTCTACTGGATACCACGGCCTCACAGAAGACCAGCGTGAAGCAGCGCCTGCGCTGCGTTTTGCCAAGTGTGTAAGGGTACCGGAGGCCCAACGGTGGCAGCACACTTGTGATGCTACTGGTGTTGCAGGCGTCTATGGGCGGCGGCAATCGCTTACCATCAGGTGATCAAGTGCACGTCTGCCAGCATCTAATGACAACTCGATGAGATCATTCTTATCGAGTTGTCATTGAGTCGAGCAGGGTCATCCCTGCTGAACTTCCATAATATGCCACTAGCAAACTCCACCACTGATTCATGTATTCTGAACCCATTCTACATTCAGTTACTGCCGGCGGTATAGTCAATAAAATAAGTGGAAGGAATTCTATACTACGCGGACCTAACCGCAGACTTTCAAAACACAGTGTGGAATTTAAGACTAGAATGTATACCCGGAGTTTTCAATGAATTTATAGACACGTTGTCTTAAACCGTGAAACATCGGTAGCCACTGTCTTCAGAATATGAAAACCCAAGCCAATGAATAAATAATAAGCCAAACTGATATTAATTTAAAACAAATAAATTCTCATCATCGTAATCAGTGGAAAATCGTCCTCCCCCGACCCGATGACCCAGTTATTTTAATTAAAGGGCGGTGAGTTACTATTACATGCATACTCATACATAGAGAAAAGTTAATAAGTATGGGAATGTTAGCAGAAAAGCAAACGCTGTCGCAAAACATTGACAACATCAGATAAAGTAAACAGCCACATACAGTATATTGATTCTATTGAGGTTACGCCATCTAAATAATAAGAACTGAAAAAATACGAGTATTGCTAATAATAAAATGTTATTGCCATTTCGTATTCCTACTAATTCTTTACGGTATTCAATAATCTTATTTTCTTTGCTTGATCTATTTGTATCAACATCGAAATGCTAAGTAATTGGCTTCAAAAGCTATTTGTGAAAAGCTCTCGTTCGTTTTCTGTTGTCCACTTTCTGTTGAACAATTAACAAAAAAGTTTTGTTAAATGGACACAGTTCTTTGTTTTAGTTTCGCTTCTTTTTATTTATGTTACTTATAAGCTCGTCTTTATTACCTACTTCACAAAGAAACTCCTTTTAATAGCTGCCCTTAAAATTATTTTACGAAATTTAAGACTTACTTTTGTGTTTAAGTTTATTCAAGGGTGTTAGAACTTCAATTAAATAAAAATATGTAGTTAAAATTTTTAATGAATTTGACAAAATCCTTGGAATAATTATAATTACATGGGTATAATTATAATACCAACTGAAGTCAGAAATCCAATTTTATCAAACCTTTTACATATTATGAACTCAAATATGTACTAAATTAATTTATATGGATTTGCCAAATATACTCAACTCTTTTCAAGTAATACGAAGATGAAATCTCAGACGTGCGCGTATAATGCAAACACAGACGGTCTAATACCTAATATTAAAAAAATCTTGCAAAAATTGAGTTTCTCAAAATCTAGCAGTAACCATTATTAAAATCTGCAAATATAACCCGTAATTTAATAAAGAATACCTGCAATATAGTCTACCAGAGAGCGCCACCTCCACTTCTTGAGAAGTTAATGAAAAACTCAATAAGATATCTTTAGAAGAAAAAATACCTACATTTCCACATCTTTTTAGCAGAAATAGGGTTGCCGATCGTCTAAAACCCGAATAGATTTTGCACTTAGGTAGTCCTAATTGGTGTCCTAAATGTCAGCTTTGACTTAGTGGGTTTGAAAAGGATTTACTTATTCAGGTGTGTGCGTTGGTTTGACATACATAGGTATTACATACTGTAAATTACTAAGTTGAACGGTGTACAGGTGTGAATGTTATTTTTTTGTCTACCCGATGTCTAATAGAGTGGCAGAAATATTCTATGTCCATAGATTTTATGGGTGTTAGCCATTTAAGTACAAGTTTTATTGACTGTTATATTATTAGGTCAAGTCCTTATGCACTTCATTTTGTAATTATGTTGTCTAATGAAAAGGCTTGCCTCAAACGTTTGATGCGTTAAAGTTATTGGACAAAAAGAACTAAGACGTAAAGATTTTAATGTCTCAGATAAATAAGGGTCACAAAAAAGTTAATTACTTTTTTCATCTGCGGGTTCGTAAAGTTGACGACCCTAAGTAGAAAACCACGTTTTCCTGCAAACATTCAACGTAATGTGCCGCATTACTCTTTCTTATTTATTCTCAGAATTGCGTGCATAAGTTGGTGCACCTTATGTAAGCAAATTATTAACATTCTTGATATTAAGAACGTTTATAAGCTGACTTTAATACGAACTCTCTCTCATTTTTTTGTTGTAGGTACTTTAGTAAGATATGATATAAAAATTTGATAACCAACCTTTACTTTTTTTTTATGAGATAGGGGGCAGACGAACAGACGGATCACCTGATGGTAAGTGATTACCGCCGCCCATGGACACCCGCAACACCCGAGGAGTCGCAAATGCGCTGCCGACCTTTTAAGAAGGAATACGCTCGCTTTTTGAAGGTTTGTAGGTCGTATCGGTTCGGAAATACCGCTGGTGACAGTTCATTCCATAGTTTTGTAGTTCGAGGCAGACTTACTACCATTAGTCGATTAATAACTCATGCTTAGATTTAAAGTTGTTCAATGAAACTTATTTACCTACTACATTACTTTGACTAAAAACTAGTTGAAGTAGAATGCTACTTTATCTAGTTTTTAGTCAGAAGAGGTATTGTTTCGTAAGTAACTGAAGAGGTAAACTAATCTACAAGATTTAATATCGTCATAAAAGATTTACTACAAAAGGTAGTTACTAACTTGAGTACCAGCGATGGAGTACACTTGCTGAAATAGCTTATTCACTCTAGCTTGCTTGACTAGATTTTAACGACTTACGGATACTCTAGACGCAAGACAATGAAACAAAGTTATTATTTATCTCTAATCGATACGTTCCGAGGAGTTTTGCGATGAAACAAAGCGATTGGAATAACAAAAGATAAATTTATTCGTAAAATGGATACTGTATTAATGATATGAAGGTTTAAACCTTTGGAGGCTGTAGAAGGTTAGCGGCGGGTTTAGGCTCAATATCCGGTGGCCGCGGGGTGTTTTCATTCGGACACCTTTGTCCGCGGATCCGATAAAGGGATCGGCGTCCCTCCCTCGCCACGCTCACGCTCATGCATATGTCGCAGTCATCTGGTTTAATCAGCTATTTGATTGGATGACTAGCGCGTTAATTGAATCGCGTCGTTTAATTGAATGACTAAAGGACAACTCGTCCAGTTGTTTAACACAACGTTCAACTTCTTGACTGAACCACAGAATACTTAATAGTGACTGAACGTCATTTAGCATATTCGTTGAATGGGATATAGCTGACTTTGTAATGTTTGATAAGTTCGAAACTTAAAAGATAACTAACTTTAGATAAAATAAAATATGACATGACATAATAACACACATTAATAAGTTTTTTTTCGCAAATAAAATATCAAGACAGTGCTATTTTATTCGATCTGTACCAGCTGTTTGACGCCATCTTTGTTTTGATGAGCACCAACGCCGCAGTGGACAAAAAATGAACTAAATTACAATCACCTGACTGATTTTACGTCCGCTATGTTCAAAGAGCTATGTTACAATCAGCTAATTTGTTGGACGTTGAGTGAGGCTTGTTCATTCAACGTTCGGTCTAGTCATTCAATTAAACGTCGCTATTCAATAAACGCGCTAGTCATCCAATCAAAAAGCTGTTTCAACCAGATGACTGCGACACATACATCGGAGCCGAGCATTGGGATATAAACTTTCAGATATCAACTTTTTCATCGTCGATCGGATTGAGGCTGTGTTTATTTATGTGGTAAGTAAGGCTAGTATGCTTAGAACATATTGCGGGACGTAACAAATATTGTCCGAGAGAAAAATATTTCACGATGGCTTGTTTACTCACGATATTTGCATACAGTAGCTGTGTAAATAAATGTAGTGTTTATGTTTTATACCTGTTTCTATTTAACTAACCGAATATTAAGCACCAATAATAAATTTCAAAAGTCCTAGGACTAAAATAAAACCTGCTAAGCTACGAAAAAAGAACGTGACCTTCATTTCAGTCATCTACATTAAAATCAGGTATGTTACACAAGTGTCCCGCCCTCACTTTTTTTGTGACAAAAGTTTCAATCTGAACCAATAGGTGTCGCTGGGCGTTGATTACATCGCGTATGAGTTTCGCTTTTTCGGTTTACCTATATAATCCTTGTGGTAGAATTCACCTCTTTAGAGGAGGTATAAGCAGTATAGACGATAGCAGAATAACATGTGAATTTAATTTTCAAATATAACACGATTTTCCATTTCTCTTCCGAGTCTAAAGCATAACTTCACAATTTTACTGATCCCACTCATGTAACTATCCGCCGGAGTAAAACTGCATCCTCAAACGTCCCATAAAGAGAACGTACTAAGCCATAAAATCACCTACGGTAATTCTGTGAGAAATACCGAGTAACAAGGGCCACACAATAGGGTGATTATACGATAGAAAGGTACGTACCGACCGTGCAGCGCTCGAGCGGTTGCAAAATGTATTCCTCTTGCTACCAACAAAGACAACCCTTTTATTCTTTTCTGTCGTCGGCGGTGGTAATTCTCGTCTTTTAACAAATGGAAGACATTATCGCTGCGTCTGGCTTTTGTGTAAATTCATGTAGAATAAAAGTTAGTAAAAAAGTTAAAGCGCTTACGTAGCGCTCGCATTTCAAACGTAACGGCTAGTTTAAAGCGGGCAAAAAGTGCGCGGCTGTTGTGCGATATGTGAGCGGGAACTTTTCCATGATAAACTGCGCTCATGTTTAACGTCACATCGCGAATAATATTTTCGAACGTAAAAAGCTAATCTTCAATAGGGGAAACATGTATGGCAAAATATGTTATGTTTGGAATGTTACCCATTTTAGATTATGTAATGTAGGTACTTATATGTCAGACTGCTCTGGACCAAGAGAGGGAGATTGCGGGAGATGGTGAGGAAAACTGTATCTGCCTTTAACAAAGACGCCTCAACGTACCACGACTGCTTTGACAAGAGCGTAGCGACGTAGAGGAAGAAATTTATATTAGGTAAATGACTTTTCCGCAGTCACACAAGTTGCCTGCTTTGCAATTATCACCCCTGTATTTTCTGCAATAAAGTAATGTATCTAGACAAGACATACTTTAGACAGATATCGAAACTAACAGCTGAACTCGTTAGGTAACCAACATTCAACCTCCATTTGTTGCTGGTACAGCAGAAACCGCCTCTCGAGTCGACGCGGTCGGCGCCTGCTCTATCGGGCTCGCGCGCGCGATCGCTCTCCCGCAGTCACTGGCCCCTCTTGCGCCGCGCTGAGCAACAACAAGTGGCTTGCTTACTAACGCCTATACATGTATACAACGAGCTATAAATGGCTCAATCCGATACTAATGAGCACGTTAACTAGGTGTCATGATCACTTCTGCGCTCTACCTACAGGGTATATCTGTGAACATTTACACCCCTTTAACCACGTCTTCTACCAACCATTCTTAATAAAATTGAACACAAAACACATAAAAATTCGTCGAACATTTTTTCTATGGGAAAATATAAAAAAACCAATGACACTAGTAAGGTCCGACTTCTCGGGATCCAAATAACCGTAGAGCACTGATACTTTCCATTATATTTTTATAAAATTGTGTAGATAAAGATTTAAAAACGTTATGACGATTTTAAAACCGTGAAAAGATAATAAAACGTCATTTTTCACCGCAAACGTTCAATTATACAGTTCATAAAAGTTGGCCACAAAGGGCGAATGAGTGACGGCGTTGTGACGTCCTACCCTCTTATTTATCGCTTCCGTGAGATTAGCATACCGCATAAACAAGGGCACAGATTACGTAAGGATGCATAAAATTTTACGCCACCCTTATCTCCGGGGAGTAAAAAATACAAAGTTGTGTGGGTTGACGCTGTAATGCCTAAAGATGTTTGCTTGCTTCAATACGACGAATCTTGGTAAGTACCGACATACTGACTATACACTGCCTTCATTATCGACATCTATGGTCAAGCTTCAAGTGTGCCCATTTTGTGTGCGGAGGGTGAACTCGGCCCGTATTCACTCCAGCCAGCCAAGTTCTTCGAGGAAACCTGATAGCGGTTTCGCCCTACTGAAGATTTCTTGGAGACTATCCGGGTTCCTCAGGTAGTGCGCCCGGCGGCTGGCTGTGGTCCTGTACTCCGCAGAATGTGGTGCGGCTGTTTCAGTCCTTCTCCATGCATGCTCTGTATCGGATGGTCGTAACACCTAGATTAAATAGATGTTTGTTAAAGCTGCCATGCCGCGAGTTAGAGCATTTGTCAATAAGCGGAGTCTTGACGTATTAAGCTGTAGAAAGTATTTAGAGGGACGGGCATCTAATTGCTGTAGGGCTAGTTTTGCCTGCTGCAGAGCATTTAAAACTAAAAAACAATAGACGTATTGACCTACTGTCTGTACCGTGAGCTAGCCAAGAGGCTAATTTGATGTTACAGGTAAATGGAGAGCTCAGGCATATCTAGGTCGAATAAGTCTAACATAACATAGAGTAGTAATATAATAAATGTTTTGGGTGTGCTTGAAGGTATATATGAGAGTAGGATATAAAATAATCACAGAAAGGGACTATCCTAAAACTTACCTAGCATATAAACTTGTGTGCTTAGTTCTTTTAGATTCTAACACACTTTATTTAAATATCTATATCTATATTATTTATAAAGAGATAACTTCTATAGACAACGACAAGGCTTATAAGTAAACCGGAAACACGAAACGCTTGCGCGATGTAATTTAGCACAGCTCCATTCAGGTTCAGGTTCTTTTCTGAATTACGGTCCCGAAGCGAAGTGAGGGCGGGTCACTAGTCATGAATAAGGCAATTAGGCACTATGTACAGTAGTAAGTATATATTATGTATAGTATAATTTTTTTTTGTACTTTGAATAACAACTCCCCTCTAACTTTTAAGGCTCAGAACAAAAAATACCAAAGTTGTAAAGCTGAAATTTTGCACTTAGTGCTTTTTGTCCTTTCATTCAGAGCGCCAACGTTCGTACTTGTGAATTTCCCAATTTCTTTGTTAGGTATCATTATTGTTACCCACTTGCTTATTTGTGAAAAGGCATTTAAGTATTATAATGTGGTTTCTTTTATGAATTAGGTATGTACTATTCAGCACTATTTTACGATTATAAACTCAAAGAACAAATAATTAAAAATCTAATTTTGTATAAATTGACCAACTACACCTACTGTGATCTGCTTGTAGCATGTTTACTGTAGTGTTTCCTTGTTTGGTTTGATTTAATAAATAACACCCATCTAAATTATTCATAATCGTAAAGACCAGGCGGTGCCGAACCATACAGTATAGATAGGACCTAATATCGTGAAAATTGCCTAGCGTTTCCTCTGTAGTCTGTTCGCTTGAATAAGCAACAAGATAGTTTGAACTCTAGTACGTAATACCTCAGGCAGGCTGAGCTCCCAACACGTCTGAGACAGTTCGACCGCAGCCCACATCGAGCCCGGCGTCAAACAAAACGCTGGAGAAACATGAAGATGCCTTTTAGGGCCTATAAACCAGACTGTAACTTATCCGTAACGTGTACTTCTGTTGTGAGAGTTTAAGTGGTTCGTTTAGAAACACGCGTAATGGCGGCGCCTAAGCTTTATGTTGGCTCCTGTCTTATTTCTCCTACCTTTATGAAGTGGATTGCAGTTTCTATTTTCTCAGGAAAAAAAAAATCTCTGTCTTATTTCTCCTACCTTTATGAAGTGGATTGCAGTTTCTATTTTCTCAGGAAAAAAAAATCTACTAATATCTTTATTGTTTATTTATTTATTTATTAGATCACCAACAAGATTTATTTGTTCAATATATAATGGTCAGTATGAGCAAGTGCAGTGCATAATAGCTTGGTTTTTGTAAGACTGCTTACTTTCAGAAATTTACTTTGGCAGCGACTATATTTGCCTCCGATACGATGAAGGACATTCTTATGAGTATACACGATGTACAGTTGCAACCCTCAAAATCAGCACTTTTACCAATTTTGTTGAATGTTCGTTTCGTAGCTAGAACGAATGTTGTTCAGATATTTGTTAGAAGTGCTTGGTGAAGGGATGCAACTCGTATGAATTTAATTTAGTCTTTACTTTTTTCCCCTTTATAGATGTACCCTATATAGGGTAGGTAAAGGCCTCCATCATAGAAATCAAGTCATCGCTAACTATGATGAGATTGGGCTTGCCTAATGCGAATTGGTGATCACAATCCCGAGCTATGTTCGAAAAATTCGACACATACTTTTTGCTCACCCGAATTGAAGAGCCCTGAGATCATGGCCGAGTACTTGAATCAATAGTACCTAAAAACCAGGTAGAACAAGGTGGTGTTAGTAAAACAGTCATGTCACGAGATGGTGTGACTCGAGCAATACTCGCAACCCGATTACAAAGCAGCAAGTTAAGACCCGCTTAAAAGTTGTCCGATGCGAGTGGAGCTTGTTTATGAACACGGTCGCACCGATTACAAACTCCGACTTGATATGAATAGGCTGTATCTATTTAGGTACAGGCAGCTTATTAAGTTATCCCCTTGCAGTTCAAAAATAGCCCCAGTAAACATACACATAAAGACGGTGCAAAGTCCAAAAAGGGTAACTTTGTGTCGTTGACTGAACAGACAGCAACACGTCGAGTTACCATGTATGGACTTTGGGCGGTCCTTCTGTCTGAGACACAAGTGCTATTTTTGCTCTGCAGAGGAGGTGATGACTGATGCCGTCTCTACACAATGTTACAAATGCCATGGAGAGTGATACCGCTTTTGTGAAAATTTTATTTTACTTGTAGGTTCTTCTAAGATTCGTATTTTCCTTCAGTTTTAAATACAAAGAGTAAAAATGCTTATATTAATAAGTGACCCGCCCTCTTTTCGATTCGGGACTTATTTTTGCTATTAGTTCCAACCTTTGCCAGTAGATGGCGGTATCAATTACATTGGGCAATTTTTTTCGACTTTTCGCCATATGTAAGCCTTGTGATTGTCTATAGAAATTATCTACTGAACCAATAGTCAAAGTGATATAGGTTGTAATTTGACTATTGGTTAAGCCACAGAATAGATAAGTTAAGCTAACTTTTGTTCAAAATACATTTTTTGGCGACACCCGCTCAATCTCCAAAGTCCAAAATGCGTCTAGATTAAAATTCATCAAATAAATCCGTATCTAGGCTAGACCGTGCAGTTGACTTGTGTGATTGTGGGCGCGGCTCAAAGGCCACGTCGGACAAGCCGGCGGATATTGATGAGGATATCACGACCGTCACCGTCCTATGTATGCATAACATACTATAGTACCAAGGGGAAGTAATTCATATTTGAATGCTAGTAGAATACATATGAGAACGCACTAGGCATTTGGACAATTTGAGTCCTTGATTTACCTAAGTCTTAAATAACCTAAATTCAAGAAATCGTGGCAACTTTTCATAAAGTAGATCAAATGCGAGTTCCTTTTTAGAATTCCGTAGCCAAACAGCAAAAACCGGAATCCATACAGGTTGGTCATGTCTCTGTGTCTGTCTGCCCATCTGTATGTCACTGCCACTTTTTTCGAAACTATAAGAACTATAATTTTGAAACTTGGTAAAAAAATGGTACGGAACCCTTCGTGCACGAGTCTAACTCGTACTTGGCCAGTTTTTTGTTATTCTTGCTTAATCTTGTACTATGATTTAAAGGTTCTAAAACATTTTGCCAACAGTAATTTTGACCCATGAATGTTTTGCCTATTAACCTTTCGCCCATTCGCTTTGTAGGCATGAAGGGTCAACTTTGACGGTGTTTGGCATGTTAGTTGGTATCGTGTGTTGGTATTGAAATATGACCAATTCTAGCACTATTGAATCTTTTGTCTACAAAACGCTATCAGACGGATTTATCATTTGAACACCCCTACAAAAACCGTCTTATTGAGAACTTATGTGTAAATGAAAGTGATTATTCCACCGAAAATATATACCGCCTCAGAAAGCCATCACCACATCGCAACTCGATCAATCCATGATGGAAAACGAAGCCTTTAAAGTCAGTCTGTTTGAATAAAAATAGAGTGGTGTCTTTAAATATGTATGGAATAGGTAAATATTGAACTGTATAAAGCTGTACAAATAAGTTTGGCACGAAATAAAAAGTAAAATCAACAACCGGGGAGCTCACAAATCTTTTAAAATAAATGTACCTACATTTCATAGTAGCTTACATCTTTCATCTTTTACTATTCTCTAAAAGCAAACTTCAGCACTAGATACACAAGGGTAAACAAATATTCTGTTATCTAAGCTTGGCCTGCAGTTGACTGGTATGTTTAGGGCGGCGCCTCCGAGGATCAGATATTGACGGGAAAGGGTGTCCTAAGACAAACGATATATCGACTTTATTACATCAAATCTGTTTTATCAAAAACGGATTTCTATTTATTTAAGAACTAGCTGCGCCTTGAGGTTTCACTCGCGTTGTAAAAGAATAATCTTTACATTGTATTTACAATGTGTGGCTATGAATTGTAGCGGTATTGTTCTCATCTTAGCGTGTAATTTCCAGGTTGCGTCCAAAGCTGTCACTTTAAAGTTGAGACCATGATTCAGGATTTGAGGAGTCTGGTAATTACATAGAAGCGACTGACGTCTGATCTTTGCAAACCAGACCAAATGAATGAATCTTACATATTTCATACACTATCCGAAACGAGCTGGTTTCCTTACGATTTCCCTCACTGCAGAGCTAATGGTAAAAATTCGTACATAGATTTGAAAAAGTCCTGAGGTGCATGCTCGGATTAGAACCGCGACACTTGGAAGGTAATAAAACATCGATACTTTTATTTCTGCAGAGCCAGCATCCCTACCCACTGCAGACTCTAGCCGGACAAAGAAAGTGCCCTTTGTCAAATTAATTAAGATCAAGGGCTCCGAGATCCGATATACGACGCCCTTTTTATTACGTGCTTTGTTTGAAATAAAACAAAACATGAGCAAAGCAGTCACTAAACTCATTTACGGGAAGGCTGATTACCGACAATGGAAAATGTTAATGAGTACTCGTAGGTATACAAAACTCATCGAAACTATTGTCTCAGTAGAGCTTGTCTATATAAATATTTTACTTTTTGATGCATTCAAAAATATGAACTATTAATGAATTTATAGACTTTTCAAATTTTGCAAGCCCCCGTAGAGAATGTGACGTCACGTTACAACGCGCAATAGTAAGGTATGGCGACGCGTTACCGAAGCATACGAGTGGACTGACCAAGTGTTGTAATGTACGGTTGCTGTAAGGTACGGTGATGACGTCACAGTATGTTAAACATTTTAAAAAGAAATATCTTGGAAAGTACACAATGTATCGGAATATTTTTATCACATTAGGAGTGATGATTACTCAATGGTGAGATAAGTAGCTCGGCGGTAACGAAAACATCCTGCACATTTCGGATAATCTCTGAAACGTGTTTTAACAGTCGATCCGGTTCCCCTTTAAGGTTTGCTAAGGTCAGACGGCAGTTCATTCATTAAAATTACCAAACTGTTCAAATCCTAGCATACTCAGGGCTCAAAGCGATGACTTGTGATGACTGTTGTTCAAACCGAGTGAGAATAACACGCTAACATGTGATGGTCTTAACCAAACCTCATTTGATCGAAGCGCCAAATGTAAATATGTATAATTTGCAATTATTTTTAAGAACATAAAGGTACAAAACAATTTGTTACGATGACTAACTCAAACGTTGAAAATTCTAGCAAATCAGACATTTCAACAACTAACCGTAACTGCAACCTAGAGACGTACAATTTTAATGTCCGAAGTAGTCTTGAACTCGGAGCTACACGCTGAAACTTAGTTTTCTTAACTGGCTTCTTAGTTGGCTTGCCATTGTGGTGATAGGATTAGCCGATCAATATTAGGAGAATGGGGGCAGGAAGGTTTCTTAGAGGGCGCTATACAATCGTAACTACCTATCTATTTACTTCCCGTGTAAACTAGAACTTGTGTTAGTTCGTTACGTTTTGTGTCCCTAGGGTGTCTTAACAAAGCTTATAATATTAGATAAATAAATATGAAGCTATTTTGGGAAGACCCAGAGAAAAGATCCGTTTTCATTTGTGAAACTACAAGCATACCCCCTTAGCTGTACTTACGCAAACGAGAACAGATTAAACGCTATAAAACGTTTACCTAATTGCTCCCATAAATTATAAATTTTGTTTGGTCTCTTATTATATAGGTAATAAATCTATTGTTCCTAAACTACAAATTAACAAAATGCACGTTTTACAATGTAAACTACGATTAAATTTGATTATTATAAGCAACGGAAAATGTGTAATAAAATGCCATTTTTAGACCCTTATTTTTAGATAAAGGTGTTTATTTTTTCATATGTATAAATAAACGACAAAGAAACAAAACATGCTTACAGTAGGTAAGTAACTTTTGGCACAAAGATAGTAGTAGTACAAAACGCGTCGACATCCGTAAAATTTATATCATTTTTATCGGAACATATTGCAATTGATCTATCCCATAATACCTACGTCCTATGTATTTAGGGAAGTTTTAGTATCTAACAACAAGTATAGCTTGATTTGATATGGATCTCCAGTCCTATATTGAAGTGCTTATGTGGATTGTTCCGAACGAGGACAGATGAGCAAAAATGAGTTCACCAAAAGGATATTGGGGAGTTTAGGTCGCGTCGACCCAGACGCTTACATTTTGCGTCTGACAAAGAACGTGGCCGTTGTCATTGGCCCGAATTAATTAGGATCAAAGACTTCGATACACGATCCCCGTTTCGCAGTGACGGCAATGTTTTTGTTTTCCACAACTTTTTGTATTTTTGTTTGTGGAGCGAACTCGGAGAGCTTGTTTTTTTTTCTTATTAGACGCGACCAATTGTAATTAAATAATTCACTTGTTTTTAACGGATTCTTAGTTCAAATGTAATGCTTAGCACTATAACATAAGTAGGTGATTTACAAATAGAGAGTCATTGCCTAAATAAAACAAACTTCTACTCGTAGCTTGTACAGTCAACTTCAATATGTATATGTGTCTAGAATAGAAGTAGAAGTCGTTCTTATACATATGTATTGTGGCAAGGTCCTATAGTTTATACATATTTTTGGAGTCGACTGTACTTACGAATATTTAGCTCTTTTTTTCAAATAATGTAACTCATTCTAAACAGTGCAAAAATAGAATAATTTTGTAAAAGATATTTGACATGACATAGCAGATTAATACGAAGCTGGGTCACACAGGTTAAAACACTTCAAAGGTACACAAAGTTGTCCTCGTCTTTACATAGAAACAACTCGACAATACTTTTAGAACTGACAGCAACAAAATAAAAATAACCCATGTTGAGGAAAAAAACATGTTAGATTCACGAACATTTTCGTGTCACGCTGTGTCAAAGATGTATTCTATGACAAAGAGTGAACTTATTTCGCAACTAAATAGCACACATTTGTTTTAATTTGATTTGTGTCTCAAAGCAGACAATTGTTAACTTTGTAAGCGAGAACCTTTGCTTTAGCCTGCTGCCCCAAACAATACATTTACGTTTCGTTGAAAATATGTCCCATTTCAAGGAAAAAGTAGTATGGTTTCACTAGCATTTAGTCAAAATATTTTCAATCCTTAACAATTTTAACCAACAAATTAAACTCAATATGAATTGTCAAATCGAGTAAATAAGACTGGTTATTTACTTGTATACTGTTTCTTTTTTCGTGTTTATTGGGTTCCAATTTGTTAAAAGTATCCGAGAGTTATTGGGATCTGAAACTTATTAGCAAATGGTGGAACAGCCCATTCATTTTACCGCCTTCCCTTTCTTAGTATTTTTCCTCGTCGCTTGGCATTCAGATTAAAATGTTATTTCCTCAAACACCATTATATTGTAACACTCTTGTATATGCACACTTTATTACTTGTTACATTTTCATAAATGTGTATTTTAAAGTAACTCAAAATCTTATTGAGTTTTTGAACTCATCTTGCGATTCTCAAAGGAGCGATTTCACAATGAATCTTGAGACAAGGTAGAATCTAGCACGTTGCATATTTCGTACTTACTTATGCACGTGATAAACCGGTGCTTTTAGGAGGATCTCCTTGCACGGTACACTTCGGCACTTGCGCGCTGGGAACCGTAATTTTGTCTGTCACTGTTGCTTCCCGAGTACCCTGAGCTCATAATACGACCTACGTATGGTTTGCAAGATACGGGCTAAGCTGAAAGCGGGAGGCAAAAGACCTGGAGCATTTGTAAGAGGCTTTGGTTCTATCTAACAATACATTATAGTCAGCGTGATTTGGCGAGAACTAGAAATAGATTTCTTGTTTGTTTTGTTATCTAGTTTTAGAATAAAATGTATGTAAGTAAAAATACGTAGCGAGGTTTGTTATTTTCTGTTACAAAATTCTTTATTGTTAGTTATTGTAACAATACTAACAATTATACCCGAATTTGTCTGGTTGTTAATAGTGGAACATAGATACGCACTCTATTATCTTTTCCACGCCATTTGTATTACTACCATCTATATATTTAAGCAGATAAAATAAATTACTTACTTAATTGAACTAGATTTCTACCTGTGATGATTAGAAAACACTATTTTTAGAATTGTATTTTCTTGATAAATATAAACCCTAAACTTACAAGAAATCAAGAAATATAATGAATCATCATCATCATCAGCAACCCACACTCGTCCACTGCTGGACATAGGTCTCCCCTAATGCACGCCACCGCTCCCGATTTTCGGCCACTCTCATCCAGCCCACACCAGCCAGCCTTCGAATGAGTATAATGAATATATGAAAATATAATTAATGTTTGGGCTTAATGTAAGTGTACCTGATTTTTGTATCATCTTGTGATGTCCAAAATAACACATTATCTATTTCTATTTTATATTAACAATTGACAAAAGAAAACTGTATTGAACAGTGCAAACCTCTCAAACCGAGTACTGACTGTAAAAAAAAAACTTTATTCTGCATTCCCACTAGCACCACATAATAAACTGAGACCAAAACACGACGCTAAGAAATTGAGACCACATTGAAAATCTGGTGCAAGCATCTGCCCGAGTGTTTGGGGCATATTACGGAGCGGGCGAGCGGGTAAGCCATACCTACTTTGTTACAAATCCGAGAGCCGGGTTGGATTTGGCCGTGTCCGTTGCTCGCTTGTTATTCTAGCGCTTCAAGAGCTGCATTGTCCCGTGGCCACTGCTTACGAATCGCCAAATGTCAGTTGGGTGGACTGGGTAAATAATGGTTGTTGTTTTAAACAATTGCGTTGTGAAATAGGTTCTCTAACAGACACAAAAACATGACCAGCGCCTCATTTTCATACAAACACTCTCCCTTTGCAAAATGTATGTTTCATTATAGGAAAGATTAAATATTTTTTACGTGAACCTAATTCTTAAATACTTCAATTTCCAATTTGTCGTTTCCATTAACTGGAAACCTCTGGATCACTTCAGAATTCGTAAATAAGAAAATTGTTTTCGAGTTCACACAACGTCAGCTGAGGTGGAATAAACAGTGTATTTTCTAGATCTGGGAGATTTGCTCGAGTTCGATTATTTGGAAATTGTATTGGTTATTAAATAAAACCTACTACCACTGAAATTAATAGGTACTTTTTGTTGTGTGGAGCTATTAAGACGGCTTGTTTACCATCAATACTATTTATAAAGTGATAGTTCGCATAGACAGAGACAAAACGTATAGGTAAATAAAAGAGGCGAAACACTTGCGTAATGCAATCGATATCCAGCGCCATCTATTGGTACTGGTTGAAATTGAGCCTCGAGGCGAAATGAGGGTGAGCCACTAGTATAAAAATAACGCGATGGGCTTGTTAGTTCGCGCTGCGACAGCTCTGAGCTCTGCCTAGAATACGCAGTGCGTAGCGTCCCGCGCCCCACCCCGATCTCTATATCTGCGGTGACTCTTGAGAGTACTTATATCGAGCCACATGACTGTCCTCATCAGCAATGTGGTCAAATCCTAGATTTCACCACACGCGCATACGCACCTGCTCTCGTACGTCAGCGATACGGTAAATTAGTATGTTACCCATTACCTACCTAAAAGTTGCCCATTAATATGTCTTCAACAAATTGAAGCCACATCAATGGACAACGGCGAGAGCAGTTTCGATGGGCAGTAGCAAAATTATATGGCGCATTTATTTATTATGTAATTGAAATAACTAAGTTGTTTTACTTATATTTCATAACATTAGAGTTGAAAATGTCTGACAACAAAGTCGATAAGATATTTCTAGTACTTATAGATTTATCTTTGAATGGTACTTTACCATTATATTCTTGTTTTAAAGCAAAAAGGCATGCCTATTTGCTTTCAAAACTTGCTTAAACTTACAATAAAATAATAGGACGTTCCATAAATTATAAACTCTTTTACTTAAACATATAAGTCTGAAAGATTTAAACATAATAAGTTATCAAAAAAATACGACTATCGCTTACTACGTATCTTAACGAATTACTGCTACAATAATTGCTACGAATGACTGCTACAAGTACTACGAATGGACTGCTAGAAGTTAAGTGCTACAAACGACTGCTACGAGAGCTACGGCTACTACAAATAATATTCGTACGATCAGTAGCACTACCATGAGTTGAAATACTATCCTCGCTATCGAAAACTATCGCTTTGTCTCTTTCATTGTGATGCATTTGAAAGAGACAGAGCAATAGTTGACGTTATGTCAGTTTTCGATGTCAACTCATGGTAGCGCTACTGAAATGATTTTACCCGTGCAGTATATGAATAAATGAAGTGAAAGTGCATACCACATTTATGTTATGTATGTACCTACTAATGTAACAACCGTTGTAGAACTAAATTAATGAATAAGTAATTACGTACTACAATCATCGCTATCACAGAAACAACAATAAATGTACGTCTATGCCTAAATACACTTAATTTAGTGTCACGTTCCGACGCGCTTCAATGGTCGCGTGAAGTGATACGTCAATTTGCGCGCTAGTAATTAGCATGTTGCTTATTAAGGGAGCTTTCTCAGTTCACTAGCGCTGACTGTTGATTTTTTATTGGTTTGCTCTTGGTTTCACACAAAATCCTAGAGTTGAGAAGAAGCGGCTTTGGTCTCTTTTCTTTCCAGTAACACCAATTAATACGATATAGCAAGTGACATTGGCCACCATTATCTACCATCAGCTCGGCGGTAAGAGATCATCGTGAGGAAAACTGCACGTTTCGAATAGTTCCTGAAACGTAACACACAGATTATCGTCATCTGGTACTCATAGTACAGGGGTTGCCCTAGTTTGAGACCAGGTTGATTGGTGTGATTGTCTGACGCATTTATTTATTCAACCATGATCTACGATCTAGTTAGTCTGATCCGCTGTTAAATGGTTCCGAAGGTCAGACGGCAGTCGCTTCATTGTAAATACTCCGGGCTCCACAGCGACAACTCGGGACGCAACCGAGAATGACAGGCTAAATGAGAAAGAGTTTTTTTTTATATTGACCTGACTCCGTACTAAGTAGCTTAAGCACTTCTTGTGTTACAGATATCAGACAACAGAGGAAACATACATATAGTATGAACAAACACGAGTGTTATCCATCCCACGAATGTTTGTCCAGGGTGGGGATCCATTAGTCGGTATGCCTCCGGTCCCACCCGGAGGAGAGCCCGACATATCCCGCCTGCCCCTCGGCAGGAGGGTATGCATAAGGAGTCGCAAGACCACGTTGGCCCACTTCGGGTCAGCGGCGTCAACAAAAAAAAAGGGTGGGGATCCAATCCACACGACCTATGGCGTATGAGGCAGGGGCACTACCAAATGCGCCATCTGGCCAGTCAAAGGTTGCATCTTAAATAGACTTGATTGACTATTAGTATCGATAGTAGCGTTCGACGTCGCGTGTCGCGTTACCGCACGTTTCAACCGGACGGAGTGGACGCGACAAATTGCCCGCTTGTAATTGGCGTACTGTCGCTATCTGCCGGATACATGTACGAGTATGCTTTGCTACTTTTGCTCTCCAATAACACCAATTAATGAGATTCCATGTGACATTGGCAATTATTCGAGTGAACACTTTCCAGGTAATGGTGTGGGCTGATGTTGTGTGAGGTTTTTTTTCTTATACCGCCTCGGATGCGATCATGTTAATGACACTTAGGCAGGCAGAGGCGCAAGTTACATGGGTACCATCGCCGGCATCGCACAGGCCTCTGCCTCATTATTGTAGGGACAGTTTAGCGCTCCCGGCTTTACCTATTTCAACGCTCTCGGAGAGTAGTATCGTCTTCCGTCTGGGGAGGTAGGTGGAGTAACGTTCTTCAACTATGAGTACGATGTCTCCTCTCCACTCTGTCGATAAGGAACCGTCGTTTAATCAGGTCTACCTCCGGTCACTGTCGGGTCTGTATTCGTAATAAAGCATTCCATAGCGTCCAAAAAGGTCATTTAAATTGAATGTTTAGACATTGTTGGATAAGGTAAGTAAATTAAATATTTACTTGCAATCTAAGTGTTTGGGAAGATTGCTCAGGCGTCTAGTCACACGCGTGTCATCCTCACCGTCACTTCCCATCATCTTACAATGAAAAAATCTACATACCTAAAGGCATTATACTGCGCTCACATCTAAAGTACTGACTAAACTAACTCAAAAGTAAGTATTTTTCCGCCAACAAAACGAATTTGATTTGTCAGTTACATAATTTTAGGACTTATTTTCGCAAAATTGACTGTCCCTCCTACAACCGACATTATATTTCTCATTTCCCATTCATTGTGGACAGAAAATTAACGCTTTTTTATAAAAATTCCCACCTCAGAGGCTTCGCATTACCAGTAGGAGTTAAAACGCTCGAGCGTCGATAACGCTCAGCGGCGTCACTTACAAACATTCTGTCGTACCCTACTCATTGTCAGAGTTTGCGCGCCCTTCTGAACACACAATGTTTATAATACATCGCGTATACCTACGTCGCGTTTTCTTTTATTCGTATTTTTTTCGGCAAAGCTTTGAATAGCTCCTCTTTGAGGTAATGAAACCAAATTGACGATACAGCTGTCAAGTCAATTGAGACGATTTTAACGCTTTCAGAACAGATTGTTTCAATTTGTATTTACATAGGTATTTTAGTTGATTGTTCCTGATCAATGAATTTGATTTCAAATTAATTTGAAAGTCTTTCACGTTAATTTTCATTACCTACATATAAAACTAAGCCAATACATAGTAGAAAACTTATCAGTCAAACATAATTATGGTTGATTGGGCGCACTAGACTCTAGATTCGTTCGCCTATTAATTATACAATAGTTGTAGAGTGGCGGACACATCAAGCTTTACAAAACTGTCAAATTTCTTCATTCGATTATAAACCTTATATTGTTACACATTGAGTTCGAAATCGATTGAGGAAATTTGACAGTTTTGTAAAGCTTGATGTGTCCACCACTGTACATAATAAACAATATAAGCAATTACTTTAAGTTCTTTAAATTGAAAAAATAAAAAGTACCTACATAATTATGCAAATAAGATAAATAAGCAATTACGAGACATATATTCACAGAAAAGGTGTTTGATTATAAAATGCTATAAAAATTCTTGAAATTAACTGCAGGTGATTTAACCTACCTCTTAGGAATATCTTATGCAGTAAATTCTACAGGAGACTGTTTAATTCCGCCTCAACTCTAATAAATGGTTCTCCGCATAATATAACTACGGTACATCACACTGGATCACTTATAATATGGCATTTTAGCAAAAAAGTATTTTTAAAAAGTTATTATTTTGTAGAACAACAACCTTGCAGGACTAGATGGCTTACATCAAAAAAAATTTGTCCTATTACATTTGATAAATCTCAAAAAAATATCGTATTTCCATACAGACATTTGTTATTTTTAATGAGCAGGTGATTTTATTTTTACAAATACAAAACGTATTGCGTTATTTAAAAAATAATTACGAGTAATTACGTTTTCCCAGGCGCAGGCTGAACGTATTTGACGTTAAAATAACTTATGTTGTGTATGTAAGTGTCAACACTTAACACATGAGTTACTACGTCATACTCCATAATGTAAGGTACAATGGATTCAATAATTTTAGCCATTTCACAACCAAGATTGGATGTATGTCATCAATGACACATCTTAATAAGTACATTGCTTTCGCGACGACGCTTCGGCATGAATGGCTCGACCGGAGTGATAGTGAAGCAGCGCTTCACTGTGTTTCGTCGAGTAAGTGAAGGTACCGGTGGCCCATTTGGGGGGAAAAAGGTTTGCAGCGAACATGCAACTCCACTGGTGTTGGAGTCCATGGACGATGTCAATCGCTTACCGTAGGTGATCCGTTTGCTCGTGTGCTTGAAGTATGACCCGGATTTGGTAAGTTTGGTAATTACAATGTGCTGCCGTCAGACCTCCACAAGCCTTAGGTGAACCAGACCTGATGGTTCGTAGTTTCACGTACAGGATTGTACAGTGGCGTAGCGTAGAATATCTCCCCCCCCCCCCCCCCATGCTACGCTACTGGGACCGCGATAACTATCCGAAACATACAACTACAAATTAAATTGCTGCAACGATAGTTATTAACGGGAATCAGACGAAAGCCGCTCATAATGAACCAAACAAAGGATTAAGTTACTAATCCTCACCCACTCGTACAGCCGCGGTATTAAGACGAAATACCGGGGCAATTTTTTAAACAAATCCCCTGTTTCTTCCCTGGATAGTGGTAAGTGGTACATTTTGTTCTGTATTAACATGTCCTTATTCAAAATAGTTATTTATACAATATTTTCGTTTTGAGTGACCATGAAAGTTTACAACAATAACTTGTTTTTCTTATGTTGTGTTTCTTTTTTTAAATCGACTATATAGGCATTATTGAGTATGGTCAATTTTAAGTATTTATTTGAAATCTAAGTGGTAACGCAAAAATGAACGGGCATCTTCTAGACAACCGTGTGTTACACCATAGATCGTCACATTCCATCAAATGCGGTAAACAGGTCGAGTAATTTCATATTTATTTAACCCCATATTGGGCAGTAGGTATAAATACAATTCTTTGGTTTTGAACTTTATCTCCAACATGTAAGGCTATGGCTATGTAAATATGGTGTCTAACAAATGATACACATAGTTGACTCAGTTAAATTTTGGAGAAGGAATTAAGGGACTACGAATCGTTGATTTTTTGTACTTTTAATATGTGTTTCGAGTCTCAATAGTAGATTATCCTGATTCCTACCAAATTTTTATGTTTCTAAGCTTTACTGTTTCATATTAACTGAACATAAATTAATCACTGTAAAGCCCAGAATTAACATCAAGCTTCACCGTCATTTAATTTGCATTCACTAAATCTGGAATTTGTATGGCTTTGGATATTAGAGTATGTCAGTGCAAAGCATGGAGATAAATGGAGGATTTGCATATTCAAACAATAAACATTAACTCATTTGATTTAAAGATAATAAGTAGTTACGATTCGAAAAGTGTCTACTTAATAATTTGAAATTTCCTACCTTCACATCTGTATAAGTTCTTCAACTCTTGCTTTTACAAGTTTTTTTATGTAACTAGAATTTAAAATAGTTCTATAAACAGTCTCAATGATACATACTCTTTGTAATAGAGACGATAAACGAGCTAGCGGTTCATCTCTTTGTAAGTATTTGCTGCCGTCCATGAACATATGCGAGATTAGGGAAGTCGCTGATGCGTTGCGGTTTTAGAAATAAATACGCTCTTCTCTTGAAGGTCCTTAAGTCGTAACCATCAGAAAAAAAGCTTCAACCAGACTGTTCCACTAAACTGAGGTTAGTGGAAGAAAATTCGGAAACGCACAGTTTTGGATAGCCAACCATTAATATAATGAGGATGGAATGACAACCGCTTGCGTGGGGTTCGATGTAAAAATTTAGCTTCAGGAAGCAGACCGAACAGTACATCAGAGAACTCTCCGTTATAATGTGGTAAAGAATACTGATGGAAGCTATTTTCCGAAGAGGACTAAGAGACAGAGCGTCACGTCACGTCTTCTGTGATGCTGTGGTATCACACGGTAAAGACTGAAGTAAGAGACGGTAAAGAGTAAGATCAAGTAAGATAAAGACAGGCTTGTATACTAGCAGTAGACGGACAAAAAGGAAATTTATTCGACAAATTAATTGATCGATTTTGATAGACCATGACAGTATGACGTCACAAGTCTATTTAAGATTGTTGGGCACTGCCTGGATTACCTATATAATTCCCAAGACAATTTAATTTCCCAAGGTACCCAATACCTGCACCCTGTATTAGCTTTGTTTAGTTTGCAACAATCTATCTTAGTCTCACTGCTTCCCGCCATGGCTGGAGATTTTGAGCAGACGAGAAGCTAATTCCGTTTGCTTACCTTAAAGCTAATACCTAATACAGTACAAAGGATTTCCAGTACCTAACAGGATCCGGTGAGTAGGTCTGTCATAGGGAACGAGCTCTTAAAGTGTGTCGCAAACTGGTGCCATCAATATACCTAAAGGTTTCTACAATAGGGTATTCTACTAATCTCAATCACTCTTCTAGTAGCCATTTGTATAGAGAGTTTTTCGGTTTGCCGAAAACATGTGCTCTTAAAGTTATGATATCTCAGGTGACTCAAATGAGAATCAAGTGATTCTTTCAACGATTTTTCTTAAATTGAGAAGTCTTTTGATTAAACACATAAAAAAACAGTGGAATACCCTATTTCAGAGCCAAAGAAGGTTTTCGTAACAATCCACCTCACTTTTATAATTTGAAACGTACTTTGAAATGTCGATCACTTATTCCGAACACAGTACTTTAGTTATAATGTCGTAATTTAGGTCCCCATCCAGTGTCGAATTTTTCATTTGCCCCGTAAAAACGAGGACCGTTGAAAAGGGAAACTTGCTGAGCAAAGTCACTCGGGGAAAAAATAAGACGGGGATCGGCCCTAACGACCGTCAGGGGATGTCATTAGCTGATGTCCACTGCTGCATCACTCGAATTAGACTCCCTTACTTAACTCCGAATGCCGGGGCTTAATTAAAACGATTTCACAAAAATTACATTGAGACTAAGCGGTTTTTTAGTCGGACCTATTAAAGGAATGCGCAGGTTATGGCGTTGAATGGGAAACCTTTTTTTACATATAGTGACACGCCCTCAATTCGTTTCGGGAAAATAGTTCCGTAAAGTACCAATAGATGGCGCTTGGGATCAATTAACTAAATAAATTCTCACAACATCTCATGCATTGCCCTGACTCCGTACTAAGTAGCTTAAACTACAACATGGGAAACACAAATATAATACTTAAATACATATATAACACCCAGACACTGAACAAACCCATGTGTTCGTAACACGAATGTTTGTCCTGGGTGGGCATCGAACCCACGACCTTTGGCGTATGAGACAGGGTCACTACCAAAATGCGCCATCCGGCCAGTCGACGCGCATGTGTTTCGTCTTTTTGGATCACCTAAAAGCCTGGTAGTTGCCTGTAGAATTAACCTCTTTCTTTTTATAAACCATGTAGAAGATGGTGTTAGGTAAGCACTTGCAGTTTTGTTATTTTTTCCCACTGCCATCACATAGGGACATTGGAGCCGCTATAAACCCTCTAAGACCCTTTGAAGACTTACACGTAGTTTCTCGAAACCTTTAATGCTACAGATATCGTCTATCTCATGACGTACTTACGAGTAAATGTCTCGTCTATTCAATTCATATAACAACATCGCACATTGAACTGATCTGTTCCAAGCAACATAAGTACAAATGTGTTGCGGATATCGGACAATAAAGGAAACAAGTGTTATACTTAGTTACTTAGTTATACACAGAACAAACACAAATAAAATTTCTGCTTACTAGCAATTTGATCATGGATAGTAGAACAACAGTAGATAGGACAGCTTAGAACTTTCAATTTAACTGCAGTCGAATTGCCATTGCATGGAGACGGCAAAATCATTATGATCTTGCTTGTTTACTGATAGATGCTTTGCTGTAACTTATTTACTGATAGATGCTTTGCCTTGCTAATTTACTGATAGATGCTTTGCTTTTGAAAAAGTGATTTCGGCAGCGCTGTGAGTAGACATCTATAGATAGGTATTTTGAATTTCAAAAATGATGTCACTACATTTTATTTTCGAACCCAATCCACGGTAATTAGTTTTAAATTCCGAAAATGCCAAATAGCGCTATTTATTTTGCGAATAGATCCATAACTGGCGTAAACTTTAAGCTTGGCCATGCTGTAGGTATCTATTGTTTTATGACCGATATACTCGTATTATGACCCCGCGAAACGTTACGGACTAGAGGCATTAGGTAAAAAAATGCATACTCGTTTCTTAAAGGTTTTGTACCGGTTCGGAGATACCACTGAGGAAGATTTCACATTCCGGAGGTAAGTATTGAGCAGAAAATGCCGCGTGGCGGTGAATCGCGTAAATTCTGTGCAGTTGCCACTAAACTCCGGGTTTTCTGCTGATGCGAAAAGTAACGTTGCATGAAATGCCAATCGATTGGTCACGGAAGCGACCCAACAATCTGTAAAATACTCGGGTCTGTGATCACCAATCCGCATTAGGTAGGTAAGCGTGGTGATTAAGCCTTCTATGATGGAGGCCTTTGCCCTGCAGTGTGATAGAATATACTTAGGCTGATACTTGACTTGACTTAAAATTAAAACTTAAACTATTTATTTACTTAAGGCTGGTTTTACAGTTGTCTATGGGCGGCGGCAATCACTTGCCATCAGGTGAACCCTCTGCTCGTCTGCCACCTGCCATCGAACCCACGACCTTTGGCGTATGAGGTAGGGTCACTACCAAATGCGCCATCCGGCCAGTCTATACTCTGATTCATAATCATGTAAAGTAAACTGACAGATGTCAATGACAAGTTACTATGCATTTTGACATTTTGCATGTGTCAAATTGAGTGATAATGTATGGGGATGACACATTAAAATCTGTCAGTTTACTTTACATGATTATGAATCAGAGTATATAACTACACAGGGTGTATCTGTGAACAAGTCACGTGAGCGACTTTGTATGAAAGGTTGAAATTTTTTAATGCGAATTTACAAAAGTCATAGAACATAATTATGTTTGTTCAGAATAGTTGGTAGAACACGTGGTTAAAGTATAAGTATAGATTGTAACTTGACTTCTACAACATACATAGATTGCTATTAGACGTTGTTTCAATTAGTTGAAACAATGAACATCAATCATAGAGAGTACAGGTACTCCAGATACTCTAATAGATAATAATTGCTCCGCATGAGGTAATGGATGTTCGATACGTGGATACACATAATTTAAGATAACCTACACATACAGGGTTTTGGTAAACAGGTATCTACGATTAAATTCTCTATATATTAGGCAATCATCATTATAAGTAGGCCCCTGTAATACTAGAAATTTAGAAAAAGTATAGATATGTAGAGTAGTAGCTGTAGTCATTGCGGAGTGAGGGAGAGGTCCGTCCCGGGTGGTATTCTCTCTCTTCTCCCTTACCCTGAGTGGATTTGCTGCCCTAGTGTTCTATACCTATGTATAAGAATGTCGAGAAACAAAAGAGTGCGGCGAAATAGTCTGAGAAGTCTAGAAGTAAGCTACTGACGCTTGTCATCATCATGATCATTATCAAAACTATTTACAAAGAGGCATAAGTCATAGTCCACGTCAAGGCTTGCAGGTAAACCGAAAACATGAAACACTTGCGCGATGTAATCGCCTCCTAGCGACATCTATCGGCACTGGTCTAAATTACGTTGGAAACTGCTACAGCTAAGGTATATCTAAGTTAAAATCTATTTTAAGGAATATAAAAGCTACAGTATGTTATGTAATGTAATATAAAGTGGACTCCTGTTTCCGCACTTAGACTCCTACTTGGTCCATTGTACGTGAAGGGTCCTAGCTATTCTAGCCAGCCTAACTCTGATCAGAAGCGCAGAAGCTTCTTGGAATCTTCATAGGCTACGGTATGTTTCTCCACATATCAAAATATAGGTAGGTACATTAATAAGGTAACGAAACGAAGTTAGGGCAGGCCACTAAAGTCCATAAATGTTCAACCAAATGTTACAAAAGCCTTACAAAGACTAACGTAAGTATTCTGTCGGTGGGTAGATTAAATAAAACTATAAAGACAATTTACTGAGAAACGAATAATTTAAACTGTATAAAACATTAAAACCCCTGAAAATGCTCAATATTATTTGCTGTAGTAATGAAAGGAGTGCTTGATGAAATCGTATTCGGTTACCTTTTGAAACTTTAGAGTAAGTTGGTAGGTAAAGCTTGTCAATGGAATTCTGAAAACAAGATTAAAATAATAAATATCTTGGCTCAATATGAAGTGTTTCAATTAGCAAAACTTTTGTCTGTCTGTCTGTATGTTCGTTATAGAAACAAAAATTACTCGACGGAATTCGACGAAACTTGATACAATTATACTTCATACTCTTGCGCATAATAGTATACCTACTTTTCATCACGCTACGATCAATAAGAACAGAGCAGTTAAGTGAAATGTTGGGGAAGCGGGAGAAATTAATCAATTTTTTAAAGCTTCCGTCGGGTGTTTAGCCTTTTAATGATTAAGAGTAAAGTTACATAAAAGTCATATAGGTATCACAGAAATGTTCTACATAAAATTATCTAAAAAATATCCCAGAACACAATAACACATGTAACCATCCGAACTACTACCTAAGCTATATCTCCCAATAGCTCGGAGCTTTCTGATTGTAGTTTATAATACTCCCACTCTGCCTGATTAAAAAAATAAGAGGTAACTTCCTAGGACAACGAAAAGGCTTGTAAGTAACTAAACCGAAACACTTGCAATGTAATGTACGTACAGCGCCATCTATTGGGTTGGTATAAAACTGATCTCCCGAAAATCGTTTCTGTTTTGTTCTGTGTATCTCTGTGTATCGGCACACATACACAGAGGGAAAATATCATGAGAAAACGTAACGTAAAGATCAGGCCTGTGTACCAGTGGACTCATTAATAGTCTGACGAACACTGCGAGCAGCGCCGACCCTTGGAAACCATCTATAGGTTTGACGACTGTCGATAGCTTTGTTTTCCCCAAAGTTATTCCTCCAGCGGCTACGCGATTTATTACGCGCTGTCCCGCCTGTCGACCTTGGAAACTTTTAATTGGTCGAAGTTCTAATGCTTTAATAGTGTAGAACTGGAGAACTTGAATGCCGGTCTTCAATCTTAAGGCTTGGGCTCGACGATTGTCTTCGGAGTGTATAGTTATTTATGTCTTAGGAGAAATAGGTAGGATTTGAAAACTCAGTACACCTCCATGTTGATTACCCTTGAGAGTTGGTAGGTATCTACTTATTCAAGATGTCGAGCCAAAAGCATATTTATATAGAGAGTATCAATGAACAGTTACTGGAATAATGTCAATTTTACATGTTAGAATTTAGATCATCAAGGTAAGAAAAATATCATTTAAAATATGTTCCCCAAATTTGGATTCTTAACTTATTTAGTGCAGTTTTTGACAGTGGTGCCCTTGTTCTACCAAAGGTGCGTACCTACCTATTATAACAGTTTTGGCAGTCAATAACAATTACATGGCATTCTACATGATGAATGCTTCACTCGCGCAGTCGTTTACCTCCTGAGTTATTGTTCGACGCAACGTAGATTCGTTAACGCATTCTGTGATTTATCCAGCTCTGTCTTGGCTCAACTCCAATCTCCGCCCTTGCAAACTTTTAATTGGTCTACAATCAGCGGGAAACGAGTACAGTTTTACGGACGCTACTTCATATTTATGTTTCTGTTCGTGTACTATAAGATCAAACAATTAATTAGGCTGTTGATAGGAACTGTATACCCAGTGGTGGAAATTAAGCTTTCCAAATCTCGTAATAGGAATTGCGTCAGGCAGTACCGCAGTGTCTTTAGGTTGCAAATTAAAGCGACGGCTGCGCTTGCCACCGGGATCGACTCCCGGGTTTGGCCAAAATTTGTAGGTGCCCGAGGTTTTCGATAAAGCAATTTGTAACGATGAACCCAAGGCCTCAGAAAGCCCGCTAGGTCATTGTTGTTGTATGTTTCCTCACGACGTTTTTCATCAACCAAAGGTATAGTAAAAAATATTTAAGCATGGATTTGAAAGACCCTCCGTAAGAAGGGCGCGTACTTATCCACTGAACTACTATCGCTTCAAAGGTAGAGAAACCAGTATGACGCGACCAAAAAGTGATTATGTGATAGAGGAATATGAGGATAAGGAAATAGTGAAACCTTATTTGCGCACACATTTCTGCCTATACATATCATTATCATGGAGACATGCTCCCTTGTACGAATCGGCTGGAAGGAAGTACCTACACAGCGCCGTGTTAAAACTGAGAACAAGGGATAGTACCGATTCGCTGTTCACCTTACTATAGTCGACAAGGCTATCACAACCTGTAACAGTACAGACGTTCTTACAGACAAAATGAGAAAGGATACTTATCAGTGGCCAGCGCCTATTCGTCTTTGTCCGTGTAGATAACCTACAGACTTTCGCTTAAAATCTTCTTACTGGAATGGACTTTTTAATTGAAACCAACTGTACCTATTTTAGTTAGCAGAACTCTCCACAAGTAAGTAGGTACCTAGGTACCTGCTCGGTCCAGTTGTTTGAGTTGACTGATCGCAATATTGAACGCCCCGTCGCCCGAGGAACCGATAGATAGGACTAGTAGCATTACCATGAGTTTGAAATACTATCCTCGCTATCGAAAACTATCGCTTTGTCTCTTTCATTGTGATGCATTTGAAAGAGACAGAGCAATAGTTTACGTTATGTCAGTTTTAGATGTCAACTCATGGTAGCGCTACTGAAGTAGCCATGCGACTTGGTTTCGTAGTACCTACGTTCCGCTTTTTAAAGGTGAGGCGTCTTATTGTGATCCCTTACAATTTTCCCGTGTACCGACAGCACTTGAGCCTCCCACCTTTAAATACTGATACAGGGCTCTTAATTAAAGAAGAGGTCAAATAGTAAATGAAGGTGAATTGGTAAGGGTAGCGAGGCAACCGGGTCATTAAATTCATTTCCCAAATTGCTTTAGAATCTTTAAATTGATCTTGATAAATTGAATTGATTAGAATCGTTAAAGTATTTTTGTATAGAAGAGGCCTAATCAATAATCCGATACCTATATTAAAATTTAATATTGGGTTTGAGGACTACCACAGTAATCACAGCTCTATAAGAATGACCCAACCATCCTAAGGTCACCAAGACCTTTTTTGTCCATCCGCCCCCTAAATTACACCTATTTGGTCCACATTGTAATTAATGTTAATGCAAGCATGATTAAATATTGACAATGCTCTTTCCAATCCTACGCGTGTGTTTAATTAAGAATACTTGCTTGTTTAACCAACATGAAGCTATACCTACTCAAGATTTTTTTTACGATACGACCAGTAAACTTCCAAAAAAAGAGCGTATTCCTTTCGTAGCCAATGCACATATTTTGACTCCTCTGACATCCGCAATGGATGTCCACCACAAAATGTGATGTCTATGGGCGACGGTAATCGCTTACCATCATCGTAATCCGCCTACCCGTCTGTCCCCTTTACAAAAAAAAACACAAATCCTACTTACCTTGCAAAATGTGGCCACACCAAGGGAAACCGACTTAAGTGGGTGTAGATACATAAACACGAATACATACTACATACACCCCATGTAATCTGCCGTTTAAAAGTGAAATAAATTCTGCGACAGCGCAATGTTCCGTGCCGTTTTATTTGTTGCATTTAAATAAATCAGGATTTAGGGAAACGATTGAGTAGAACCTTTTAGAAGTGTAATGGTTGGGTTCGAAGTCTATCTACCAGGTAATCTTTATGAATGTAGGTACTTTGCAAAAAATGCGTAGGTACTACGCATATTTTTTATTGCTATTGGTATAGATCCTACCTTACCTAACTACAACTCCTACTTTTCCCTTTTTAATTAGCTGCAGGTAGGTAAAGTACTATTTCTAAAATAAGATGACCGGCTTCGTAAGCCTAGATAACGAATAAATTTTGAGCTAAATAATTAATCTTTTAAGTATCAAGTATCTATGAATAGGAACCTATTGTTATTTTTAGTGATGCTGCCATCTTTATATCAACAAGAGGTATGTAGCCTATGAGCACAATGAGTAAGCACTGCTAAGATAGCCAGCTCAACCGTTTATCTTCAAAAACAAAGGAGTTTCGTACTCAATCACCATTAAAAACTCTTTGAGGCTATGGGGAACAAAAATAGTAGGTCAGGTCGGGACACATAAACCTGGCAGTTTCACCTCAAAAAAATTAAGGTGACACCATTTAGCTCCAAAAAAAATTACATTTTGTTTCTTTTTTTGCTGACAGATTTACGGATTTTTCCTCTTTGAGTTTGGAATTTATATGCGAACTTCATACCAAAGAGGCGCTTTTGCATGTTTTCCTTACAGGTGCAAGTGTTTTTGACATTTTCCCATAGAAAAAAAAATGTGACCTACATCCTTACAAAGAGAATATAATCACTATGCTTCATAAATACTACGAGTAAACATAACGGAAACAGCACAACGATAGTTTATGTAACCACCAGTACCTATACCTAGAATAATAAATTGAGACAACGTCACATACTTGTCCTGGTCCCAAACTAAGGTTTTCCCTTGTGCTATGGAAACCAGAAACAACGAAGAAACCACAAACACCCAGACCCAACACAAATATCTCTTTCATCAACAATCATTTGTGTTGGTGTGGGAATGAACCCGCGACCCTTGCGTTACAACCGGCGCTCAAGCCACTGCGCTAAACGGGTATTATTAACGTAGGTAAATGAGATAAATAAATAAGTACCACTTATGAAAAATACTCCATGGGGGATTAGTGCCTCAGATTGTATGTCCAGTACACTTGTACCTAAATAGGTAGGTATACCTACCTAATAGCTATAGTTCAAACGGTGAGCTATTAGAAAACCCAACGATGGTTATGGAAACGGAAACTAAAATCGCCACCGCCGAAGTCAGGATGCGACCTTTGTTGATTAGCATCCTTTCTTCAATCGCCTTTCCTCACGTTGGCGCATTTCATTCTGATTCGCGACATTTCGTTTTCTTGGAAAGGAAAAATTAAGCAAACAGTGATTTAGAATTAAATAAAAATACGGTGTTAATAAAATGTTTTGGCAACTTTGTCTTCCTAAGTACGGTTTTTTACATGAGGTGACCTAACTTTTCACATAAAAAAACCGAGGCACAGACAGCTCTGTTTATTTATGAAAAAAAATTGACAATCATGGTATCTCTGCCTTACTAGGTACATACCTATTAGGTAACTACTCATCTAAGCGAGCGAGTAATTCCCAGAAGCGTCTAAAACTAGGTACCTACTTATCGCTTTGGATCACGGGCTACGAGTAGGTTAGGTATTTACACCAGAATTTAGGATTTGGATAGCCATGGTAACTAAGTACCTACCTACAATGAAACGCCTGCTATCTGTCCTTCGAATTTTCGAAACCCTTTAACAGGAGACCAGATCAACTGATGCATGGTTAGGTAGGTACACGGTTCTGAAATTATCTGAACACATCTTAGATTTCAAAAATTCAGTTGGTAAACAGCACGCCACGAAATTTGACAGATTGTAGTAACTTGATGTGCTGGCCACCGTACAGACAGCCACACCCTGACTTTTCTCAATTGATACCTATTCAACTCATGAGATGAGAGTTGATTGAAGAAATTTGACGGTTCTTTATACTTTGATGTGTGGCTGTTACGTACTTACATGCGGTCAATGACTTCCCGTATGAAATGCGGGTCCATAGCCACTGAGCTACTAGGTATTTTCAAACTATTGCATTCTGCATGCATTAGCTCCGATTGGTAAGTAGGTACCTACCTAGTTACAATCGGCCAACACAGACAATTATATAGGTGGGTATTATGGTTCAACTTTTTTGTAAGGTAGGTATGTACCACCTCCCTAACTTTGATAATAGTATAACAAATACCTATAAAAAAGTTCTCAATTGCTTATTTTGTGTCACCACATACCATCTAGGCAAAAACCAATGGTCTAAAACCTTTAGGTACCTGCTGCCTTTTAAGAAATAATACCCTAAATAAGGTACAGATGGCGCTGACAACAAACACATCAAAATAGTATTTATAGAATTAATACTTATTAAAAATTTACTAAGTTGAATGAAAAATTTGACTAACTAATTACAGAAAAAAATCTCAATAAGAATTTAGCTACGTTAACTTTATGTAAAATTAATTACAACGAATTCATTGTACGCAGCGCCATCTATTATCTGTTGGAGAAACTTTATTTCCAGCAAATATGGTGAGGGCCACGAAAACCGGTTCGTTTTGTTAAGCGTTTGTAACTTATTTCACGCGTAGGTGTCTACTAAGTTGACTTTCTTTCAAATATCAACAGTTAGGAGACTTATAATATTTTATATTACTTGTAAATACTTTGAAGGTGTTTCACTATGAATTTCATTGAAATTTAAACCATGTTTTAAGCCTGTGTATTAACTCTCTGTTTTCGTAGCCCCGCATCCAGCCGGGACGCGACACAGCCTGTCTGGGCGTTATGTAACTGCTGTTTGGTAACACTCATCATTACACAAACAAGCCCTTGGGTTACATAACCACATTGATTATATTGCATAACGTGGGAGGTACCAATGTTATCAAAACGCTTACAGCAATGCAGCTGCTCACATAACTGGGATGTTACATAAAGGATAAAAAATAAAACTATTTTATTACATCAATAAGTATATTTTAAAGTGTATTGAAAATGCTTAGACATAGACAAAATTTTGGTGAGAATTGGTTTGGGGCCCTAAGTCACTTAGTAACCTAGAAGTAAGACTACATAGTAAGTTAGAGTAAAATATGAAAAAGTTCTTCATTGAACAACACTTTGATCCTCCGTATGTGAATTATTACTTTTAAACTTTTTAGCTTGTGTTTCTTCACAGTCATTAGGTGCCTCCTCTTTACTTAATTCATGTAAATTATACTTTTTATAGGTAAAGTAATTATCCACAATGCTCAATAAGCAAATGCCTTTAATTATTTCAACTATTATACAAAGTGAGGGGTTCTTCAAGTCTGCCTTGTTGTCGGCATTCTTTATAACCACCAATTCAGCTAACTCTTTGATAATCAAGTCTCGAGAAACACTGCTGTTCAACCGCTTGTTGAATATGACAGCAAATGTTGACGACTGCTTCAAGAAATGTTTGTCAAAAAGCTTCCCAGCACACTCCATGATATCGGGCAAGTTGGCTTTACACGTCGCCATGATTGGTAGCAAGCGCATGACATGCCGCGTTTTCTGGATGCGGGTAGTGTGCAAGTCTTTGATTATAGCTGACGCGACCTCCTCCGGACTAGGTAAATTTGTCTTAATAAAAATACAGTTTGAAGCTCCTGTCTCCACCACCTGAAAGCGCTTGTGCTTAAGTGACTTCTGTGAGTCCTTCTTCATTGAATCCACTTCGCGCCGAAGCAAGTCTCCGATATCAGTCTCATCTTCGGATTCGCTGTCGGAGCGCTCATCCGGCGTTAAGGACGACACGGTAGGCACCTGGTCGGCCGCGAGGTCTGGGTATAGTTTTCCAGCGTACTCGTTCAGTAGATTGTACACCTCTTTTACACACTCTTTCTCCCTAAAGTTACACGTGCAAAAGAAGCCACGGAAGCCGGGTTCCAAGAAGTATTTGTTCCTGCGTTTTCTGAAGTAAAACTTCTTCTTCTTACGCGTGTCACCCATTATGGCTGCTGTTTGCAATATGCTTTTGATATCTGAGTGTGATATAACAGATATTATGTATTACGTCTTGAATTGAATTAGAATTCACATAACAACATAGGGAACAACACCCGCAACAAATGTCAACGAAACGTCAACGTCACCACGACAAATGACAGTCGAGCAGTAGTGATGTGCATTTAGTACGGATTTTTACAACGGATATTAGGAAACTTGGAAATGTTTCATCCCTTTTCATCGTTAAATTATTGTCCAAGGTAAAGGATACATGAATAAAAACTGTTGGATCGTTTTTAAATACACTGACTGCATTATTATGATACTAAAAGTTGCAATGCAAGTTATTTTTAGTTATCGATGGAAAGTACATAGATGAACACTTGTTGCATTATTGTTAGTTAGCTAATTATGGCAACATTGTGCTATTGCTGCGTTCGTTACAAAATAATTTATTTTATAATTTGGGCACATACATTAATATATTTTTTTTGGATACTTTGGTTGCTTGAAGTATTGCTTGAAGTCGTCCTAACTTGGTCCTAACCGATATTTCGCTGTGGGGCAGTCAAGGTGTGATCGGGGATCGAACCCGGAACCTTCCTCCCAGTGAAATTGAATGATCCATCATTCAATATTATATATTTTATAGTTACGTTAGGTGTTGTAGCGGCTATTAGGACTAAGGGTGCTTTTCCAACTGTGAGGTGCTTCGAGATGTCCTATATTTGCAATCCACAAATCTATATTCATCGGTACACATACCAAAGCACTGGTGGAAACGGATTCAACTAAGATGTTTTTTTATAATATGGAAAGTTATGCATGCTATAAATTGTGTACTATGGATGCGTGCTATATATAGATAGACGCGTGCTATGAGCGCCTCTCCCTTCACCGCGCCGCCGCGCCGCCCCCGCCGTTTCCTTACTATCGGTACATAGCATAGCTCGAGATGTGTCTTCGTAGCGCATCTTTCTCGTAGCGTAATGGTGGATCTTAGCAGCATAGATGCATAACACATTCTCAGGTGGAAAAACAGCCTATTTGTTTATGAATAGCGTACACGGTTTCTAAGACTCATTCTAATACTGATTTTTATTTAATTTTGTTGGCGCTTATTTTTAAAACAAGAGATATAAAAACAAGGTTAGAATTAATAACTTTCTTTATTACAACTAAAATAGTAGTAGGTATAGTACAGATGTTACGAATAAAATTAAGCCTTAAATAATAAGTTACAATAATTGAACATTCTAAACAATAACCTAATAATATAAATACTAGTGGAATACTTTTTGTAATTTACATTTTGCATTGTTTAAGTGCATTGTCCGAATGAAGTTAATTTTACTTAAAATCATGGTTTATTTCTTAAATCTACAGTATTTGGTCTTCATTATAGTCGGTAGATTCGCCACCACTGGTTTGTGCATTTTCGGGCACACTGTAATGCTGGAAACAAAGAAAACAATTTGTAAAAAAATAAAAACTCGAATATTAGACCGAAAAAAATACTATAAAATTATTTATGGATTAAATATAACAAAAAAAAACAGATAAATCAATTTAGAAACTGTACACTGTAAACTATACTGTAGTATTTCACATTTGTAATTATAGTATATATTACAAATGTGTACTAATATTATTTTAAGATAATGGTTGACTCTTTTAGGGCAGAGTGGTGAGAGACTTTGAGCGCTGGTTGAGAGACTAGAGTCGCAGGTTCGCTTCTCTTTATCTTCACAAATACAATCAAATATTTATAAGTAGTCTCAATTCCATAATTAATTGAATACTTACTCTGTATTATATTCTATGGAAGAAAGCTTCATGTAGTCCACATAAATGCTAGGTGATTTAAGCAGTCTCCAAGTCATAGGGTTGAACAGGTTCGTCTCGTACTTCCACTCGACGATCACGACTTGCGGCGGGTAGCCCTTATCTTTTACTGCAATCATCTTGGTCTCTAAGTATCCAGGCTTGTAGTATTTTCTGGAACAAACATTTAATGTCATTATTAAAGTGCGTTAAATCGTTGATAAATTCCGAATTCGTATATTGTACAGTGAACAGCCTATTTAAAAAAAAATCCTAAATTCGACTTAAGGATACATAGTCGCCTCTTTCGTACACTTTTGTTTTCATTACTTGTGACATTCAAGATATTTTTAGTACTCATTCTACATACAAAAAATAATAATAACCCATTATTTGACCCATATATTACGTTGATAAAGCAACGCTATCAATTTAGTAATTGTGTACCTACATTGTAAGATTAATCCATTACGTAAAGGAAAAAAATGTTTAAGTCACGTGCGAATTATACGTAGTTTATATTGTTATTAAATTTCAATTTTAGATTGACGTCAAAGATTGAAGACACTTGTCTTATATTGTTATTTTAGTAAGCTGGTTTTTTTTTCAACATAAAAGCGATAACAAGATCCGGCAGTAATTTTTGCTAAAGGTTATAGTTGTATAACATGCCTTTTTTATGTGATAAGTGGCAGCCGAGCAGACGGATCACCGGATGGTAAGCGATTGCCATAGATCCCTACTACATAGATGTTACTACATAACGCAAAGTAAAAAAAATAAGATAGATGTAGTAGACCCAGAAAAAGATGAAGATTTAAACCACCTGCACAAACGGGATTGACAAGCACTGGCTACTAAGAACTACTAAGAAAGACCAATAGATTAGTTTGGGAGAGGCCTTTGCCCAGCAGTGGGACAGTTTAGGACCTAAACATTTTAATAAGCCTTAATTAATTAAAAAAATTATATAAAAATGCTCGGGCACAATTTTTTTTGTTGTAACATGATTGTACTCACTGCTCTTCATCTATGAATTTGTGTTCACTCTTGTTATTGTTTCTGTCCACCAGAGTAATGGACACTCTTCCAGACTCGGGGCCGTGCGTTCTGCTCTCAGTTGTGTTTGAAACTTGCAGCGTTACTTCGTAATGGACTCCTGTAATTGAGAGTTGTTTAGAAACAGGATCAATTTACATATACTGGCCGACAAACAATTTGGCTATGACCACGCTATTTGCGTACAAATATGCCCTTTTTCCACATAATTAAAGACACCACTCTTATTTTCATATCATATCCGTAAAAGAGAATGACCTTAAAAATTCGTCTGTATGCAAATCATGTGGAATCGGTTTCATTATAATAATAAATAAATAGACACCACATCACATTCCTACATTGTCACGATCCCAAATTAAGCTTTGCCTTGTGCTATGGAAACCAGAAACCACGAAGGAACAACAAATACCCGGGGCACTAGTACTTAAATAAAATAGACACCACATCATAATACCATGTCCTGGTCCCAAACTAAGCCTTTCCTTGTGCTATGGAAACCAGAAACCATGAAGGAACCATAAACACCCAGACCTAACAAATATATGTTTCATCAACAAACATTCAGCTATTTAGTACGGAGTCAGGTCAATTTAGGAGATGGTGTTGTATAATTTGTCTTGGTGCGGGAATCGAACCCGGGACCTTTGCGTTTCAAATCGGGGCTCAAAGCACTGCGCTAAACGGGTCGTCAAAATGAATAAATTGTTTTATTTAATAGAACTTACTGCAAAACGGCTTATTGTTCCCAGTCATGGAATAAAGAGCAATATTGGTGTTGGGGTCCACCAGGCCCTCGCCCTTCAGCCGCTGGTACATGCTGTGCGAGTAATAGCCCATCGGAATGCACGCGTGCTTCTGGTCGCAGGTCGTGCAGTTGCCCGCGAGGAATGCCTATGTAAAGTAAATAATAAATTAACGTTGTGTCAGTTGTACTATTGATTTAAGTGATTTAAGTTGTACTATTGACTTATTTTATTAGTTATTAAACTACAGGCCAACGCTTGACTACAATCGTACCTGATGAAAAGTGACGATGAGGTCTAGGATGGTATGTGTGAAAGAAATGGAATTCCGAATCGGTCGTCACACACCCGTTTCAAATTAAGCCCTCTGTTTCGAGTCTGGATATCGTGATCTAGTACTCGCAGGGTCTGCCATAGTATTGCTATGTGACTGGGTGATTGGTGTGCATTGGCTAGTGATTTTTTTTTTGGAACCTCCTTTTTAATTGTCTATGATTATAATAATGAAGTTAGTCATAAAGTGAAATAAACTTACATTATAAGAGTCACACTGCACCGCAATAAAGGGGCAGTTGGGCGCAATGCTCTCCGTGAAGTACTCGTGGCTCCGCACGTGGTGGCAGCCCAGCATACGCATGACCGTCGGCGAGATGTCCGCGCCGCCCGCGCCCCCCGTTCCGCCGCAGCCCGGCTGCACCGACCCGCCGTTGGGGTAGAAGTCCACGTGACCGATCGGCTCTGAGATACCGAGACCTGGGGACCAAATTAATGTTTCGTTCATACAACATTACATGCGGATCGGTGATCACAAACCCGAGCTATGTTCCAATATATTTAACATACTTTTGCTCGACCCGGGAATCGATCCCGGGACCCCAAGATTATGGGCCGGTACTTAAACAACTAGACCCACGGTGTGCTCGTTCGTCCGTCGTGGGGGTGCGTTATCTTCTATAACTATTTATAAAGAGATAACGTCTATAGACAGACACAAGGCTTCTAATGTAAGCCGAAACGACAAAATACTGGCGCGATGTAACCGATCTCCAGCGCCATATATCGGCAATGATTGGAACTAATAGCAATACTAAGTCCCGAAACGAAGTGAGGGCGGGCCTCTAGGGATAAAAAAAATGTATTACCTGACATGTACAGAGGCATAGCATTAGTGTGAATAATGTCGACGTATTTAGCATCAGACCGGTCCAGGCGCACAATAGTAACCGTTTTGCTGAAGTAAGGAGCGGCGGGGTCCAATCCCGTTATCCTGCCTAGTTTTAAATTGAATTTCTGCAAAATAACACAAGTTTGTTACAATTATCTAATAAGTTAATAACCCTGTACAAATATACAGATAGAGGCATTTTTAAATAGGTATCTTGAAAAGTTAGGCAAGCTAGATCGACAATTATAAGCGAAAACAGTTCAGTATAATATATGTAGTAAGTAATTACATAATACTGCTTAATAGGCAGTTTATATTGAAATGTAGCTTTTATTTCGATGACAAATATTTGATTGTAGCAAATATTAATTTAAATTTTTAGATAACTACCTTTTGCAAAGCATGACCACAATAGCCAGCTAAATGTGCACCCAAAGAATGTCCAATGAAATGGAAGTTGTCCACATTTGATAGTCCAAGCACTTCCTATAAATAAAAAACACAACTTATTAGACACACTATGTATGTAAAAGTTTACAAAATACGATTTCCAAAACTATAACAAAATTCAACTGATTTGCCTTAACAAAATTTTCTGAATCTGGAGATGAATCCTGCTTCTTCTTTCGTACGGACTTTGCCGCAATCAGGCTTCAGGTTTACCGCGTGGTAATACAGAGTACCCATTTCGCGTGCTATTTATGAATCCTGCTTACGTCATAGTACAGGAAATGATAGTCTTTGAAATACCATGCTACTAGTATTTTTTTATTGTACTTACTCGGCATTGGCATTTTCTGGGTATACCTATGTACTAGATTACAAAACCAGAGTTCGCATTTCTCTTTTGTTTTATTTTTATGTGATATATGGCAGATGAACAGATAGATCACCTATTGGTAAACGATTGCCGTCGCCCACGAATATCAATCATGCTTGTATGACATTGTCATTTCCTGTACATGGCAACACAAGAGTCACAAATGATGCCGAACCTTCATTTCCTAGCTTGTGTGCTAAAAATATTTTAACTACGACACTTACATAAACGTTATGGATCAGATGCGCCGTCATGACACCAACAAGCCTGATGTTAGCAACCGCTTGTCCGTAGGGAGGCTGCGACCCTCCCAGCCAGTCCACTACGAAAACGGTTGCAGCGTCGTTGCCTTCAATGTTCAGCAGAGCATTGGCCATCTCTTGGATCTGAAAAAAGTTTTTAATATATGAAAATAAAAATTCGTAAATCAATAGAAACTAACTAAATATCTCTGGTTTTTAATCATGTGGAGTAAACTGACAGATGCAAATGTAAAGTTTCTATACATTTTGACATTTTGCATCTGTCAAATTGAGTGATAATGTATGGGGATGACACATGGACATGTGTCAGTTTACTCCACATGATTATGAATCAGAGTATAACTAGGCTGGCTCAAAGTAAGCCTTGATCTCCGATAATAAGAGCCTCCATCTAGAACGGTCCTGAGCCACCTCCTGCCAGTCACCAGCCTGAATTCCACGCAAATCTTTATCCACTTCGTCCCTCCAGCGGTCAGACGGACAACTGGCCTTCAACCATTAGGCCGTCCCAGGTATACTCTTTTTGCCGCACGATCTCCCATTTTCTTCAAATCAACATATATTATTACAAAATTTACAACCCGTTTAGGTATTACAGTGGTTTGAGCGCCGGTGTAGACGCCAGGTCGTTCGATTCCCGCACCAACACAATTTTTTGTTGATTAAACATATTTTTGTGTTAGGTCTGTGTATTTATACCTGCCCGCCCCCCGACAGACGGGTATGTAAGGAAGGACGGACGGGTATATAAGGACGTCAGCCCATTGCACATCGGACCGGCAGCATTCCCCCAACGCCAAAAAAAATGTCTGTGTCTTCGCATTAGCGAAGGTACCATAACAATACAATAATATTTGTAATATTATTGTATAATGCGACGATAAAGTCATGAAATTAATAATTGATGGCGCTACTGCCGCTTATGTCATAAGGTATGGTAACCCCATTGGAACTTCATTAGTTCCTTAAATAAAACATTTCAGGACTTTTACTGACGTATTGGAAAACACAATGTCGCATTATTAATTAGGAAAATATTAATTCGATGTACAATATAAGTCATGTATGACAAATAGATGTTTATGTACAAAATAACCATTAATCTTAAGTAGTCTATGTACACTACTTCACATTCGTTCGCAGAATCAACTCAAGGAATTTCAGCGCATAAGGAAAACACAACTAAGATAACCTTTCTTGCATTTGATTATTCGAATAGCGAGCAAAAACAACACCCAGTCCAGACCTTGACCAGCTTCTAGAAACTTGCAATATCTGATATCATCTTCATGTTATGTCTATGCCTTTTATCAGTTTACTAGTGGCCCGCCCTTACTTCGTTTCGGGATTGCAGTTCCACTGTCTACCAATAGATGACGCTGGGTGTCGATTGCATCGCGCAGCAGAATACTAGACGAAAACTAATTTATAGGTAAAATAGTGAAAAACCTTACAATTACCGCCAATCCCAATCCTGTATTACAATGTCCGCTAATTGTAATCACGTAAGCTTAAGCAACGACTTAAGTTATTTTAACTCACCCATTGCTTGTGGCCACCTTCTAAGAACCCATGAGATATCAAATAGAAAGGGCCCGCAGGATCTATGTTGGCATTCTTGATCCTGTCAATGTTATCGGCTTGGAGGAACACCGGCGTTTTTCTATTCCGCCTTGTAAAAGTTGGATATCTGTAACAAAAGAAATTTGTAACTACATAAATCTCTTATTCGACGTAGTCGGATTATCCTGAGATTAAATCCCATTAATATTAATAAACGAGAAAGTTTGTAAGTAGGTATGTATGTATGTATTCATCCATCTATGAACCGAAGTTAGGGCGGGCTCACTTCGGTTCAGGTTGCTAGTAAGTAAGATAAAATCTATACTATTTATAAAGAGATAACTTCTATAGACAACGACAAGGCTTATAGGTAAACCGAAAACACGAAACGCTTTGCGCGATGTAATTGGACACAGCGCCATCTATTGGTTCATTTCTGAATTACGGTCCCGAAGCGAAGTGAGGGCGGGCCACTAGTAGGAAATAAATACTCTTAGCAAAACTATCGTCTAGCGACTAGAAGCTACCAACACCAATCTCGAAAACTCAAAGGTCAACGGACCCAAATAACTTTTGCCCACCCGATAATGCATCGTGCATCGAAAAATAAACACATTGTTTATCTAGCTACTGATAGTAACGTCACTATGCAATTGCGCTACGTAAACAATCGTTTTGTCTCTGTGTCTCTGATTGATGTCACGGACGAGCCCCCGCTCTTATCTCGTTGAAATGTGTTTGTTGGCACCGAGGCGGATCTTAAGAGCAATTAAGGCATGCGTTACTCTAGATAACTTTCGAGCTATCGGGTTATGAGCCTAATGAGATGAGGATAAACATCTATAGCTTTATCTAATTAATGACATAACTTTTTACTTAATGGTAGACCAAAAAATAGCGAATCAGGTATACCTCATTAAAAAAGTGAACAGGTGCTATTTTTTATTAATTTTTAAAAATATTTATACCTACATATTTTGTTTACAAACAAAAAAATTCTAATGCTATTGTTTCGTTATTGCCAGTTTCACAACTATGTAATAAGGATGTAGTTCCAACTATACATCCCTAACTCTCCACATAGTCAACTATTTTAGTACCTACGTGAAGGAAACATAATCCTACCTACCTAAGTAGGTACTTTTTTTTTTCAGAAACCTTCTGGTAGGCTGCATTGACTTTGTGAGCCAAACAACAAAAATATTTTTTTTAATAATGTGCTTATTTTCGGTCGGTTTTTTCCTAAATAAATGGTATGCACTCATACTGGAGTTACTTACTGGGCATAGTTTGGCAAATAAGAACCAACCTCATTTCGGATGAAATCGAGTTTTTAGAGAACATATTTTAATAGAGATTCTAGTACTCTTTTTACAACAAAAACAAATATGTATCATGAATAACTTTTTGTAGGTTGGTTCTAAGTGTGACCGAATTCATATTTTTAATATGTTCGTATTAATTAATGTTCGTAATAACAACAGGTTATTTTCATCTGCTAAGATCATTACATTTTACTACGTCGTTGCAATAACTTATCGCTATAATAATAAAATTTACGCAATTAAAAAATCAAAACATGCAGTTGTTTGTATACAAATATTATCGAGCTTATATTCAAATAATTTATGGGGCGTAGTATCACAAAATATGTATAATTATTTTGTGGTACTTAGTATGTTTTATTCTCTTTTATTACACAACGTGGTTAGTTATGGTTTAAAACTAATGCTGTCCCTTTCATTTGAGACTTTTATAAAAGTGACAGGATATCTTTAAACTATGACTAACTTTATAAGTCAGCTGTTCTCAAACTATTTTGGTGATGGGACTCTTTTGGAAAGCGAAATACAAGGCGATTACGCAGAGTTAGCTCTCCTGACGGAGACCTACGGAGTTCAACAGTGAACAGCCTTTGGTAAGGTCCCGGCACGAATCTCTAGCGGAGTACTTCAGTGCGCAAAAATCCATTTCAATATAATGTAAGCTACAAGAGCGCAAACTCCCGCAGTGCTTACGCCCGGTTGCTAGATATTCCTGCCGGGGCTTGTATCCAATTATGCTTTTTTATAATGCGCAATTTAGAGATACCAAAAAGATGCCTACCTTATCACCATTGATTCAGGTGTCATCGGAAAGTAGTTGTCCGGCCGATTCTCAGTCCAGGGATACGCTTTCGAGAAGCATCCGTAATTTCCGTAGCAACGCTCCAGTTCCATATCATCTAGAACACATAACATGTAATGTAAAAAAACATTTTAATAAGTACATTAGTCATTGACCTGGCGGGCTGCTTTTCGTACTTTTCATAGTATCATTTGGACATATTGCGTAGGTGTATTTGGTAAAATTTACAACCAAAAATTTCTAAGTCATATACAAATGTTGTTCAAAATTATTGGTAGACGTCGTGGTTATAGGGATGTTCTATATACACCCTGTATATAAATATGCAATGCATGTAAAAGAACGAAACCATAGTCATTATACGGCTTTAAATATTTCTTCAGATAGACAAAATTACAATCTTAGTGGCCTAAATAGGTATCTAGCATAGATTCAGAAATTGCCTACCCTGAACTCTGTAGACTACCTACTTAGCATTATTATATAAAAATTGCGTATCTAGCATTTTTAAAACTATGCTATGAGTCACTGTCATGTAATGAACTGGTGTTGCAGGTGTCTATGGGCGGCGGCCATTGCTTAACATTAGGTGATCCGTCAGTTCACCTGCCACCTAACACATTAAAAAAATCTTTACAAATATAAGTACGCCGCTGTAGCAATTCGAAACAAGATTTTAGAACAAGGAACCACTTCCGGTCACTCGAATCTATGTATTACCTACTTGTAAAAGCCTTTATGCACCTTTCAATGTGCTCCTCTAAAGGACATGGATTATAGTAGGAATATAATCCATGTCCTTTAGAGGAGTCCTGCTTCAATTAATAACATAAAACTTACCATTAAAACTTCCAGGAAAATTCGTCACATCCGTCCCATTACGGTTCTCCATCAACACCATAATCGTCTGCAGCATCAGCGTCGCACTTGTCTTGTTATACATTTCTACAATATCACTTTCCACAAACTCACAAAACCGCAAACTACACACAATTAGCGCCAAATGTGCGCGAATACCGCCCTTATCGCTTCAGTAATGAAATACGATCAGTGATTGACCCGAGTGTAAACAGTTGCTAATTGTCCAGTCGTCAGTTCGTAAGTGAGATGTTTAGACTCAACTGGTTGGTTATATAGGGCCTTACTAATGTACCGAGCGGGTGTGCGATTACAAGCTACAACCTCTAGTAACACTCGACGTTACCTAACAGGTCCTCTTCGGATGGTTCGCAGACGTTCCGGGATATGTGATAAGAGGGGTTACGACGTTATCGCGCGGCTATTTGTTAAAAACGATTGACGCACGAACCAGTCTGGACTGTGGCAGATATACCTATGTGGCCGATACGTGTGTATAGATCAGCAATTAAATGGATATAGATACGACATAATGCTAATTAGCCTTTTGAACTGGGCTGAGGGCTACCAAAATTTAAAAGCGACCGCAAACATTAATTTATGAAGTATCTACGACAGTTTCCTAACAACAAAAACTACTTGTTATAATTGACTCAACACAAAAAACAACTGTTCCCACTGTATTAGGTATGTAGTACCGTAACTAATTAAATGTGCATATGGGTAATTAATTAAAGAAAATATTAGGACATTTTTAAATGTCGCATGTTAAAATACCTCCTCAACATTAATTTCATCAAAAAACAGATAAGTACACGCAGAATCAAGGAGGGGGGTCTTAGCCTTATAATAAAAGGTAATGTCCAACAAATGCTAACTTAAATTAACCGTCATGATTCTAAGTAAGTAAATAAGTAATATTATATTATACTGAAAAAATAAATAGGAATCGCTTAAAATTATCAAAAAATCAGCGAAAAGTGACTTGCAAATGTATGTATGTAAATCCTTATTAACATTAGATCAGTGAAATTAAAATGGATTGTAGTGGGTATTTTAGCAAGTGTTTAATTCACGAATATAATAAAAGTTCAACACAAACCACGGATGTAGCGTTAACTAATTATTATTATGTATCAATATATGATTCAGTGACTATACCCGGCACGAGCGCGATACACATTGACGGATCTCTAAAATTAGCATAGATACAAATAAATCTTAAATTGAAGTAAACAAGACCGGACTTTGAGTCTTGTCTTGATAAAGTCCTCCAATTAACAAAATAAAGCAAACATCGCTGCCTTCAACAGCATGCGATATTAAACATTGTTTTACGCCTAATTATAGAAATTGATTTATTATATTACCAATATATTCATTGATTTGACAAATAATGCACTGATTCTTAATAATGCTCTGATCATATCTCAAAACCCGTAATTAGACAGATGTCTAAGTTTATGTTATGGTTTATGAATATGGTTATGTAACTTTTTTATTGCTGATTTATCTATAACATTACGCTGTAATTAAGATTGGTACATAGAGCTAATCGTATATCATTTATAATTTCTATTTCGTCACCACAAGACTTAAAGCCACCCCAAAAAACGAAACGTTTGAGGGCTGCAATGTCATCGACATCTATTAGCAAAGATTGGAACTAAGAGCAAAGCTAAGTCCCGGAAAGAAGTGAAGGAAGAAACTAGTAGCCCAGAAATGTACGAATCGAAATACCGGTGTAACACAAAACAGGGATCATTTCATTTCAGTCTTGAAATTTTATTAAAATTTTACTTGACTCAAGTAGGTAAACACACAATTATAAAAATCACAAAAATAATTATTTCATGCAAAAATACTTATTACTTAGTCATAGCTCAATTAACAAAATCATTAACATAATCAGATAAAATCATCCACAATAATGGATTAATGTCAAAACTTTGCGTCTAATAAATGCTTATAAAGTTCATAATTACTTATAATAATATTGTGCTAGTTAGGAATTAATTTTCCGCGACTTATTCTTAGACGGTGTCGAAGAAAAGTTGCAGTTGAAAGTCATATCGTCGGTGAAAATGTCCGACATCGACATGGCTTCATTTTTGTTGGAAGCCTGCACAATGAAACGATCAAAATCTTCAGTGGCAATATTTTCTTTATCATCTAGTTTTGCTTCCGAAAAGTGGAAACTCGTTACTTTTTTCAAAGAACTATCATTGCCGGGATAGAATTGTGTACCATCCGCAGAATTCGTCTCATCTTTAAACCCACTGTCCACTCTCATCCAATTAACATTAGATATCTCTTTCAATGCAGTCTTACTGTGGTTAGCCTTCGATATATCAGTCACAGTCAACTCAGAAGGCTTTATGGCACTTTCATAATAACTAGAAGCATTAGCATAGAACGTATTCTCATTAAACCCGCTATCAACTCTTTTAAAACTTACAGAACTATCGCCGACTTTGGTGGCATTATTACTAGTATAATCAAATTGAGATATTTCAGTCAAAAATTTGAGATCAACATTGTTAAAGTCAATTTTCTTATTTTCCATACCCAAAGGATTTTCGAAATTATCTAGACTACTATCTAGAGACATGTGCACAGGTGTTAAAATAGTTGGTGCACGAATTTTACTAATTTCATGAGAAAGCACACTCCTACTTTGTTTCCCCTTGATAGGTGTGTCATCCAATATATTTAGGCTATGTATTTTCGTAGAAGATTGTATATCTATATGTTCTTTTGCAGATCCTGTCTTGTGATGTATACTTGTTTCTTCTACGATGGACCAAGACACATGCTTGCTTTTCGGTGAGCTCGATTCAGAATCTGCTAAAATAAAAATATAAAAATAATTTTAAACTACACTTATGGTAAGTATTACGAAAACGAATGAAAATAATAAGTACTCGTTTATATTTGGAACGCTTCAAGAAAGTAGTGAAATGCGGAGGTTTGAGGAACTAACGGAGTTCTCATATTTTAAGCTGCATTTCCACTGAAGCGGAGCGGAGTGAAATCCACCAATAGAATTTCAAAAAAAATCCGCTCAGCAACGAGCAAGCTTCTATTGGAGGATTTCACTCGGGAAAGAAGCATTATAACAATCTATGGGGCTACCATATCCTATGACGTAAGTGACAGTGCCGCGATCATTTATTTTCACGACTTTTTTGACACATTGTAATAGCTATTTATTGTAATAGATTACCTTGACCATTTTCGTGAAAAGATCCATCAATGCTCATATCCATACTGAAGTCGAGTTTTTGAACAGAGCGACTTCGATGCAGACTCGTCAAGCTGAGACTTCGCTTATCGCCAAATGTAAAAGAGTCCTTCCTGCAGCGTTGTGGTGACGACTCCTTCAAGGAAGCGCTTCTTTTCAAGACCGACTTGTTCGGCGTTTTACAAAAGCATGGCCCCTTTTTGTCACTATCAGAATCAGACACTATGCAATCAAGACACGTGGCCATTGCTTCAGATTCGGGAGACGTGAAGTTATTTTTCTGAAATCATAGTTTTATTTTTGGTTGCAAGAACATAAATTAACGAAAATCACTGTTCATTTGATACTGATGACACTGAGATAAAAAATATCACTGAAGTATTAATTACGTTCGAACATTTGGCGCGTGCGTCTGATTTACTTGATAATAACTAATAATAACATACATTAGGGCTGTCAAGCATCCATCTCGCAACTGGGACTAGAGGAGGGTATAGTTTAGTTACTGCCTTGGAATCCATAGTTAAACATTGACTTTTAACTCCAATGCCTAGTTTCCAACAAGTACCAGCTTAACTTGTGAATTTTGTGCCACTTGATTTCACAAAATGTTTTTATTTTTACATAAATAAATCATATATCTCATAGTTTGACCCGATCCCATACTAAATGGCTTGTGTTACGAAAATCAGACAACAGATGAACGACAAATATAAAACCTAATATTACACCCAGGCATTGAACGGGTACTTGTCCAGTGTGGGAATTTGATGTATGAGGTAGGGTCACTATCAAATGCGCCATCAGGCCAGTCATACCTTTAACCTTCTTGAAAACTAGATACACATTGCTAAGTAAGAGACAACCAAGCCTTGATAATGTTAATCAATGAACCAATGACAAAATATACATACCTCCTCATCACTTGAAGCAGCTTTAGTGACTGGCGAAATGGAAGTAGATGCCAATGACGAAGAGGTGACTGATTCCGGTGTAATGCGTTTTGGCGTCTGGAACTGTATAGGGCTGAAGCACGGCTCCCCAAATTCAACTGCTTCCAATATCTTGTTCCGGTAACAGGGTTTTCCATTGGCCGTTGGATCTTTTTTGAGTGGTGTTCCAAAAGTACGCTTCATACCCTTCGCCACCAAGTCGCGACTCTGAAAGTGTCCATGGGTATTTCTTGAATTCTAGGAATGCAGCTTGCCCATGCTCGTATACAAGCATATAGCTTCCTAAAATAATCCTTATCCTAACTAATAATATTAACAATAGAGTAGAGTAACTATGTCTGTCTGCCTATTTGTTACTCTTTCACGCCAAAACAACCGAACGGATATGAATGAAATTTGGTATAAAGATGGTCCTAGACCCTAAGAAAGGCCTGCTACAAAAATAAACTAATAATGCTACCCAAAGATACTATTCCACGCGGACGAACTCGCGGGTAACAGCTAGTATAAAATAAGCCCATAGAAGGCGTACTGTTAGACTGAGGTCCAACTTCAACGTCATTGGTTGTCTAGTGACATTTCTACATCTCATATCAAAAATAACCAATCACCGTGTAGATGTAACTCAGTTCTATAGTACGCCATCTAGCGGATTTTTACACACGCGATTGGGGGGAATGGGGTTAAAGATTGTTGGCGCACTTGTGACTCTACTAATGTCGCAGATGTCTATCGGCAGCGGCAATCGCTTACCATCAGGTGAACCGTCTGCTTGTCTGCTGCCAATCTCTTTAAAAAAGGCAATGCATACCTTCATTCAGCTGAGGTCTAAGGGTGGTATTGGTCCGATTGCTTACCATCGAGTGCTTTGCTAATTCAGTTACCTTTCACACAAAAATAAAAGTTCAAATGCTCACCAAATCAGGACTAAAAACCACAGGTATATGCGCTTCATAACTCGACGGTGGGCGAGGTTCTGGCTCTGGGTGGATCTCGTCATCAGTCTGTTCAGAATCGTAATGTTCCATATCACTGTGCTCCTCGAAGAACAATTTCCGTCGAAGCGATCCATTGGCTGTGATCTCATAATCACCTGAAATGTCTTGATCCTGGAATTTTTTATTTTAATACTTTGAATCTTTGTCCATAGATTTTTAATAAATTGTCAAATTGAATGCTTTCGAAATATGTGTTCATTAAAAAAGAAGGACATGGTGCAAGTAAACATTAGGGTACTCAAATATTGCGATTAATTGCGTTTCTCACTTTTAGGGACTTTTGCCCATGGCGCTAACAAATCTTCTGTGACGCCTACTGGCGTCAGCCGACACACAGTAAAATGACGCCCTTAGGCTTCACACGCCATACGTAAAAGATTTGAATGACGCCTTAAGGCGTCATCCGCTAGGAATTGGTTAACTAAACCTCTTCTATCTGTCTCTTCTTCACTTCCTTGGACTCTATTAGTATTATAAGTATATTTCCAACCAATACGCAAAAGGCAAGTGTGGTGATCTAATCCCCTCATAACAGCGATGTTTTTTGTGATGGAGGCCTTTGTCCTGCAGTGGGACAGAATATTACATAGGCTGCTACTTTACTTTTATTAGCATGCACGGACGTATATATAGTTTTTCCCACATTGCAAAATAATTACAAATCAAACCCCATGATTACCAATGATAATTTATAATACAATAAATGTTGATCATGGTGATTATTATAAAATTATGATAAAAGAAAAGTTCAATAAAGGAAAAAAATATACATAAATTCACCTGTGTGAAAGTGCAGAATGGTTGCAGTAGCTTTTCTATTTCAGGTGGCAGTTCAGGAGGTAATGTCAGTATAGTCTGTGCTGAAACTAAGCATATTATACATACAGAATTATTAAATACATATACATTTTACAACAGCACACACAATAACCTCAACTTAAAGTGGGTACTATAAATAAAGGTACAGACACTATTATACACTTAAACAGTCTACCAAGTAGAAGGCACTAGACCATGCGGGAGATCACCTATGTGTTGGACTGACTAAATCAAGTCTGCCATTTCGGACTTAGTCAACGAGTGCAGCAGGATGACTTTGAGCTAGCAATGGTGGCGGACCCTAGTGACGGGCATTTGAATTGCCCCTACCCAGACTATTATGTGTACACAGCGATCACAACCGCTCTGCCAAGAGTCCAATACACTCTTGGCTACTAACACATGAGACTTAAGAAGAAAAAGAAGGCTACTAACACATATTCATGAAAAAAAAAACACACATGAGTCAGGATCACTACCACAAAATGTGATTTCGGGCCAGTCAGATGAAGAATTACCTAATAACTCTGACTTATAAAGAAATACACAGGTGTACAGAGGAAATAAATAAAAAAATGTTTTTTTTTAATTCTATTTTTAAGTCATATCTTTTTTTTAATAAATGGCTTTTTAACTCAAATCTTCAAACTTATCTTAAAGATTTGACAACTGGTAACTGGTAGTTGGTACATGGCACACAATTTCAATTAGGTACCTACTTGATATAAAATATTATGGGATTAATCAGAGTTGGTTGGTAGTAGTATTCATGTTACTTTAATATACATTTACAACTAAATTAGACTCAAAGAAGTTCTTACCATCTCTTACAATAACAGTCTTTTCCTCTGCAAAACTGGTCAACTTAATGCTAGTATCGCTAGAAGTGTGAAGCAGAGGCTTCACTTTCTTGGAAGACAAAAGTGGACTGGGCATTACCATTTCTTGGGAAAAGAATCTGTAATTTTAAAAAGTTTATTTAATATCATTTTCGTTAGTAATAAGTAAATCTTGCTGTATTAAAAATATACTACCATACACAATGAGCCACCATCAGATTTAGAACTATTCTCAATGTGAGATAGTAATAAGGAACGGCTTTGTTTTTGGTCTAAATGATTTGTAAGTAGGTAGGACAAAGAAAACCTAACCCTAATGATGATGAACATTAACATAGCCTAAATAATACAAAGACAATAATTGGCTACTTAAGATACTGATGAAAGACTAGCCTGAAGGTTTACTGTGATACCTCAAGACATGCTATTATAACTTTTTTTAAGTATGAAATTTACATTTCCATGTTTTGGAAACTTTTGAAGTTAGTATATCTAGGCTGGATAGATATTTTATAAATTTACCTTTCAGTAGCCTCCTCTGCAATCCTTTCCATAGCTGGATCAGGTGATGGCTCGAATTGACTGTTGCAAGCCACTATATCCGCTGGCACTAATGCGCACGCCTGATCGATGTCCCAGCGAAAAGAGCCATTGTTTTGCCTTTTGTATATCTTGCACATACCCGGACTACAATCACAAATAAACAATGAACAGTATTCAACATTCGATGTTTTTATTTCATAACTAAAACCACACTATTTACCTGCATATCGGTTTGTGCAGCCTATCTATCAAGGCTTTATCGAAAGGATTACGAACTTTTTTATTTGTAGGAGTCGATTTACAATTATTTTCTGGGCTATCATTTTTATCAGACATTTCGAAATTATTAACGTTTGTTGGTTTTCAAAATTGCAATTTAACAAGCCATTGACCTCACATTATTATCTCTGCCTAGCTGTCAGTGACTGACAGTAAAATAGTGTTACCCATAAAGTTTAGTAAAAAAGTTACACAAACAGCAAACATAATTTGGATTTAATATTAACAAGCAAATGTGGGGAACCGCTTTGAGTAGACAGCCACACTCAGGGGGAACCGAGACAATTATTGCCCAGGGTACAGTGATTGTCCAATTTAAGATTAACACACTTTTTAACTTATTTTCAATCAAAGAAGTAATTAGTAGTTTTAATAAAATTCGTTAAGTAACACTAGGATACTCTTTATAAGAATCCCAAATAAGAAATTTCACAACATTTTTAAAAAATTATACAGGATGTATCTGCGAACATTTACATCCCTTCAACCACGTGTTCTACCAAATATTCTAAACAAATTTTGTTCTATGACTTTTGAAAATTCGCATAAAAAAATTTCATCTTCCCATACAAAGTTGGTCACGTGACTTGGTCATTTTGTATGGGGAGTCGAAATTTTTTCGAAGAATTTAGAAAAGTTGTTGAACAAATGTTGTTCAGAATGATTGATAGAACACGTGGTTAAAGGGATGTAAATGTTTACAGATAGGTACATCCTGTATTGGAATGAATGGCAGTTTTTGGACAGGTGTGCGACCCTTAAAAAAACTCGAATTCCTGAAAGGATAGGATTCACTTTGTGGTTTTGATGTTTGTGTCATTATGTAACATTTAATTTCTTTTAATGTGAATCACGATAACTAGTTATATTATAGTTACAAAGTTCATGTGTATGGTAACATTAAACAGACAACCATAAAGAAAAGAATATAGAGGTGGTTACCAAAAACTCTGTCACTATAAATTAAAAAAAGTTGTGTGATTCTGAGGAACTATTCAAGGAACTAAACTCGGAGTTATAGTATTTTAAATAACCAAGCTACCATACTCAATGACGTAAGCGGTATCGCGGCAGTGGCTTAATAATTATAATCTTTAACGTTTTCAAACGTTTTTATGATTTTATTTAATGGAAGCTATGTAGCTGAAGCAATATCATTTAAAATAAAAAGAGAGCATAGACAAAGATAGAGAGCTATTTTTCTGTCACTATCACAACTGTCAGTCAAATGTCATAATAATGTCATTGCCGTGTCGTATGATTTCAAACGTTGGATTCTTAATTTTGAATATTTTCAACGGGTTAAGGGTTAAATAGTTAGCAAACACATTTATTGAACTATTCAACAAGTACCCAAGCTAAAATGTTATAGCCCAGAACATCAAGTACAACAAAAAGTGCCTGATTGTGAATCCAGACTGGTGTTTTCAAACTAAGTTTTATAACAATTAAACAGAATCATCAATAAGGTAACATTATGGAATTTAATACAAGCTGCGAGCCCATGGATGTTGATCTAAGCACCAACTCTGCACAAACATCTTTCAAGGAACCTGAGGAAAACTTTGACCAATCTCTTAATAGACCCAATTCACACTCATGTGAACGAGAACCAGAAGTATGGAATATCAAAAAATATCATATCGTAAGAGATAAAACAAAGACTGAGAATAAATATAGTACAGCAATGGTTTTTGTAGGACTTTTAGTACTGTTTATATCTGTGATTACATATTTTATTTTAGATATAAAATGCACTAATAATCTTAATTTGAAGGAACTGAAGGTGATACTTGATAACAGACTTTATGGACAATCAGAAGTCATAGATAGTTTACTGAAAAGTTTAGATATGAGTTTGGATAGTAAAATCTTGTTTTTGTATGGTGGGACAGGAGTTGGTAAAACATTTACAGTATCTTTAGCTCTAGAAAACTTTTGGAATAGTTCCAATGTGTACCATTATACCATGCCTAGTTTTGTGAATACTTTCTCAACTGACACAATGCTTGGTTTGAATGTTTGTGAATCATCTATAGTGGTTGTAGATGACTTAAAACAAAATGACTTTGGTGTTAAGAAACAAATTGCAGATGTCATAAAGAAAAGCCAGAGCTTGAATAAAAAAATCACAATATTTTTGATATTTAACTGTGATGTGATTACTAAAGACTTTGTGAAAAAATGTGATGACTCCTTTTATTCAGATTTGAAAGCTGAATTTAATGACATTGATGCCTATAAATCATTTATTCAATTTAATCCGTTGACTCAAAATGACTTGAAAATGTGCATAGAAGATGAGCTGAAGGGGAAAACTATAAATGATGTGGATTTTAACAGTATTCTGAGCAACTTCAATGTTACACTTGATGGCTGTAAAGGAGTATACAAGAAAATCAAATTTTTGAATCTTTTATGACCTGCAGGTATGACTATAATGGGGAATTTATTGTAGGTTGTGTATGTAGACTGTTTTGTTAGTATATAATTATTGTGTACCTATATCATAAAATATATTTATTGTATTTAGTGTATAGTTTATTTTGTAGTATTGATTGTAGATTTGGACATATTGATAAGTAGATAAGAAAATGTTTGTTGGTTATTTTTTGATAATAAATAAAATTGTTTTTATAGATCAAAAGAACTTTATTTTAGAGAATGTTACATGATAATCGGCAATGCAGAGGTTCAAGAAATTATGTTGAATACAAATATATTTACCGACAATTCTTTAATACACCTACACTTTCACATTTGGAAATAATTCTACAACAAACTTAGCCTTTATTGTAATAAACAGCAAATACTAAATGAAATTTGTGGTGCATCAAAGTATGAATTCTTTGAAATCTATAAAACATACAAAATAATCTCAACCACATACTCAAGCAAGGGTGCGATATTGATTACAATTTCGACTAAGACATTGCATTCTCTCAATTTAAGTAGCCTAATAATGACTTCAATATAATGCTGTTAATAGACTTACAAACAATACCCTTGCAATACATTACATTTATTATTTTTAATAAGTAAAATATTTAATCAACACAATAAAATGTTTCTAGCTGAATGGTAAAAATTGTACACTATGAAGAATTTACCAGCAAGATACTACTTATGAAATATTTTTAAAAATATATAACAAAAATGATATATGTTTCTAATAGGTATTTATATTAAATAGTTTTGAATTATGTTGTTGCCATATTGCACTGCACCCACATTATAAATTTATCTAAACACCACAAAACCATTTGCATTACACAGGGCTTCATCTTGAGCAGCATTGTTATGTAGGTAGTTACAGGTAAAATGCACAAATATCTAAGTACATACCCATGTGCATTCAAATGGTAGTTAGGACTATAATTGTAAGTACAATAATTTTTAATTTAAAATAAAGAAGTTAAATTTTATAGCATAGTATAATACTTGTTAAGTTAGTAATAAAAAAGCGGCCAATAGAAAAAGTTGGAATATTATTTAAAAAGCTCCCCTATATGTAAAAGCCAGTGAGATAAATGCATGCAAACAGGTAAAGTGCACTATTAACAATTTGCGGAGAGCTATTAGAATTTCAAAGTAGTTAGGTAATTATTGAAGCTGGTAAGTATTCCGTTTTCACATATGGAGTTTCAATGGAACACTGTAGAGGGAAGACAATACACAATTTACTAAAACACTTGTTTTAAGAACTTCGTGAGTTCTGGAAGTTACATGATACTTTTGTGCATCTTGGGAGTACTTTTATCTTGATATTTGACATTGTTGTATTGGTTTACCAGTACAGATAGGTGTTATTAATAAATTAGTACATAATTATGTATTTTCAACAAGTTTTATTCACTAGGGATAAAATTTTTACATAACTAGTAAGTTAATAAAAACTGTTCTTAAAATTTGAATATATTTCAAAAAACTGTTTGAAATAAGTATCATGATATTACCATTGAGTTGTTTATAATTGAAACCAACTATTAATTTCACCATTCAGTTAGGCTCAGATATAAAATTTGAGACTAATGAAATCATGGTCCAATACTGAGATTCAGTTTCAGGAATAGGTACATAATCTAAAGGTCATCTACTCTTTGTCATGGCAACAGATTGAAATCTAGGAACTAATGAGCTTAATATACTTTATGTTTATACATACAAAGCTGTAGGTATTATGCAAGTGCCTTGTATTGCCAATCCAGAAATATATAGGTAAGTTGATATCTGTAATAGATAGATCAAGGGCACATAAACATATGTACCATATGCATGTGTAGGATTATGCTGTTTTTATTATTATTTACATAAGTCTTATGTATTCAATATTTTATGATCTTGTAGGGGATTTTGTTATTTATTATTTCGTGTTTACCCATACATTTCGAGACCAGTTTTAGTATTTATTTATTAGCTTCCTCTAAATTATACAACATAATTATTTTCTTAGTCTTATTGGCCAGTGGTAATTTTATTCACAGCACTTTCGCCTATTTCCAAAGTGTAGCAAACAACGTAATAATACATGTGTGACATTTAGGTAATATATTATGTAATATAATTTAACATCAATCAAGATCCCGTAACAAAACGTTATAATAAATAAATTTAAGAGAACTAGTTAACGTATGTTTAAAGTAGGTATTTTAAGAAAAAAAAAATCATGTTAGCTATACTTGAAGACGACACTTTTAAACATGAAATGTGCAAATCAATATCTATTTACACAAAGTTACTATTTAATTCATGTATATGTTCAAAATTAATTTGAAAACGTTGATTAAATACTAAATATGCGTAACAATAAAGACTAGAATACATTTTTAGTTTTACAGTTATTGGCACTAAATTCAATGATAATGGCACAACTATGTACTCTGGATACAGTGAAACTATCACTTTTAATATTTTACTAATTATGCAATGCATTTTATTAATTACAATCCCAACTCCCTGGATATAACGTAAGTTTTGCTAACTATACTAAAATATGTTACAAAATTGTAAAAAACATGGATAAATGTTATTTATATCTAATTATATTTCTAGGAAATACTGAATTTACTGCAGACTTACAGTTATAGATCCAATAGTTTCATAGAGCACGTTTCATAAGTGAAACTGTGCAAAAAATACCACATTACACATTAATATCACGGTTGACAAAGCTCCTCTTAGAATATATTTTATTCTGTATAAGTACCATCAAGCAGACCATTCTCTTGCACAGTTATCACTTAAATTTTATTAGCTATCTCAAATTTATTATATTGATCATGATAATCAGGTACAAAATAATGATGCAACATAAAATCGTTCAAAATGGCAATCAAATTTATGCTGCTAAAATTAAGGGCTTCTTTCAGTGTGTTTTTTAGATTACACATTTAAGATTACCTATTATAAATTCATTAACTTCATGCGTATAATAACCATAAGACTGAAAGATACCCTTACTGACTTCCTTGTAAAAGCGAAAAGCAGAATAATAGTAACAACATTAAAATCTAAAATTGACAAAATTGATATAATCCACTTAAAAAGTATAATGTTAAGATTCAGCACTAGCTAGATAACATTCTAGTTGAAAAACAAATCTAACTCAATAAGATAGTCTAAAAGTAGATAAAATGTTTAAATTTAAAACTACTAGAAAGTTAACTCACCGTTCGTTAGATTCATAGTGCCAATAACTGCATGTTTAATTAGTTACTTAAACCTTACTAACTAGGTATTTGATAACAAATAGAACACCATTTTTAAGCACGACAAAACATTCATAGTTAAAAATGTAGAGAGACTTACTGAGAAATGTGCTAATAATTCTAAACCTTGAAAATTTTGCTGATTTTTTTACTTATAAAGTAGATTCCTTAGTATCAGATCTGATATTGTTTGAGATTTATTTTTGTTGATCAGCAACAACTTGTCTCGTTATTCGTTGACATCTTCGATCGTGGCCGAGCGAGATCAGGATTTTGTACACTACTATAACTAGCACAAAGCATTGGATATTTTAATTGTATCACATTTTAGCCACATTATTATACTTTATGTTTTCAATTTAATCGATACTACGAACCGTGGTAAGGATTAAAATTTTATAGTTGCTTGGTTTTTGTAGATAACATTTGTTTTAATAGATTTAGTTAAACTTAATTTTTGGGATTACGAAGAATTTCTAGTAAAATTCGTGAATTTTTATAGCTGAATTGGATAATAGGTTTTTTATACCATTGCCTTAGGATATATTTTATGTGATCTCCAATTTATTCAATGCTTTGAATCGTTACATTTGTTGCGTTGACATCACCATTACATAAAATTTGCTTTGGGAGACCATCATCCTTTGGCGTCAGGGACTGGTTTGAGAAAGGGGCTAGTTAGGAGCGATGGAAATGTATCGCCGTCCACTTGTTCAGGCGTTTGTGCCAAATACGTGTCTCTTGCGACTGGTGGGTAGCTCGTCGGCCTTCTGCATCCACGCTTTGTGTCACGCACACGTAAGCTATTACTGCTACATCATCTCCGAGAAGATGTACTCTTGGATTTAAAATGGTCGTATTAGTTTTAACGTGCGTCGGGGTGTTATCAATGAAGAATTTGTGGAATTCTACACCCTCCACCAGATTTCCTAGTGCATCTGGATCAAACGCAGTTACATTAGGATCGCATAGTTTGGAATATGTTTCATAGTCACCATTGTTAATGGAATCTATGAGCAATTCTGTAAACTTGATAACTTCTGCTCGGCGCAAGGAAGCATTGCTATCACCACGAGCCTTCCCGAATGAATCAGCTTTTGTTAATGCTTCTTCGTCATGTTCTTTTGAAATGACAGTGCACGCTCTGTCTACTCCCTTCTTGTCCTTATCCAAATCATCGTCTTCCAAGGTAGTACTGCTGTCAGTTGATTCTTTAACTTGCGATCCATCGCTTTTTTTGTTCACCATTGATTTTCCGGAAAAGTTTCGAGTGGCGAGCATAGTAGTTAGAATCGCACCTTTCAGCTTGCGACGAGCATTGAATTTCTTCAAGCAGTCCACGGTTTCTTGCCTGTGCATAAGAGAAGCAACACGTTCCCGGTGGCAGATCCATGGGTGTTTCAGCGCTTCAGAAGCTGTAATTCTCTTGCTGGGGTTGACCGTCAGCATTTGATTAATGAGACTTTTAGCTTCAGGTGTAACAGTATCCCATTCAGGTGATGGGTAGTCATAGGCTCCAGCCTTGATTTGACCGTACAATCGATGCTGGTCTTCATCCCAAAATGGTGGGTAACCAACCAACAAAATATACAAAATCACACCGCACGCCCAAATATCTACAGGCTTGCCGTAAGGTTCCTTTTTAAGGACTTCGGGCGATAGGTAACCGGGAGTGCCAGCGAACCCAAACCATGCCTGTTGATCACCCTGAACTTCAATAGCTAAGCCGAAATCGGCCAATTTCACAGCGGCTCCTTTGGCTTTGCTGGCCAGTAAAAGATTTTCAGGCTTTAAATCTCTATGCACAACTCCGTTATGATGGCAGTGATGAACAGATTCCAGAATTTGTTGTATACAGTGCGATGCGTCCGCTTCAGAGTAAAATTCTCTTGCTACAATATCTTCGAAAAGTTCACCGCCAGTAACTAAATCGAATACAAGGTAATGGAAATGTTCTTCCTGAATGGAATCATGTAATCTCACGATATTAGGATGCTGCAGCTTTCGACAAATCCTTGCTTCTCTTTCCAATTTTTGAAAATCTCTTGCAGAGAGTTTTTTGGTATTGATTATTTTGGCAGCAAATTCATACCCGGTTGACTTTTGTACAGCACGCCTCACGATTGAAAAGGCTCCCTTTCCTAATTCTTCTTTTAAATCATAGTTGTCAGAAAAACGGGTACTAACACTTTCACGATTTGGATTCGCCATTTTCACCACGAAATACTTATTTTATCAGTTCAAAGAAACTTACTGCGTGTAAATTTGAGCACAATTTTCTTTTTCTGCAGGTAACTGGAACAAAATAAAAACAGGTTTAAAATAACTGGGTCCATATCGACTAAGTCTCTTCTAAGTAATATCGCGGTCTTCATAAAATGAATAAGTATAAGTGAAAATGAATTTGCCTCAAAAGAATAATCGTAATTATTTTACGTATTCAATTAATGACATTTGATCATCTGATCAAATGATGAATCTTATAAAATATTTCAAAATTGTTTAAGGTGAACAACTAATAACTTAACAGTTATGTCGAGGTGCACCATGGTTAAACATTATTAGGATATAATCATTTTAAGACGCGTGTCTGCTAATATTGTAGAATATCATGGCAACATTATTGGAAGTATATAAACATTTCTAATCGATGAAATAAAAACATTTTAACTTTTTAATGCCTAATCACTTCGTCATTTATGCACTTATAGAAGTAAATTAAAATTACGACGATTTTAAATCAATCAAATCCATTGTATGCCAAAACTAAAGGTATTTAATTGTAATAATGTTTGTAAATCTAAGCAAAAAGGATCGTCTGAGTCATTCAATTAGAACTTGTTACTTTTAGTAACACGGATTTGATCTTTAATTGTTGTAATAAGTCTTGTGTGTTAAATAACTGGTCGAAAGTTAAATGGGTCATGCTCTTTCATCGAAGCTATCCACTTCTATTCCCCTCCGATATGTTCAGAAAATAGATATTGTCAAGGAGCGGACGAAATTTATCCGAATGGGAATCGTCTGCACTATTTTGGTCACTCACTCTAAATTCAAGTTCTGCATGCTCAATATAAAACGCGTAGATGCCTAGACAATAGTAATCGTGGTCACAAACATAGACTTCTAATATTAACACTACGGCACCGGGATGACATTTCGTTAGCGCAAAATAATCGATACACCATTGTCTCAACACATTCACCAAAATCCCGAGGACGTTATAATTCACTTATTACAATGACGTCTCTAAAGAAACGGCACGATTCAGTTTGTCTTCTAAAAAATAACCACACTCATCTGTTCAAAAATATCACTCCTATTAAATTTAATAGATTCGAAATGAACAGTGCGCGACATTTGACGATATTCTTAGCTGTAGTAACTTGTATGAACTGCTAGCGATGTATTTATATAGGATGCTAATAGGTTCAATCTATCAATTCCGAAGCGTAAATTATTGAAGAGCTGGTTAAAAATACTTATTTACCTATTAGGTGCCCATTTTACACAAAATTCAACGAGATGAAAATTAAAAACGAAGGGCCTGGCCCTACACCACACTCTCCTTCTGCTCGGGACACGAGCTTCGGGGTCAAATTCATAGACATCTGTGTGTTGCCATCCCTGCATAGACTTTGTACGTAATATCGCTTCGACTAAAACACGTTTATCATTGTTTTTATGCAATATCTTGGCGTAAATTCTGTTTTTGGACCATTTTGTGGTTTTATTCTTGCATTAAAACCTATATTTGATTAGAAATACGTTAAATTTGTCTAAACGAATTTTTACTCCTGTAAATACTGAGCAGTCTACGTAAAATCGATACGCTAGCGCAGCGCTAAACCAAAGAGAATGTATGTGCTAAATCAGCGACAGCGCCATCTATCTACTCGAATGGAAGTCTTGATTGCTTCGTAAATAAAGTTAATGTTAGTGACACATTATTATGTTTATTATTTCATTTTGCATATTATTACGCATTGAAACGAGCATTATTATGTATATTGGTTTTACTTCTCCTTTAGTGATAGCCTTATCAACATACCTACCTATATGTACACTACTTACTTGTTTGTATTTCGAAGAATAGTAGTATTATCACGTATTATACTATACCAGCTATTTATCCTCATGCATTACGATGACTAACACACTATAGGTAGATATTTTTTTGTAATCATATTGGGATACCTATTGGATTGGTTAATGTGGGACTTACGTTAGGTCTTATTAAAAACAAAAGGTAATGGTACATTTCTTAGCCATTGTATTTCATTCATAAATTGGGTTGATGAAATCTAGGACACGTATAGATACAATTTCTGTCGTTTTAATTTTCTGTAGCTTTAGATTTTTTTAATTATTTCAATCTAAGTTTTTAATAACGAGTTTTTTCGTCATTCAATCATTAATGTAATATTGAATATTGCGACTTTATTATTAAAAAAAAATCGGGAATATTGCCAAGTCTTTCAGATACATTTCTATAATTATTTTTCTTATTAAATAGGTAGGTATGTTTTATTAGCTTGATGTCGTCAGTAAATTTTTTTTTAGATTTAATTCCACGCACGGTCTTAAATACCTACTTACGTACAATCTGACGGAAGGTTTGAACTACGTATACTTAGTAAAGTATAGTATTTTTTTAATACAGGGAATCCCGAAAGAAGCCTAAATTAAAATGACGACCTCATAGCTACCCTGATCGAGCAGCCGTACAATGGAACGAATCTCGTCAAACAGGAGTTGGTAAGTTGAGAAGCTATTCTGTACTCGTAGAATTACTTAATTTACTTATTCTTCTTAGCAAACATGTTAGGACGGGCCTGCGCCCGCTACCCCGCTCGTCGTCGTGCATCAATGGTGGGTGTCCCATAAAAGGGCGTAAGTGCACTTGTGTCTGCGTACATACATACTTGCGGCTGATTGGCCGCAATAGCCGAAATATTGGTAGGAGAAGAATGTTAAGCATACTTCTAGCTTGTAGGCAAATAATACAAAGCTTTGGTGTGAAATCGCCCAAAGAACCTTAGGCGTGGTTGGGTGGCGACTATAATAGAGTGAGAGGACCACGGCCGCACGGGTCAGACGGCTGAATCGTATCCTCGAAAGCTAGGATTTTTCTTCCCTCGGAAGCTTGGACAATCAGACAATTCAAGTCTGCTGTGACCTAAACAAACATATCACTTTATCCAATAAGTGGTCCCAGCCTAGGCCAGTATTTGAACACACTTTTGGGTTTTAGTATCAGTGCTCTTGCATTACATTTATAAATTTTATTACTTGTTCCGAGTCTTTCCACGTTTTTGCCTCCAGTTAAATTACTATATATTGATAAGGTACGCTATTGAATCTTTGGACTTATGAATCGTAGTTTCTGTAATAACGAAGATCCATTATTGATGATTGACATAGGCTATGTATTTCCTCGTATCTAGAATTTAAAGATCTTTTGATCGTTATCAATATTTTTACTGATCTTATTTGAAACTAAAATAAAATTATTACTAACTGTGTAATACATACTCGTATAAGATTTATTCATTTTCCTGCATAGACCAGGTATATTTTTTGTTTATGGGTAAAAAAATAATGTGTCATCATAAGGACCTAATCAGTGACAAGCGGCCTCTCGCGGATTTCCTTTTGCCCGTAGAATTGGGTTTGCCACAAAAAGTATTTTTCTGTGGGAACCCATTATAGTAACAATTTGCTGCCTGCACATAGGGCTGTACCTAGGAGTTGGATCCGAAACGATTCTCGTGATTAAAGTTTGTGTTATTATTTCAATTCGTGGTTTGTAATTGCTTGGTGGTGCCTACCTGTATTATATAACACGAGTATGTGATTGCTGCCTGATATTTTTTTTCACAGAAAATACTTTTTGTGGCAAACCAAATAACGCAAGAGTGGTCACGGGCGGCCGCTACTTTCTTATAACTACATTGTATCACTTAACTATGTCTGTACATTTCATTAATCATGTCGACGTGAGGTTGGAATTACTATAAATGTGGTACTACGTCTGGAAGTTTTCAAAGTGATCTGATCCCAAAATATGGATATACTTTATTTAACCTATTATTAGAAACCAGTTTCTTTCCTCTTTAGACATTTGTAATCAAGTAAATGTTGCTTTCATAAACTTGACAATAGATTGCCATAACAAATAAGTAAGTAATATTGTTTTGCTAAAACCGGTACTATTTAAGCCAAAGTCATAATGGTTTTGTTATCTCGAAAAACCATTATATCTACTTAACAATGCGCCATGTTGTTTGAGAATCTTCGTTTTTATTAAACAAGTCTTTAGATTTTAGAGTTGCATTATGACTACAATTACTAAATTAGGATTAAAGCAGAATAAGTTTTATTTTTAATCCTTTATCGAAATTATTTTTATTACTTTATTATTGAGCGTTGTATTGTTGTCGTCAGGGTTTCAAACCGCACCGCGGGTCTATGATATTTGGATAACGACTAGTATCAAATATGACGAGACTGACGTTATATGTAGGTACCCTCCTAATGTAGGTACGGTATTATCTTCTTTCTTGTGATTCAAACCTGAAATGTCTTAAATAAACTCCCCACTTTTATTCACTAGATTTGCCTGTTTGTCCATCGGGTTAAACTTTTAGATTTAACTGGAAATATTACAAAACATTTTCGTATTCTCAATTTAATCAAAGAACATCACGAAACGTAGACCAACTTCTTGAATAACTGTCGTTAATGTAAATCTAGAGACAATTTCCATTGAATGATAGTTGCGGAAAAGGTGGAAGGTAAAAGTATGAAGTAAAGCAGAAGCCGAAACTTTTGTCTGAATCGCAGGTGAGTCTGAACCACGAAACGCTGCGCGCTTAAACTTTGTATTGCTGAGACGACAACGCGCATTCAGAGCAGCCGGCAACCAGTCAAGTGCCTCGCTTCGAAAATACTTAGTAACACAGTTTGAAAATTGATTAAAAGGAATGATCAAAAAGGCCCTTTATTTTTATGCTGAGTTTCTATTAAACAATTTTATCCTGTTCATGAAATCTATAAAGGTCAACGTGGATTTTATCTTAGCTGAAAAGTGGAATCTTTATCGAATTATGATAAAATACAGAATTATTGTAATCATAAGATCTCTTTTTATGAACGCTCTGAAAGTTAAATTGCTGTTTTCGAACGGCAAGTTTTTAAAGAATCGTATCGGTGGGTAAAATCTTAATTAATTTTCGAGTTCTTGGCTTATTTATTTTTATGTATTGTCAGCGGCGGCGACAATGCTCCCGGTATATCTAACGGGCAAAGGCCCCGTGAGATGAAAGCCCCCTTGTGAACGGACTAACTCCACGGTGGATTCACAAAAATCAAAACTGGTTCGCATCTTGCGCAAGTGCAGGGGGAACAAACAAGGGCCTTCGGTTCGGGCCCTTCCGAAATTCGCCGGTGCACAATGCACCCTCCGTACCATCCCCACGCGTGTACTCTTATTATTACGCGACTCCGGTTCCTGTCCCCATATTGTTCGTATTATTTTGGTATTCGCTTGACGCGTTGTGGAGTTCGTTCCTCTGTCCGGTTACTTTTTAAAAGTTCTTGCTACGAAACTAATGTGCTTAGCGAGTTATTTGTCGCGGCAAGTCTGCTGTAATAATCGTCAGTTGCAAAATTGTGCAAATTATCCTTTGGAAGGTAGTCGGTTGGCTCCATCGTTGGTTCTGTCACCTAATATCGCCAGCGAAGGGAAGTATTAAGGTTTCGAACGCTGCGGTCGTCTCAAGTTGCTTTTCTCATGAGTGGACGTGCGTGTAAAATTATAACTTGAGAATAATATGTGCGGTAGAAGCGTTGGATGCACAGCGTACCACGCGTAGCGCTCGCTCGGGTTTGCAGTGAGCGTGTATATCGATCGCAGACTACCACGTTATCCCTGAAATGCGTTCTGTGTATTCGGTGATCGTTACAATTTGGCGGGAGTTGGATTTGGACGACTACGAAGAAGTCTGTGCATGGTGAGTCAATGAACTTTGATAAGTTTTCAGTTTGCTCCTTGATTATTATATTGAGATGTTTTTTGACATGTTGTCTGTAAAAAAGAGTTTGTCTTGATGTTTTTATATCAATATAACTTATCGAATTTCTTTGCTGAAGGGTATTACAAACTCATTACTCATTATAATTATATACCTTAAAATTCGGCTTTGGGATATGTTAAATCTTTTTTAAAATAGTAGGTTTTTGCTCACTGTTTAAAGTTAGTGCACTGAGCCGTTTATGTGCGTTGGTAGTTACTACTTAACATCTACTCGTAGATATGGAAGACCACGAATAACGTAGCGTCAGACGGTTTAAGCATTTGCGGCTGCGTAAACGTAAAAGTCAACATAAAGTGTAGGTTTATATGCTGTACCTACTATACTAGAAGGATAATACCGACATTATTGCTCTTCTTATACACTATAGCTTAGCTTCTAGTATTAAATTCAAACGAAAATAATTCGTGTGAAAAACTAAACATCAAAAGTCTAGATTAATGAATAAAAAGGTAATACGAAGAAAATCTATCAAATGTCATACCTACTTATACAATAAAATAATTTCAAAACTACTTATTTTCTCACAATTCTTCGATCATAGAAACCTAGAAAGATTTAGCTTGAATGAATACACTAAAAGTGTCGCCGCCATTGAAGGACCCTTTCGCAAAAGAGCGCTATTTGGCGTTTTCGTAATTTACAATCTATTATTAATAATAACATTACATAAATGAACTATGTATAACTAGTTAAATAAATAATATTTCAGAAGTTTTGTCTAGATCAGCATGCTACGTACCGCTCATCGTAAAACGCGTTTATACTCGTAGTTGTCTACGGTGCTGTAGACGCCAGAAATTGCCCACAACATTTTAGATATAGTACCCATCCTACATACATACGAAGCGAGGTATGTATCGCAAATGTTGTAATCAGCTTAAGTAAAACCATCTGCGATAGTGAAAATTTTAAATTGAGCCAGTTATTATATAATTACGTGTTTGAGTGTCTATTTTTATTGATTTCAAGCTTAGTCCTATTTCATGCGTTTTTACGTGTTAGTTAGCAGTCCAGCAGACGGATCTCCCGATGGTAGGACATTACTGCCGCCCATGGATCATGGATCACCTGTGGAGTCTCAAATGCGATGCTAATCTTTAGATCCCCATTCGACCGAATTTAGCCTCAGATACCCTTACTCACTTGGGGAAACAGCGCATGCGCCGTTACACGTTTTTTTTGTTGGAGGCCGTGGTATCATTCCGGTCGCGGCCCCCCCTGGACAACTGGACTATTGAAGTATATCGGTTTAAGTACCTATTATAATACGTTGAGATTAAATTCTAAACAAAATTCTTAACAAATACCTACATACAAACATTGAAATGTAAGAAAGAATAAGGACCTAATTGGAGATATAATAAATCTAAGAATAACTTTTAACGTAGGTTTAGCATTTTGATAATAAAATACCAATTTTAATACCTCTAAAAGTATTTTGTGTGTAAAGTTCGGAAATATGACTACATTTATTCGGGTTAGAGTAACATAATCCATCATTTTATATTTGCCAAAAAGCTACCTAAACCTCGACCGCCTAAATTGAAGGAACAAACAACGCATGAAGCGGGTTAAGGTACCCTGTATAAACATTTGTTTTAACTTACATTATTGTTGGTATGAAAATCGATTTATTCACCTCACGTGCGATATAATTTGGGACTTCTTTGACACAAGTGGTCGGGCGCGTCGTTACACTTTTACGATAGGTTGGTACGCCATTGTGTTATTTGCTTGCGTTTTATGAGTTTGCAATACATTTTTTTAATATTTTATTTATGGCAACAAAAATAGACGCAACCGAAAATGTCATACCACAACACATTACCATTAAAATGGTAACGTGTCCTAATATGAAATTTCTGGATGATAACACGCAATCGATATACCAAATTTATGCAGTTCCATAATTTTAATTATTAAGCATGGAAGAGCCACGCTTCGGAATTAATGGGACTGCTAGTCCGGAGTCACACCAAAGACTTACAAAATACCGGTGCGAAGCAGCGTCCTTGCTGTTTCATAGTGTGTGAGGGTACTGGAGGTCCAAAACGCACGAGGGGAAAACGCACTTCTACTCCACTGTTGTTGCGAGTGATTATGAGCGGCGGCAATTGCCTACCATCAGGTGATCCGTCTACTCGTCCGCCGGCTACATTTAAATATAACTTCCTCTTTTGTTTTTATCATCAAAATTCAACAAAGATTAGACACCTTAATTAATTAAACATGTCGCGTGTTTAAGGTCAATTATATATTACTAGTCACAAATATAATCGATACCTGATTCGAAATGATTGACCACTAATAAAGAAAATGGGTCATAAATTAAATGTTATCATGGTTTTTAATACATGTCTGAGGCTGTTCGATTCCCAGCTAGGAAGTATCGGAAAACTCCTAATTGGCTTGGGTATGGACGATAGTTAGACTAATTTATTACTAGTTTGTAACACACCACTAACACTAGTGCCATTTTCCTGATGCAGAAAGATGGAATGTTTGATAATAGCATGGAGATATAGTGGCCAGTGGAATATAGTGGTGGAATATCCTATTATTTTACTTAAGTCCGATTCGACCAATCTTTATCCGCGTATAACGTTCCGATTCGTGTGGAATGCCAGCCTTATTACCATAGATTTGCTGTCAGATAAAAATTGGTCGAATCGCACCTTCAACTGTTATAGGAAAAAGAACACTAGACTAGACCACAGATTATTTACCTGGACTTGGACGATCACGATAACCTTGCCTAAGCCTTGTGGTCTAGTGGTTTAAGTACCGTGCCGTGATCTTCGGGTCCCTGGTTAGATTCCTGGGTCGAGCTAAAATGTATGTTTCGAATTTTTCAAGTATAGCTCGAGTTTGTGATCACCAAGCCGCATTAGGCAAGCGTGGTGTATAAGCCTAATCCCATCAAAGTAGCGATGAGTTGATTTCTATGATGGAGGCGTTTGCCCTGCAGTAGACGCTGCTGCTTTTGACGAACAAATTTTTCGTGTATTGATGGGGCGTGATTAAAGTAAGGGAAGACCGGAATTCGAGATATAATTGTAAAATATCTCGAATTATTCAAGTGTTACTTATTTGATTTCACATCACTACTGTGTAAGCCGACCACTAACACCACAAACAAAACGGAAGCGCTGCGGCCCCATACGTATGTTAAGCGTGCGGAAGCCACGTGATCGTACGTAACGTAGGGCATTGCTGACGTCACAGACGTCGCCATTTTCATTTGAGCACATACGAGTAAAATACAAGTAGGTACCTATTGAGTAGAATACAAGTACCTATTCTCAATACGCACCCGCGCAGGTACCGTGGTGAATTCTACACAATTTTTTAACTAATATCAGTGTCATGTCCAATATGAGCTCTCATACTTGCGTATGGGGGCTATCTTTTAAAAATATTTTTTTTGTTTTACCACTTCATTTTAATGCCAAAGAATATTTTTCACGCACAAAGTCACTGAGTTAGGCTGCTAGGATTCCTCGTGGAGAGCCATAAAAATGTTTTTCTTAGTTGTGGTATAAAAATAATAAGGTAATAAAACTGACTGTATTAGTAAGTACTCCTTTAATCACACAATGACAGCGTTAGTTTCAAACAATAACATCACAACGGACGTTTTAAATTTGTGGTCTGATATCCAGACTTTACTTATTTACTTTATAATATTATAAATGGGAAAGTGTGTCAGTCTGTCTATCTACCTGTCTGTTTGTCTGTCCGTCTGTCTGTTTGTATGTTTGTCTTTCTTTCACGGCAAAACGGAGCGACGAATTGACGTGATTTTTAAGTGGAGATAGTTGAAGGGATGGAGAGTAACATAGGCTACTTTTTGCCCTTTTCTAACCCCCCATTTCAGGGACGGGCGCGAGCGAAGCCGCGGGCAAAAGCTAGTACAATAATATATTTCACCGGAATCGGGGCATAACGTTTATTAATTTATTGGCGGTGCCTCATGTCATAGTTAGGATTACTACGCCAGTAACAAGATGGCCTACGGCCAATATAAATGCAAATTCCACGTAGTATATTGTTGTACCCTTGTTGAGAGTAAGTAGTTGCTGTCTGTAAGGAGGATATACTTGTATTTACGTCTGTAAGTAGGTTTGAACCGCGTTTTCTTTTCAGATATAACCTTATTTTAAAAATGATTTATTTTTATTTTACTGATTTACTATCTTTTTTTTACTGAAACTTCAGCCAAACAAATCTTAATATTTAAACCAAAGTTATACACGAAAGAGCTTTTCAGTTAATTAATCAGGCAATTGCTTAGTTTGTTTTTAATTACACTCCCGTTACTTTCATTTCGCAAGATAATTTTTGATGATTTTATCTGTTTAGTACCTAATCTATCTAAAAGGAATTCTTTTGATCTGTCAAAATTCCTAAAATCAAGTATTACGTAAAGCTGTAGATACGAATCCGAAATAATACCCTCCTTTCACGACAGTCGGGTAAAAACAAGATAAAATCCCTACATTAGTGCGTCCCATCGTACCCTCTGACCCCCTATGCATAAGCTCCAATACCAGCAATTTAAATTCTGTACCTTTTCTGTCCTATTTTGAACGTTAAGAGTGAATAATCCTGTTTTTGGAGTTTGCCCTAGTAGGGTAAAAATCAGGTAACCCGTAAGTACGAGTAAGTATACCTAAGTTGTGTTGTTGACGATTTTTATTCTTATTTTCTGGGGAATTAAACACAGTATTTTTATCATTATCAAATTTAATTGCCGCTTTTGTTAATAGTGTATTTCTGATCCTTATAAATCTTTCTTTGATTTTAGAAACAAGAAGTATGTTGGGGGTATTAACTATAATTTCGTTTTCATTAAAATCTTCATGCGTTATGCACTTAATATTTATAACCTTTCAATACTTATTATCTCTACTACTCATACATTACGGTTATTGTTCTGACTACATTAAATCTCTCAAACTCGGATAATGATATAGATGGAAAGTCTGATGGAAAGTATGTAGAGTTAACGTCGTTAGTTATACCCAAATCTAATTCTCCAAGTGTACACAAGTCGTCGAACCTACGAAAATTGACATTGTTAGAACGTATTAGATTATCATAATGTATGGTAGGTAGAAATGTACGTTGCTACCAACTTTGAATATTTACTAGCTTAGTCGCAATAAAATGTAAATAGACTAGAGTTTTTACATACCGGCAATAAATTTGTCGGTAACAGCCACTAAGTAGCTTGGAGATATGAATTTATGGCACAGAAAATAATCTAAAGATATTTTTTGTAAGGGTTGTGTCCCTGAAGGTTAATAAGTATTTCTTTTAAATACTTTGAGACTTGTTTTTGATTACTTTTTCCTTCAAAGGTCGGACTCTTATGTATTTGTTATGTAGCTATACTACAGACTATGTCTTTATAGGACTTGCTTGGTTTTTGCCTGTGAAATTTGATTAAACTCTTTCACTGTTTCAGATTATTTAAATAAACCATTTATATATTGTTTACATAAAATTATCCTATTTAAAGCTTGAGCATGTTTAAGATTTATGACTTACCTAACCTATATTATTTAGCGGCTACTTAAAACTACTGAAGTCGCCTGAACGGACTTACAGTTTTTAAACATCTCAAACATATTCTTTTCGGTTTCCCGGTTACAATAAGCTTCTAGCTATACAATACAATAGTTTTGGCAAGTAGCGTAACCAACACAATGTACTCTGTTTATCTTTAATTTTGTCCTCCGTGAAAAATATTGAAGGAAATCACTTTTTATGATATTTTGCCTACAGCTTCATGTTTGCGCCATGCTGTAATTCGTTTTTGATTAAATTTCGTCAAGAACGTTCTCATTATTAAATCTTTTAGGTAATAAGGACAGTAGATACACGTATATTATGGTTCATACAGTCACTGTATAGTCACGTTATTGGACTTGGTTTATACCTGGAAAAAGAAAATGGATATTGTTAATTATCTATTTTTATCTGCCTCTTGAAGAAGTGTCTGCCTCTTAAAACTTAATTAATTTCATAATTTATTAAAATTTGCTCGATCCCATAACGTTGTACTTAAGTATGACCCTTGCAATTTGACCCAACCTTGTTTACGTTACCCAATTAGCCAACATAATTGTCTTGTTGGCTTTTTATACCTATCCTATTTCCTAAGAAGGCTCCTACGTAAGCTATAGGAAGATTAAAGGTCTTTCGGTAACCCTCGAACAAAATCTCTTGCTATCAAGTTGCTTGGTCGGAAATATTTACAAGCAAATCTAACATTCCTTTTGATATTAGCAGTATCTAGAACCGCTATACTTTGTACGTATTCGTAATTTCTCAATAGCGAGAAACTGATATGAGTGGATTCCACAATTTCCAACTCTGCGGTACTTGATATTGCTGGTACATAATTAAACTATAGATGTTTGAAATACAGTTGCAAGCCAGGAGGCATCGACACCGGACACGAGCTCTCCGGTTACACGCAATCCCTGTCGAAGGCAGGCTACGCAACAGCTGATTTCAAATAACCTTTATTTTATACCTATATTATTGGCAACTATCGGAAAAAAATACGTTAAAAAGCAATGTTGCTTGCGTCACGATAACCTGGCACGATTAAAAAGATATCAATTTTCATCTTCCGTGTGGCCAGGATCCTTGTAATGTTCCTATTTTGTTAGGATCTCTAGGTAGTATGTACATGGTACTTTTTGCCTTCGCAGAATATTTACTTTGTCCAACCTTTGTACTTTTAGGCTGTTTAATTATATTTTTGCTGGCCATATATTGCGGATGACATAAAGAACTTATGTTATTATTAGGTACACTTTAATTTTATTAACTTACTGATCCCGTCTGCAGTGCAATCTGTTTTTTTAATCTTCATAACATTTCTATTTTATATATGACACAGGAAATAGTCTGAACTATTAGTTGATCAACTCCCGGACAAGAAAAAATGTGCTAAATTTTATCTTCGATTGTAATATCCACATGATAAAAACAAATTGATTAGGAAACATTAGGCAAAAAAAAACAATTGCGCTGTATTTTTTTACTCTTCAGTAAACTTGTCTTTTATGACATAGAACAAATTGCAATATGAACGACGATAGGTAGAGTTGGAGATCAAGCTACAATAAGAAAACATCATTGGCAGCAATGGATAGAATGTGGAAGTAAAATTGAAACTTTGCGTAGACGTGATCAAAATCCGAACATTTTCATCGGATGAATACGTGCCGAAAAAATGTGTTCGCGTATCGCACGATTCAACGAGCGCTGTGGCGGACCGTACCAACAGATTTGTGTTTGAATTATTCATCTCTTGTTTCTGGCTGGTGCTTTAGTAGCGTGCTTGTTACCTTTTTTCGGACCTGCCAGTAAAATTCTGGACGATATTTCACGCCGATATTCATCTTTGATGTGCTAATTGAACGCTTTCCATATGCATAAGTAAGAGGTTCCGCTTAGGAACGCTCTGTGATAGGTATTCTGAGATGAACGGCGGAGGCTGTCGTTCGAGATCAAAGCGCCCTGTCCTTGAATTTAAGTGAACACGTAATTCCACTACGCCAACTAATTCTTGTTGCTTTGTGTATGTAGAATTTGATAGTAAAGTTACCTATACTAAACGCAGACTCGTGGTAGACGCTAGATTAATGAATGATATGTGACGGTTAAGATGTTCAATATCTTCAGTAGGTTTAAAAGAAAGTTACTGTTATACTCGGTAGTCGGTGTCATATTTATATCTACCGTCTGTCATGAGTCTTTCCGTTTAATATAATTAGCCTATAACATTACGACCGGCCATAGTGTATTTATATCACTAGAATTTAAGTACAGTCAGCGAGAGAACATACAACTGTGATGTAGTTTCCCTGGTCTCGTAGTCCAAGCCACAAATATCATTAAGGTAATCACGTCACGTACCTAATATTCGCCAATTATGAGAAGAGCACGGCCAAAGCGTACGCGTTTGCCAAGCAGAAACAGGCATAGGCAGTGAGTACCTACATATCTTGATACCCACAATTCATACATTGTAATTCAGATTCCTACTTTACGTCCAACCTTGTTATCGTTTGATATATACCATGTATCATGCATGGTTACGTGGGCAGAAGATTGTAATTAGTATTCCCTTTAGATTCAGAAATCTGTTCGGTATAATCACTGTAACGCTTTTTGTAGATATTAATATTAAAGTTCAGAAGGTCTAAGTGTGATTTTAGACTGGCGTCTTATACCCGTGTAGAAACTCGTTTCTTTAAAGCGTGTTTTAGCAGTTGTATGAAGCGTTAGATGCGCTTGCTCGTATCGCAAAGATTGTTTTTGCTATGAAACGTCATTGCAATTAGATATTTCTGGGTTCATGTGAACATACCGAAATACGATCGTATACGCGTTTCTGGTTTTTTTGGAGCGCGTTTTTGAACGACCGTTTACGCACGGAAAAATACGCTAATCTGAAACCACTCGTAATCTTAGTTTCTCGGAAGCTTTTATGCGTTAAAGCGTTTGAGATTGTTAATTTTTCACGAGCGCCGAGACTTGTCTCTGGGATCCATGTAAGCAACAGAGGTAAAAGTCAATCCTTCAAAGACTATCTCAAAGCCATAAGAAATTAATGTCAATCCCGGCTCAATGAGATTAGATTCCGGCGGGAGATAGCGGGGTGTGGATGGGGGCCCGCAGTAGGAACACTTTGTAAGTTTGTTACTCCTACGTACTCTTTGTCCAGGACGTTATGGCATTATTAATCAGGACCGAAAAACCCTTAGACACAAATAATGCTTTATTTAAAAAAATAATGCTTGTTTCATATTCCGGCTTTATATTTTTTTTGATTTTCAATATTTATCAGGAACGCATATTTGTTATAGTGGACGCCCGCAGCTTCTCCCGCCTGAAACTCCCCATTAAAAAAATTATATTTTTGAAAATTCGCTTAAGAAAATTTCGACTTTTCATGCAAAGTTGATCACATTTTTATGGAGACTCGAAAAAAAATTATGAATTTACCAAAGAGAACAAAAGTGTTTCGGAATGGTTGGTAGAACCCGTGTCGTAGTTTTAGGTACACGTAGTTCAAGGCATGTAAATGTTAACCGATACAGCGATAAAATACAGCTTGTATACAGGGTATATAATGTTTTACATCTTTTTCTTTTTTCTACACATCTTATTGCAGCCGACAGTACATTGTCCCTTGGGTGGTGAATGATTCGCGTGCGGACGAATTCAGTCCGCGTGCGGATCTGGTAAGTACGAAAAAAATAACAAATTATTTTCGGAAAAACATGGCTACTAGTCCGCACGCGGGTCGAAATCCACATGACAGGAAAACCTCTCTAAGTACATAATAAATCAATGTTTATTTGCTAGTCGCTCGTGTTCACTATTCTCGGGGACATGATTGTCTCCAGTTTTTTGCCTGTTTATTCTCTGACAGCTAAAGATGGCGAATATGCGAGGATCTAACGGCGCTTTTATTTTTTCCGACAAAATAAATAAAGACGCAAAACGGAGAGGGTCGTGATGAAATTCGCAGTGGCGGCGTGCGTGCCTTATCATCCAGTGTGGAGGCTTACCTCTTATGCTATACCCTTTGCGCTTGTTGTATAGTTTTTTTTATATAATTTTAACCCGTTAAGCGAAAACTGACGATGGCGACTGAATGAAAAATAAGGCTAAAGTGATATTTGTTGGGATAAAGAGACACAAAGCAACTTAAATGTTAATGGGCAGGACAAGAAAGATGAGAATAGTTCTCCTATTAGGTATTCTGTACGTTTTGGTGAGGTTAATTTCCCCTTATTAATTATGTAACGTAAAATGGGCTTCTTTATTTCCTTTAGATAGAAATGGAAAAACGACTATTTTCCTAATAGTCGTTTTTCGTTTTCACGATGTGATGGCAGCGAACACGAATTATTAAAAAAGTGATACTATAAAAGTATGTAAATGTAGTTTAAAAAGGGCTTTATTACAAACCTCTCTTGAAATAAGAGAGAAAAGTAATAAAAGTAAAAACCCATTTCAACGAAAACAAGTAAAATAAAAATAGATCCTGATGGGCGGACATAATGTAATAATATTACGTCCCAGTTTCCTTTACTCGCTATAAATAAGTAGGTACCTATTTAAAAAGATTATATTCTGTGTAGCTCATTACGTAAGGTTAGGAATTATATACATTTATATCGTTATGTAGTTTCCAACTTCAAACCAGGCATGTAACGTGATTAGAACTGGATCGAAAGTCCAGTAACGCATGGCGGCGAATGGCGCTACGATGAATAAATGGGCGAATCGCACCTAACCAGATTATGGCTTGGAACCAGAATATAAAACTCGACTTACGATGAGTTCGGCAAAGTCCAGCTAATGGACTTAAGCCATACTATATTTTTCGGAAAGGCAACTAATAGTTCCCTGTAAATACCTTCCCTGTAAATAACGAGGTGAAACTTACTCATTCCCTATGACTTGTATCTGTAAACCTGCTTGCTGTTTCATACAAAAATAAATTATCAGGCGTACCCGCTAAAGTGATGCTTGTTTAAGTAGGTAATTGTAATTATTATAATATTTTTCTCGATTTCGAAGATTTGTGTTACTTAGTTTTCCATGCTAACAGCATCAAGGCTATTTTTCGGCTTTTGTACTACATATTTACAATACACTTTAACTTTGATGAGTAAATCTGTCATTTACAGTCAGCCACACATTAGGCTACCACAAACTGTCAAATTTCCTCAATTGGTATTCAACCTAATGTGTATGACAGTAAGATGAGAGTCAATTGAAGAAATTTGTCAGTTTTTTATACTTTGATGTGTGGTTGTACTTACTCGTATAGCTTACTGGGTAGGCATATTATGATTTTTAATGTAGATAACCACGTCATTCCTTGTTACTATTCTGAAATGACCCCAAAGTAAACCACGACTAAACACATAATACTTCTATATCTTCTACAAAATTGCATGAACATAACCCTTTGTATATTCGACACTAGCTCTAGCTTTTCTCCGTAATTTTATGTGCCTGAAAACGATGTTTTCGAGGACCGCTATCGATCAGCAGAACGATTTATATTACTGCGTCTAATCAAGTATTCATGGTTGTTCCCTTCTTTCTAATGGACTGCTTAAGTTAAGTTATATTAAATCTAAATTCACTCCAATAAATTAATATATTCCGCTGTAAAAAGTTTATTCGAAATGGTAATTTAATTGCGGCTACATATTCTGTACGAAGAAACGCGGAATCCAATAGATACATTTGCGTAGGTATAAAAAATCTGTATTTGCGTATAAAAAAGAATATGTGTTTGGTTTAGATATTTGAATATGAATTATTATTGATTTCTCTTTCACAACATAGTTTTTACAGAGTTCATTAAAAATTCAGTTAGTAGTTAATTTTCATAATACCTATTGGTTTAATGTAGGTAAAATAAAGTTTCTCTTGTAGGTTTTTCAGGCACGAATCACAGTTCACTATGGATACTTCTACGTTGTCGTAGCTTTGATTGGAAACGTGATGTGTTGCTATTTGATGGGGATTAAAAACTTGCAAACACCATCAAAGATAGGCACTCGACTGAAACTGAAATATAACATCCGGCCGGGCGATTTGAAATTCTATCATACACGGGATTCTATCATATAAGGGATAAAATGTAGGATAGTATGGTGCGACAACTTTATTTGGTTGATGGCAAAATAATTAAATAAATCTTCCGTAGTCTTTTTAACCGTGGGAGAACCACGATTCGTCATGAATGGGCCGGCTCGACCGCATTGGATCTAGAGGTATCTTCGGTCGTGTAACATTGGTGTCCCATCGAATTAAGAGGGTAAGGGAATAGAGAGTGCACCTGTGTACTTAGATGATCGATAAGATTGGTCACCGCGCCGTAGCCGAATATCGGTTGGAGGATTATTATTCATCATGGTAAATCTTTAAAAATACTTTTATGGTTTATAGACTCCAGTGTTTGTCGAGAGTCTAGACGCGATTGCCACTAGCTGTAAACTTGGCTATCGCAAAATATGATTACAGAATCAGTCATAAATTTATTTAATATAAGTCCCGAGATGGATGGAAGTGGAGCAGACCGCGTGACGCCGGCGCCGCCCCCTCGTGTCCTCCTCCGCATATTGATGACTACTAAAATATAAGTTACGGTCGCCCGTGAACGATTCCGCTAAATTACCCTTTGCATAATTTGATTCACCTTATCCGTTGTACAACTATTCTCTAATTTTTGGGCCATCAATGTTTTAGTTTGTTGTTAGAATATATCAATAAATCCTTGGACAACTGGTATTTGTTTTATATCGGTACGACAACGACGACCGAGCAGACAGATCACCTGATCATAAGCAATTGCCGTCGCCCATTGACGCTCAGAGACACACCCGCAACACTATTGGAGTCACAAGTACGCTTTCCCCCCGACTGGGCTTACTTAGTCTTGTACCAGCTTTTGTTGGGCTTAATTCTACCAGCTCGACGTCTCATTTTTTAAATAATACAGGTGACATAAAAACTAAATAATTGTGTGCGTATTTCTGATATTGGCTCGGCGGTTTACCAGACTCCAAATTCTGGATCATCGCCTAAGCGTACGGGACCTGTAGTGGCAGCTTTGGTTGGATGCAATCGGGAATTACACGCTACTATGCCTGCATTGAAATTTTAATTACCGCCTGTGAACTGTTCCATTAAACCTACTACTGCTAACTGTTGCTTTGTTAAATAGTTTGTTGTGATTGCAACAACAATAGATGTGCTTAGGGGTCCCTTTGGGTTGGTTGCTGCCCAAAGGAAACTGTTTTTAGTAAAGTTTACTCCTGCCTATTAGAATCTTTTTCTCTAGTGTTATTTTACCTGCCATAATTCCGATTCTAGGGTCCATTATAGTTTCGTATGCAATTCCTCTCATTTCTTTACTTATACACTAACTAAGGTTTAAAGCATCAGCCGGAGGTAGTTAAGATGTTTCTTTGTGCTTATTGTTTACTGTTTTCCTTTGAAAAAATATTGTTTGATAAGGCAAGGTATAATAATGTTCCTTTTTTCTTAGCCCCTGTCAAGCTCTAAAATATAAATTACTTTCCATGAACACTTCCAGTTAATTACCTGTTGCATAATTTGTTTCACCTTCACCATTATTGAGTGTATTTTTATTTAGTGTATTGATTGGAGTACATTTGAAGTAGAGGAAAAACATTAAACATTTAATGGTACGTTGCGTGTGCGTACGTGCTGTTTTTGAGGTTTACTGTACTGGTATTTTAAAATATATATTTTATTACTTTACTTAAAAACGTATTCCTTATAACATGGGCATTCATACATGGATGACCTCTTAATCCATTGCAGAGTCACGTGAGTTAAATTGTAACTATTGTAGGTAACTGTTGCGGGAAAATAACCATATTATACATTTAACGATATTTAAAATTAGTTACTATTAATATTCGGTTTAAGATGTGAGTTGAAATAATGGCTTTGAATTCAAAAATAGACAGTAAAAGGCAAAAATAACCGATTAAATTATAACATATTGTGATAATAATAGATAAAGACAAAAGCTGTCAAGCTGTGTTCCCTCCACACAATAAACGTCAGTGAAACAAGTGACTGCCGATAACGTCACTTGTGATCTGATAATATAAAATTACGTTTAAAATCTTTCAATGTTGTGCAGGTAGGTAGGATCTTATGATAATATTGACAATGCTTCAACTATTCACTTTATAGACAATGACATTATTGTTGATATTTTAGGTTATATTATATTAACAATGAAATAAAAGAAAATGTCTCATGAAGAACTTTTTGGCATTTATTTTTTAATATATCTTAGGCAATTTTTGCTATAATTCAAAGAAACTGCTGCGCCCCTAGCTTAATTATTTTGAAATTTTTGTATAAAACTTGGTCAAACGAGAAAATATTACTAATAATTATTATTAACTGAATGCATAGAATGTTCGCATATTTATGCGCACTGTCTCCGACGTGACTATGTATAAGGTAGCGAAACCAATCGTACCTTATACATAGTCACCTCGGAGATCAGTGCGGTTAAATTACTAATTACTATAAAATATACTTTCCTCCTCAGAATTATATGACCAGTAAATTCATAAGACAGCTAGAAGCTAGGTACGATCCGGCAAAACCGATCTGCGAAGTAGGTACCTACCGTGCCGCGGGTAATAACAGCCAGGCTATAATGTCTGATCGCATATATTTTATACCCCTACTCACTCACGCCATGTACGAGTAGTATATCTGGCTTTACAAAAAATACACTCTCACATTGTGAAATAACATACAAATAACCCTCCTTTCTTCGAGCTTCGAGTTCATCGGACTGTAGTAATATGTCTACAGTCTTACAACTTTATTCTATTGTATTTTCCCTTCAAAACTCACGTGGACAGCTTCTTGTTAACAATAACAGACGATCTTTGTTGTCATTCTGATTCATGAAGTTAGGCACGCGTTTTGTGTAGCTTTTCTTAATAGTTTATTTTAAAAAGATAAGTAGAACCTCTAACTTATATCATTTCCAAGTGAACGAATGCTAGCTTTCACCAGTGACTTTACCTAAATTGAGATTCGGATTGTTGACTGAAAGGCTCCTTATTGTTGCGTATCCCTAGGGAACTGATTACTTTTCCGACCGAGATTTATTTCATTTTCTGTCTGACTTTGTCATGTCATATGAAACAAAAATAAATTAGCTTTCATATTCTGGTCTCATTTTATCAGCACCGTTATCTTGGAAGAAACCTACTTATATCACAAACGAAAAGTTTATCATTGAGATTCGGATAAAATCCCAAGTTAATTCTCCGAAATTAATTTATTTGCGAAGTACTTTCAGGTACACCACAGAGTAATAAAAAACTCGTAGGTACTGAGGACGGTTATTCTTACTCGTGCTTCATCATCAGCAACCCACGCTCGTCCACTGCTGGACATAGGTCTCCCCCAATGCACGCCACCGCTCCCGATTTTCGGCCACTCTCATCCAGCTCGCTTCAGCCAGCCTTCGAATGTCGTCATCCCATCTTGTAGCAGGGCTTCCAACACTACGTTTACCGAGTCGCGGTCTCCAGTTCTCCACTCAAGGACTTTATACTCGTTGTTTTTTTACTCGTGCTTACTATGAATAAACGCCTAAAGAAACAAAGTTAGGTTAGTCAACCTAACTTTGTTCTTAACAGTCGTTAGTGATACCTTTTAGGCCCTTTAATCTTATTGAAATAATTTAGAATACTTACTGGTACCTAGGTATAATCTTCATTATGTTTGTGAAAATGGGAAATGTGATAAGATAGTAGACGAAATTGGTCACGAATTCACTTACCCTAATACGAGCATAAAATACATTTATATGGACTGTTATACGTAAACAAGCCGCAGAGATTTTCTTGAAACCAGCCGAGTTTTCATCATTCAACAGCAAACTTTCAAGCCACTGTGGTTTTGTGGGAACTAAATAGAATCCTGGAAGCGGCGCATGTGTTTAATTTTCTTGCCTTGATTAGGTCTTTATACTTCGTTAGGTTGTGGTTGGACTAATTAGATAAGCTTTGCTTTCCTAATTAGGCTATCGAGAGAAGAATCGGGGAGCTCTTGTTACAAAAATAGAAAAAATTAGGTTTTTCATTTTATACAAATAAAAAGGAATGGTGTCATTGAGAATTGTATCTACGCATGACTGACTCTTTGCCACAGTAATCTCATTTTCCATGCCAGGCTATTGCCTCCATGTGTATAAATAAGTACGTGACAAACAATACAGGCCGGGCTTTGTGGTTACATATCATTAAACATTGAAAGTTGAGTGGCATGTGGCATTTAACCATCCTGAGCAGGTCCTACAACGCAGGTTTTATTTTTTGCAAAAGCGACGTAAAACCGCACATTTCAGCGCGAAAATTCTCCACGCCTAAGGTAGTGGTTGTAATAAGTTGGAGTGTATAGAGTAGCAGTTTTAATATAACCAGTTGCTTGTCATGATATGATGCTTAGGTGTGTACTCTAGAAAGAAATCACAGAGCCTACAAGAAAACAGTCTCGTATCGAATATACCTTTCGTATTCAAACCGAAGAGACGCACAGCGCGTGCAAAAGACACGAGTTTAAAGATTCGGTCGTGAATTTCATGTCGTTTTAGGCCTTCAAAGTGGGAGAAGGTAAACCGATACACAAGTTCGACTAGGGTAAGCCGATAGGAGTCGGACTCGTGCTCATGGGCATAGTTCCGAGAGGTTCCGAGTGCCCCAGTCCAACTACACATTCTTTTAGCAGTCGTAAGATTCCGTTGACGAAGTCACTGGATGCTCGTTGAAACGTTCTGTTTTGCTACTAGCTACATACATACTGTGGTAGCAAGGAGCTACTCGTGTAAGAAGCGAGAGTGGCCCGGGCGGTGTTGGTCGATAAAAGTTATTTAATAATAAGAAACAATGCGCCTTCAGCTATGTATGTGCTGCCGAAGTTGCGTGAGCTGATTTGACATTATAGCCGTAGGGGGCAGAACTCTATATAAGCCTAATATTGGGTCTACATGTTACGGCTAATGCGAGTCTAAGTATCCAGACGTAATCATTATACGTATTTCTTGATACAATTTTGCACTTAGGGACTGATACCATTCCTATTGTTATTAATTGTGATTTGTGGGGTTTAAAAGCCTCTTAAAAGACCCAAACCAAATAAGATTGTTATCATAAGCATTTACCAACGTCCTGGTCACCTTATTGAGTAACGATTTCAATGACATATGAAGGTCACTGCTCCTGAATCGTGAATCTAAAGAGTTTCTGAGTGTGAGAACCTCGTAAAGAGTATATACCTGTCTAACAACTGAATGAAACATAATAAAATGTTCACATACCTACATTATGTGGAAGTAGTTATGTTGTTTGTTTCTTGATATCTTTGTTTTGTAGCTTTCACAGTAGTTGGGGAATGTATTGTATCTACTTTTGTCTTATAACTTAGCAAGCTATGACATTTGAAATAAGTATCTACCTAGATAGTACCTACAAAGAGATGTCTTTTGATCGACTATTTGTGTATAGTTGTAGTGTAATTATTGCTTAGTTTCTTTGTCGCAGGTACAGTACTATCGGCCCATAACATCTTGAGCCGGCTGCATTTCACCAGGGTGTTCGAAGCTAATGTCCGAGGGCGGCAGTGATTACTTACCATCAGGTGACCCGCTTGCTCGTTTGCATTTTCGTATCATAAAAAAGTACAAGTATTTATGTTGAGGCATGGTTGGTGTTTGAAGTAGTTGGTACGTCTTGGCATGTAATTCAAACACATTTATGCTCGGCAGTGCGGCAACCGGCATATCATAATGGCAAATACACGACCCTTTTGCCGATAATTCTCATACCCTACTCAGAAAAACCTTTCAATGCGATGTTTTCGAATAAGAAATCTCTAGAGTATTTGCGTATGCTTATTATTATGTAGTCTCATATACATAAAAGATAATCATATTTATGAGAAGGTCTGTAAGTAACTATTTTTTCGTGTAAATCCTAATATTCAATTCACCCATATCCACTTGTCCACAAACAAATTATGGGTTTTGTATCTTTTTTCGCTACCATATCGATCATCTGAAACTTTGTAATAAAATGTTATTACTTAATGTTTTCTTTACTATTCCAGTACAATTTCTAGGCGCTTTAAATATTATTATGTCTATTTAATCTTGTAGCATTAGCAACAATTTCATCGATACTTAGACTCCCTTTGGTTGGGTTCGCCCATATATTATGTGTTAGGTACAAGGTGCAATTAAACATGAAAAATCTCTCATCAATTTCGGTAGTAGTTGACCTGGATATAAAAATATAGATTTTCCAATTCCCCTGCAAGACCGGAGGCTGTCAATCAGTAAACAGTTGGTGGACAGCGAGGCAGACGTGCGGCGAATTGAATGTGACGCGATATGGGATTGGATAATTCGACATTTCGACATAACTCTGCTTTGGGCTCGAGCGGCGGGTTGCTGAGTTTCAGATAAGAGATGATAAAACTTTACTGCCCTCCAAAAGTTTTATTGCAAACAGAATGGAAATTTCACAAATAGAGGTCTATAAATTCAGCTCAGCCGGCATACAAATGTCAGAACATATGGAAAAACACTGTATCTAAGCAAATATTTGTGTTATCGAAAGGAAAATTTAACTTATGTGTTGAATCTACTTGCCTTGTGATGAATCTAATTTAAAAACAAAATCGTGCTTATTTCAATATTTTGCCTATGTCTGAGTTGACTTCATGTTTATTTGCTTGATGTTTTCTAAGTTGTTTACCAAAACCATCAAACCATTGAAATCTCCACCTTGTTTTTCTTAGCAGAGTTAAGTATAAATCATAATCAAGGTTGTGCTCGACACATTTGGTTATGTTTGCAATATTCATTAGCTACCTTCTATCCGTCTACTAATAAGCATCTCATTTCGTGGAGCACGAAATGTCTCGTCTGCCATATTAAATAATTCCGCAACTTGATTAAAACTGGATACAGGCTTTGTGAGATATATGGAAGCAAGTTTAGTTACAATTAGATCATCAACAATTTCAAATTCACGTGCGGAAATAACGCACTTATTAAAATTTTGCAATGTTATTTAATCTGTTAATTAATTTGGGTTCATGCAATGTTTTGATTATGCCACACGGATTACTCTCTGCTAATTGATTTCGTTACCACAGAAGGATTGGGTGGTCATCACAATTATGAATTAAGGTTATTTCATGTTGGTTTTGAGGTAATCTATCACCGATTCGATAGACTTCCTAGTTCATAAACTTTGTCCAGTACCTCTGAAGTACTAATAACTACAATATTTTCAAACTTGTGTACAAAACATTGGACAGAACTCTTTATCGAACGAGCTAACAAGAAAAGAGGAGAGGTGATTGATTACACTTAGTTATTTGTAGCAGCACTTACTAATTAAGTGATGTAATTATGTGAGCGAGCGGTAGTTCAGACGCTACTGCTAGTAAATGTTTTTCCCATTATCGATAGGTATCGGTTGAACAAACTAGAACGTAGTGAAACTAATATAGCAAATAATACTTACCTACTACGTTTATATAATAGAAATGTAATTTTCTTCTGCTTGCGAGCAGCTCGGCTGCAATTCACTTTTTATTGGGACAAATTTATTCAGACGGAGAAATATTTTTGTCGCAAATAATCGTTAGATCAGGCATTGACTTGTGAGTGGCAGACCAGAAGCTTAACTGCTTTTAGTTCATTTCCCATTTTGATATGTATGGTGTGCGTTGGAAAATTGCCTCAGGTAGGCAAGCTACACGAAACTAAGATAACAGTCTGTGACCCACTTTAGACCACGCCGTACTTATCTACTTACAGTACCTAAAAATTTGTGAATTATTCTGTAGTAACCAGGATGAATAAGTTAAACGAAAGTAGAAAACACATCTTCAGAAAGGAGAAAGAAACAAATTCTATTATTAAAATAGTTTCTCAAACTGTAGATACAAGTACCAATAAAAGCCCAATACGAACAAAAGCGATGATTGAACCCTAAAATCCTTTTGTATCTCGTGGGTTAGAATATCCTTTGGTGCAAAATAAAAGAAATTCCGAAAAAGCCTGTGCGCTCATAATATACGTTAAGCTGTGGAAATCGCAGACATGGGACCAATCCGATTTCATTTGATACAAAATCCCTACGTTACTTCGTGAATTCGAAGAACGACTGATAAAAGAAGTTGCGATAACAATGCAAATTTTACCGTCGCTGCCGCTACACAGTCGGTAAAAGTCGAACCTTTCATGCAATTAAAACTAGATGAACTTTGCTCCGGGAGATAACAAACTATATCCAATCCAGTGAACGCTTAATCAAGTTAGTACTTATTTCACAACTTATTTATTACCTAAGTTAAGATATTTTACGTGGCTTAGATCGTTACGTGAGTTAGATATTTTTCTGGTCCTTCGCAAAGTTTTTTTTAAAGGTTAAGTTAACACACGTTTTCTTGAGCCCAAACGAAGGTTTTCCTTATAGCGTTGAAAGTAAAACAACAAAGAGTCTGAAAATCCAGACTCAACACAAACATTGTTCAATCAAAGTGCTGGTGCGGGATCGAAGCTCTTATCGTCTGTCTGAAACGGCGCAAACTACTGCGGCAATTGGTACGAACTTGATATAAAAATAATCATTTTCCAGCCTTTCGTCGATTAGGTTGTTAAAATGAAGGTCTTTCCACTATTCTAGGTTAGTTGGTCTGAAACCTTAAGATTGCATTATTCTGTTTAAAATGAATTAAGTGTAGCTCAAATAATAGTTATTAACTAGAGTTAACGAACACTAATAAGAAAACGTAGGTTGCTGCAGTGGCTGAGTGCGACGTGTCGTGTCTGCTGGCATCGCGTTTCTAGCTATGGCTTCTCAAACTCTGCTTGCATGTGAACCCCGGGATTGTCACTTGCTAATTAATCGTAGGAACTTTGAGACCTATACCTATAGTTACATTATGGGTTCGTGAGAAATTTACGTCATCATAGCGCAGCGGCAGATAATGCGGAACCAGAATTTAGATTTGAATTGTTCATGTATTTTTGCGTTAATTTGCTACACGAAGCAAGAAAGAGACAAATCCTCACAGTTAAGATTCTCACCTTAATAGCTAGAACCAGATCAAGACAATTAACAAATAGAAGTAAAGTAAAGTGTGGCTTTCTGTCTACCTCATCATCATTAGCTGAAAGACGTGCCACTGCTGAATCTCTCCCATTGGACTTTCAGAGTATCCGGCCACGGGCGGCCTGTATCTATCGACCTGTAATCTACTCTGATCAGGTAGTCCATCCATCATGGGTGGGTGTTCTATTATATACTACAACTAGTGGCCCGCACTCACTTCGTTTCGGGACTAGACAAGTACCAATAGATGGCGCTGGGATTCGATTTCACAGCGCAAGTGTTTTGCCTTTTCGATGTAACTAAATGCCGCTATACGATGACTATCAGATGAACCGTTTTATAAATAGTATAGATATGGTCCCACGTTGCGCTTAAAAAGTGTTAAGCTACTTTTGATCTTGTTAGAGTTTATTATGAGCAATTACCTGTAGGTTTTTATAAATAGCCGGTAGGTACCTACTCTATGGTGTATCACCCGTGAAATCAATAAACATAACTATTGGCACATGACTTAGTGACATCTACGAAATGCTTGTATAAGTACCTACCTATATGTAGTGTTGAAGGTCGATACTCGATTTGCACAATCATGCGCAACAAGTTTGAGAAGCAATGTATTAAGCCATTTACCTTTATTAGTATTAATTTAGACCAGTGCCGAGGTGCAGCCGGGAACTAGGTCAATGGCAGACCGCCGCCGAGAATAGAACCTACGCTTTGGGGTGGATGGGTGCCATTCGCCATTGTTGTCCATCCCCGTACTGCGGATTGAGGCTGGTTATTTCTAGAAATTAATGACAGCTGTCTCTTGGAAATCGCTAGGGAAGACAAGTGAAATGGCTTGTTTGGGAAGTTACCTGAGATTAAACGAAGTGTTCTTTTTGTTTCTTGTGATATTTTGTGCATGATGAAAAATGCGAGCATTCTTGAGTCTTTATATTACTACGATGCTCATTAAATTGCTAGCAACCAGGTTTAACTAGAATGTTACCTACATTGATTAGATTTCAAACGGTAATTGGGAATCGGCTTTGTACTTTAATCTACAACTAAGTTTATCTTTTGGCTGGGAACATGACATAATATTGAATTGTTTTGTTTTCGCATAGAAAAATTCACTCTTCATTCAGTCTTTATCATCAATTATGTACCTTCCTAATCATCTATATCTCTAAACCAAGCTCTATTATTTTAGTTTGTTTAATCATCAAAGTAGGTACCTGATAAAGTTTAGTATCAATATTTCCAGTAAAGAAACTTTGTTCGCAAGATTTAATTGTCGAAATTCCCAAACTGATGTAGGCCCGACTTAGTTAAACAATCTTTGCTTAAATAGCACTTGCAGACACGGCGGCAGGGTGTGCCTAAATGTAAACATACCATAAATTAGACGGGGTGTGACGGCACACTCACTAGGCCTAATAACAGTGAGGTGAATTTGCCTTGATTTAAAATCTACGGACAGTGGCGTGTGTCAACACTGTTACATAACGTTTAATGTGAAACATGGTGTTAGCCATTTAGACGCGAGTCGTATTTGTATTTACTCATCTACAGCATCGGAGAACTACTATTATGCGTTTAACTTAGGTCTGTCCGTATCTGTATCTGACAGATCTACTATTACACCACTTTTTAACTTTCGGAACATCATACTATTGCTTTATTGGCCATCTTTATGACTATAAGGCTTAAAACGAAATGGAAGTCCGAAGACCGAATCATTATTTTCATTTTTATTTCCTTGGAAAACATACAGCTTGATTGACTAAATATAAAAAAACTTAATAGATATCTACCTGCCAATGACATGTTTTAGCTTATAAAATACAAATGCTTGTTTTATATAAATAGCAAAAGTAATATTTACACTTACAAATTTTACCAGTAGGTTATACATACATCCCGCTCCTTTCACAAGCTTTGTGTGTCTCTTTCTTTCGAATGTGACAGGTATTCTCATTTGTTTCGGGACCAGGACAAAAACATGTGGTGCTGCTATCTAAGTTATAACACTATGTACTCGTTCACGCATTTGTGGCCATGCAAAATCTCTTTTTTTTCATGAAATTATAACACTTAAAAAGATTTTAAAGATAATCATGGTTGGCAATATGTCGTTGACCAATAATATCTCCTATATCCAGCAATATACTTTACTGTAATTAGTTAAACTGTTTCTCAGCATGCTTTACCTTCGCGCGGGTTGCCGCGTGTTGTCTAGGCAACTTTAAGAGCTCCTGAAACAGTATAATTAAAAATAAATTGTTATGTAAATGAAGAGCCAGACTGTTAGGCTTAGGGCTCCGCAACGGAATGGGAAAATTAGAGCCTCTCATTTGCTGGTCCGGTTGTTTAGCTTGTTTGTCTTAGCAAGATTCTTTCTTTGCACACAACACTGTATACATAGTACAAAAGTGTTGCTGTGCTATGTAATTTATTATGTTTCTTTTGCAAAATTTACCACAATAAAATTAGCAACCGTGCAGTACCTATGTTTTGATATGACCGATATGACCGATGTCGCTGTTGAAATAGCGTGCTCACAAGTTATGTATCCTGTATGTCATAATATAAGTATACAGTTCAAATTAAGCCCCCGCAGTTGCAAAAATAACACTTTTGTTTCCGACATAAGGGTCATTTCAAAGTCCAAAAAGAGTAACTTCACATGACGCCGTGTGTACATAAGTACATACATGACGGTCTGTAATGGTTCATATAGGTGTTGAATGTGACACTTGATTGTCATAATCAGTATGCTGTACTAATACAGTAAAGAGTACGGCACGGTAGACATATAATTGTATTCAGAACGTAGCCGGTACTTTAAAATTTCCATGCTAAAGTTATACAAAATGGTAGACACTGTTTTACAGGGATATCTCATAAAACTTTATTAACAGCATAACCACTCGTTCGTACATTATTTTATACTGGTACGCAATTTAAAACCAAAAATACTTGGGTATACGACCCGTGCCCTTAGTTTAGGAAGTCAACAGTTTGCCCTTAAGTTAACGTTAGATACTTGCCAAGTACAATGTTTGAAATTGTTTCTGAAACAAGCATTTCCCTATAGAAACTGGTATGCTTAGAATAGTGTCCAATGGAATTTTGAATGTTGTGTGTGAAAGAGAGCTATATTTAACTAAATGTAACTGTGCTATTTTTATAACATACCTAATCATAAATATGAAAATGGTTCACATTAGCATTTCCTACATTCTAATTACTCCGAGTATGACTTGCACTACATAAAGAAACAGTTTAATTTATGCAGCAGAAAATGTCTAGTCACAGTTTAAGGCTTTGCGTATTGTCCAGTAGCGCCGCAATATGATTTTATTAACTGTGAATTTAAGACACTTAAAGAAAAACTTTCTACGTTTAGGTACCTACTTTTGATATTTTTCATTGCAACCGTATGTCATATAAATAGACAGTTCTGTTTAACCAAACACATGATATCGTTGAAACGGACCATTTTAGTAACTTTGAGATGATTGTAGCCATTTGAATTACGTAGACAAAGGAAGTCTTAAAAATGAAGTGTTTTTTTCTTTCATTGTAAATTCATCACAATTAGTAAACTCAAATGGCAGCGCTACTGGACCAAGCAAGCGCTTTTAATATCAGTGTGAATGGACATCAGTGAAGTAGCATTCAATATTTTCTCTAGAAACCAAGCCGAATCAAGTGATAAGTTATTGCAGTTTTTGAATAAATAAGAACAAATAAAAGTCCCTAGTTCTGGATTAGGTATAGCGATTTATTAAGACAGCGATTTGGCGTTTTTCTGGCCCTGTTTATTTAGCATGTGATATAGTTAGAAAGAAGCACCCTCGCGAGGACATTAATTCGGTTGGCGAACAGCTTTTTCACTGTAATTTATTCCATTGTAGTTCAATAGTTAGGCCGGCAGTTAACTAAATCCTTAGTCGTTTTTGGGAGCGACTGGTTCCGTTATGGCGTACAGGCTGTGGATATATTCTGCAGAGAAACGTTCCTCACTGTTATTATTCCATCGTAGTTTAATAGTTAGGCTGGCAGTTAAAGCAAATCCTTGGCTCGTCCTTGGGCGTCGGCTAGCGGTCTGCAATGCCGTTTAGAGTGTGGATAAATTTCTTGGCTTTGTTAGTCGGAGGACATTTTTATGTCTTTTTTTCTCTTTTGTAAGAATATTCTTGCTGGTACTGGTGGTGAGTAAAAAATAAATTCCTATCTTTTATTCAGCCTTTTACTGTATTAAAGGTTGACAATTTTCATTATAATTAGACGGATCGGAATGGTTTGTTGAATTTCAAAGTTCACATCCCAAAATCACAAAATCGTAGGTGCTGACAAGGAAATGTTCACATAACATTGACATCAGAAGACCATCTGTATTGCTTAGTAATTTCCACAAAATAATTCTAATTAGTATTCTATTCTTCAAACGTTACTAAGGATGATATCGATTTGAAATTAATCTCGTTTCTGTAGTCTGGCTAAATGCTAAATATGATCTTAATATTAGTTTTTTTCTGACAAGTAATAAATTTAATTTTTGATGAGACAGTTGATACAAAATTACGTGGGCCAGGTGGGAATTTCTTTGCAAGTCGAATATAGAGATTTCATACATTCGTCCATACAAATCTCTAATTCGACTTTAAAGTCGAGTGCACGTGAATTTGCCCCCAGTATTTTACACGCAACGTCATGCAACTGTGTATAAATTATGTCACTACTTAGTGTAAAACTAACTCAACTTACGTTACTGCAAGTTCCAGTTCTTTATAGGCCAATTAAGTGGAGTAAGTAGTACTGCGTTAATCTACTTTCCAGTACCTGGTAGAAGCCTTCACAATCATTTGATGCGAGCCGACACCGAGCTAACATGGCGCCTAAGTCTAATGATACGTTGGTTGGTACGCCGTTGCAATTTATTTTTTGATAGAATTTGCCGCTTTTTTCCGTATTTTTCTTACAAAACCAAAAAATAAAGTAAAGGTCTTTAAATATTTCTTTAGTATGTTTGGCTTTGTAGGTGTTTCGTAAAATTCGTGGTGATTGGCGTTAGTGACTCGGTATTATCAAAAAATCAAAATGACATATTGTGGTAACTATAGATAAGTAGGTACTTGTCCAAAAAACTGCAAACAGTTAAGTTGTGTATTCGATTATGAAACATAAATCGTTTGAAACAATTTATCTGTTACCATAAAAATGACTATAATAGGGGAACTAAATGGCCCCTGACTTGGTCAAATTGAAATGAACAACTGCAATTATAAAAGTTTAACAAGCAAAGTTGAGGATAACGGTGCAAACAATGGATGCTTAGCTGAGACAGCTATCCAATTAGTTGCTATTGTATAAGCAATTAAAAGTTCGAGTGCAAATATTTATGGAAGTTAGCCGTTTTGGTCAGTTTTAAGATACGCGACCATTCTTGATTAAAAAAGATTAAGGCACTTTCTGCACAGATTATTTTAATGGAGATTTTTATCATAACAAAAATTAATATTTTGTCTATACATATGCATTAGAATACTCTATCCGTTATGTTGTTACACAGCAATGTTGTAATAATTCTACCGTTAGTTGTTGATGTTATTAAACTTTCGCGTTGCATTTTACAAATACTCTTGTAATAACTACCGTTGGTTGACATGTTCTATGGATTCAAATTATGAACTGAAAAGAGACCAACTAGAGCGAAAGAATACCATTTTACGATACGATAACCATCGAAACCGATGGCCATGAGTACCAATAAAAAAATATTGACTCTGTACCTTCATTGGTCCATTTAGTTCACGTGTATGTGGAATCAATTCAATGTCAAACGAAACAAAACAACATGCGCCACAATAGAAATCGATTGGTTTTCAATATGTAGAGGTCAACGAGGAATAGCGCAAATGGCGCAAAACACCGTCCACTGAATTCCTTGTAACTATTTACTCACATACGATGTTGTTTCCTATTAAAGCCTAGCTCTATGTCTTATTATTATACAATTTATTTTATGTCATCTTGACATGACGAAGAAAATAAGTGCATTTTTTTCCATTTCGGCTATGGAGCCCTAAAAATTTGTGTCCTGTATTTTTCATACTTACCTATAAAATATGAGATTTTTGATGCGAAAAAGTTTCAAATAAGCGCGAGCGTGGTCGAGGTGTGAAAGTTTAACGACATTAAATATTTACAAATTTCCATCCGGGACTTCAGACGGCCCGCCCCATTCCCTAGTTTGATTTATACTCGTACTTCCATTTGAAATACACGAATACCTAGTAATGTCGTCAGCGGAAAATACGATATTGCCAATCTTAAATCGGTGCGTAGATTGAGAATCCTTAGTAGGTACTTTGACTTTGTACGCCCTTACTTTGCAAACTCAGATAACATAAAATTTTCCAATTTATGTTTTCCAAATAAAATAAAAGGTATATAAAAAGCTAAAATTATTAAAGCATACGATAGGTGATTGAATATTTATAGCTACTAACGGATTTTTTGGCCTATATGGGCTGTTTCACCACTCCAACGCGCGTGCCAAATCTAATCCGGTCAACCGGTGAAATCTGTACGTAAGTCATCTTAAAAGTCACGGTTCGCCTTATCTGCTACATGACCTATGGTGCCGGTTATTATTTTTTTGCAATGAAAATACTAGCATACATAGGCCTAGTTTACGTTGAACGCTAAGATGCGGGAGCGGTGACAGACATGCGTGCGTTTTGTAACGTGAACATTTAAATATAACGTCATAATGTTTAATATTCCGCCGCTTTACCCACCGCTCGCGTGTAAACGTATGCCAAATACCTTAACACGTCTACTATCTACTATATCATCTCGTGTAAATTGCGTGCAATCATTTTCCATACTGTAGAAAAAAACAATCAGCAAACCAAAGGAAGGACAAGATAACAAAGCAAAGTCTAAGTGCCGCCATTTATTATGCTGCTGTAGAAATTTGCGACGTTGCGTATTGTTAAGTTTCCCATACATCCTAAAGCCAATACTCAAGTTACGACAAGAAATTCTATTCTTTTCAGCCTTCACTTTGTGCGGAACGAACTCCAATGGTCATTGACTCTCAAATAGAGTCTTATGAAGTCGTGTGCTTTCTGTGCGGACTCGTTCAATCCCACTTTACTATGGTTTTATTCATCCACTACGATTGTTCGTTAGCGAATCCGATAGTGATGTGTCATTGTGTATGAATGACTTTATTATTTGTACTCTGGACACGACGTCGGAATCAATTCCAAGTGATCCACATCATTCACTGTCATTTAGGTAAAAATGGTCAGTTTATGAACAGTGCGAAAAATTTTTAGGTATTGGCCAAAGAATAAAATGAACAGCGGACGTTCTTTGCGTACCAGGACCATCATTTGATAACAATTATTGCACCAGATGTTGAGTGAAGATGAGAATAAAAATAAATCGGATTCCAGAGGAAAAAGCATTTTGGTTCACATATAAATAATCGTAGATCGAGCTCGTAGATCGTTCGTTGAAAATGAGTTGAGTTAGCGTAACGCTAGTTTGGATCAAGTATTTGGAGAGGCTTAAACTCGGGTAGCGTATTTTAGTTCTCTCCGTTTCTCGAAGTCCTATATTGCTTTTGCACATCACTAGTTTCCTTACTAAAGCTCAATGCTCTGAAAAGATCACTTACATTTTTATACCCGCAGCTGATTTTACTGTTGGGTAGAACTAGTAGCTGCTTTATATCGCTCTTCCAGTTTTTCACAAGGAAGATATTAGGTTAACATTTGAAGCTCTAGAATATTATTCTAAAGTTCAACGTATAAAAAAACTAAGTTTTCAATAAAATATTATCTTTGTTTTAAATTATCTAACAAGTATGTGATATTAATATGTTGATCTGCAAATCTAGCCGAAATACCTGCAACTTCTCCAAGTCCTAAATTCCCACCTGAAGTTATTAATTCGCAACGTTTGATATTCAGAACTACGCTTAAGCAGCCGTTAACATTTTAGAGGTTACGTAACAGAAATTACAGGTTACACTTTGAAGTTTTCCGAGAATGTACAAAATATACCCAAATGAAATTAACGTGCACGTTCCACCAATTTCAGCCAAAACATTTTTGTGTTTTGATAGAAACGGGACACGCGACTTCTGAGGGTAGGCGACGAACGCGTCGCCACGCAGACATGGTTGTTAGCTCAGATTAGAGAACAAGCAAGCTTGTTACGCCCGGTTCACGACGCCAGACTTATTTGTGTTAGGGTGGAATTCGGATACTCTACATGAAAGCTGAGGTGCAGACTGGTGCCAGTGAGACGGATGTGAAGTCTGAAAGAGCATCCCTTTTTCAACTTTATGAAAAAGGGTGAAATGGGGAATAAGCTGTTCCGTGTTTCATAATACAAGACAGAAAGAAAAATTTAGATACTCACTGATGTGTGGAAATTGAAACAAATGAAAATGTTCACACTTCAGATCAAAAGCCGAGCTTCAACTATCCTAGATTTTTTTGCCAAATTGTTAGCTTAGATTCTTATCTAGAGGTCTATATATAGTCGATACTAGACTTATGCGTTTTTATAGAGCATCCGATGAAACTCAGTGTATCTTTCGGATGCTTAACAGCACCAATGCCGATGGTGGAAAAGAAGACCTCAGGAGTGTATCTTTCTTGGTGATGTAAGTAAGGAAAAGCAAAAATAAAGCACTTACTAGTAGTAACAAAAAAACCTAAACATTATAAATTAATGACACTAGATGAAAGCCACACGGTGAGAAAGCCGAGATTGACATTTCGATGGGTTAAGTTAGATAGTCATATAAATCGATTATGGGTGATTTGAATGTGAAGTAAACTCAGGAATTGACAGAACTAAGAGCGATGGTGACTCAGTGGATAAAAATGCGCCTGCCATACTATAGGGGAACCAGACCAATTGAATCATTCAGTTGGTTGCGAAGCTCAGACATCACTAGTTTCATTGTAATAACCAGACTCCTCAAATTCTAAATCAATCAGCCACCGGGAATGACTCGCTAAGATGAGACAGCTATTAGTTAAAATTAAAATTCAGTATCATAATTATAACATCTACCTAAGGCATTAATGATTATAGGAGCAGTTATATAAAACTTCAGTGTAGTAGCCGTAACTTTATTGTGCTAATGAAGGGAATCAAGCCTACATATTCTCAGAATTAGGTAAGAAGCGTGCACATTACGACGAATAGGTACGGGGTTAAGCCGAGTTATTGCCTCTAAGTGTTAACAGTTAAGTTAGCGAAATACGGGATAGGGATAAAGTTGCTTACTTTTTCCATTAAGCTTGAATTGTGCTACTGTTGTGTTTAGTTTTCCAGGATTATTTTACACCATTATTGTTATCGCAACTTTACGATTTGCTTCTACTTTCTTTGTTTCTTGAGAGTGTAGGTACACTTTTTACCCAATAAATCTTCTATTGTACTGTTTCTTGCGTTAGATTTTTGCTAAGGGAAATAGAAAGAGTATTTTTTTTATTTATATGGCACCTTTTAAATCACGTTTAGTATGCTATGAACTTCTGAAGCAAAACCCCTATATAAACTGGTTCTTTTTATGTACCTTTCTTCATTATTTTTTTAGCAAAAGGCGAGTCTTCAAACACCGTTATTATAATACATACCTAGGTACACTTGGTCGTACCTTTTTAAAAGATACTGAATAAATATATTTTTTCTGAATAATTTCACCGCACTTATTTGACTGAGTTATTGTGTATGAATTAAAAGAACGTTATAATTCCATTCAACCTAACTTCATTTGTTTACAAAGCTGAAATGTTACACTTGTTTTATGAACATTGACTTAGCCAGAGCTTTTAAAACATTAATGAAGCGAATTACTCGTATAAAAGCAGTTATTCACAAAAATAAAATAACATAAACTCAACGTGGGCAGTTTAGGATTCTTTAAATTTGAACATTGTTAACTTTGTTGAATTATGTGCGATAACTGGTTAAGCGGTCCTAACAGCATTGGGATATTTCGCCGAATGTATGCTTACAGCTCAATGTATTGAAATAACAAGTTTGTTGGAAGGCAGCGGAACGTAAGCAGGCTTGCCTACATTTGCGGTCTGTCAAAGGCAAAGTTTCTGAAACCCTTTACATAACTCGGTCACTTGACTCGCCAACTGCTTTAGACGTAATTGGCCTTGTAAACGTGATTCACAGGAAAGGGCTCAGAAAAAAATATAAAACAGTTGTTATATAAAGAGTCTAATAACGAGTTCTTTATTTTCATTTATGTTTGCATGAGTATAAATTACGAAACAACATTTTTATGCTGCTATCGTTTCAGTTAGCGTTCAAACCCTGAAATGCAATTAAAACGTCGCAAAGCTCGTGGAACAGTTAAACTTTTCAATAACACTAAAATCCGACTAGCATTTATGCTCGCCAATTTCGTTAGAGTAGCTTGATGTCTGACGTTTAAAATGAAATAAAGCCTACTGTTATCGTTATTATCTAGATAGTATTTTGCATTTATTGATTTGAATTTGAATGTTTCAAATTATTATTGTTTCAATCAATCGAGTTCGTTGCCACGGCTCTAACCACATGGCGAACGGTATCGATATTAACTTTAATCATTGTAGCAGAGCAAAATATATTGTGTATTGTACTAGTATGTGAGATAGGTAGGTACATACTTTTGAAGAATCGTTGTGCAACTTCCAAGGGAGGTTCCGTGGTTTTTATAGGAAACGGTTTCGGGCAAATGTCACGGATCCAGAATGCTCGTACGCGCACGACGGCTCGAAGACTCAATTGCGCCGGGAGCTCGCTCTGTCTAGTCAGCCTTCTTCCTGCCAACCTTCCCGATTGTTTTATCTACCGAATGCCCTAATTTGCTTTTGTTAGCGTATCTCCTTTCGAGCAACTTGGCTACGTAATTGAGAGCTGAATTACTTTCTTCTCTTGAAAAAATTCGCATTTCCTTTTTACGGAGCAGGGCGAACGCGACGATTCAATTTATTATTTCCCCAACCCTATTTTGTACTTTTTCTTTTGAATCTAAAAATCATTTATGCTTTTAATGGCACTCTCTTGTGTCTTAGGGTTTAGTTATAATATAACTACGATTTTGGACACAAGATTTTACGGCATTATGTCTATACTTAATCGTTTACTTTGCCAATTTAGCGGGTTTCACCGTGTTGAGAGTGCCTTTGTCCCCTTACTTCACAAACTCAATATTAGGGGTCCAATGATGTTTTCTCTACAGAGCGCCTAAATGGTTTTCGATACATTTTCCATTAACTGTCCATATTAACGTTTAACCTTCTATTAGATGTAACATCATCGGTAAAAGGTTTCAGTTATTTTGATTGTTTGTCGATTTCCGTAATAGCATATCTGATCATTTATTAAAGTATCTAGTTGTGAAGTAGTGTCCATTAACATTTAAATCATGTGCAATTAATTGACCGTTACACTATACTTACAAAGAGACACGACACGGGTTCGCAGAATGGGAAATAATTAAAGAGTTCCGTTGAATTATTTAATTATTGCTTGTTATATTGTCCGTTGCACGTTAGAGGATTAACGATAAATGATGTGTAAAATGCTCTATGTTTTTAGTAATTGGAGTTTTTAGTGCAGTTTCAGGTTTAAATTGCAGTATGTGACGAATATTCATTAAAAAACTGCTTATAATTAATTTCAAAGTTTGTTGATGGAATATATATTTGTATTGGATCTGAGTGTTTGTGGTACCTTCGTTGTTCTTGGTTTCCACAGGGCTCTAGGGTTTTCTCCTGAAAAAACGTTAGTTTGGGGCCTACCTAGTACATGATGTCTCAATTATTGTAAAACATCATCGCACGGCAGTAAGGGAAAACATCGCGAAGAAACCTGCACGTTTCAGATATTTTTTCACTGTTACGGACTTGTTAAGTCCGGTTACTATGATTAATGACCGGTTTTTATACATAATGTCCGTAGCAAGTTAGCAATGTAATTAAAACTGCATGATTAATCACTTTTCCCGGTTAGTTTTAATAATGACCACCTTAAAGTAGTAAAACATTATGAAGTAGTTGGTTGGTTTATGAAATTTAATTATTGACAGAAAACGCATATTGCGTAGCTAAAAGTAAGTAAAGTATTTATCGTGAATCAGATCAGAATCCGCGCAAAGCGCCTGAGAGTAACCTGAAACTTGGAGAACCCGTATTGGCATATATACCTATGTATCTACCGAAAACACAGGACCGTGACGAAAGCGTAATATACGTATTGGTATAATAGCGGTTAAACTACATTGCGTTACACATGCGTACACGCTCAGAAAATGTCCAAGAATATCCACACGTATAAATTGGATAAAGTTATTTTATTACGCGGTAAATCTTTCGTCTATTTGCTCAAAATGTTACGCTGTTACACTAAGGGCAAAGGAGTGTAACTCAATAGCGGCGTGTAAGTTTCTTAACACCTACTCGTATAACACGTGAGACGTACCAGTAAACATATGTGTATCTAGTTTACATCTTTGACGTATTATCAGTTTCCATGATTGTTTGTGGAAAACAGTGTGCATTCAACCACCTCTCTTTTTGCCTCGAAACAAATAAAGAGGAATGTAATTTGCTATTTGCAAACAGTCCAGCTCTAAGGCCCCGTAGTTTAAATTTATTTCGCAACACGGCAAAACTACCCGACAGTAATAACGCAGGTAACATCGCCGGAAAGCACGGAAGCATTGCCGTACGTATTTGAGATACCTACATACAACTGTTATACTTTATAGCTCTGGCGTATTTGAGCAAAAACTCTCTGCGACCTGTTGTAACGGCCAGAGTGAAACGATCCTAAATAAATAACGTTTCGAGTGCTCAGTAGGTACAGAACAATGGACCGAACAAAATTTAGCCTTGGGGTGCTGTTTGATTTCCTATCTTGGCTCTGACGAATGTTTTAAAAAAACAATATTTTATGTTTCCCAAAATATTGAACGCTGCGTTCAATATTTACAAATAGATAGTATCCAAACGAGGCTACATTTTTGTTCATGAATTTGGTGAAGACTTAGCTTAATTGGTTTCTAAAATCTAAATCAATAACTATCAAGTCAATAATGAAGGTAAGTCCAGTGCCTCTTTATAGCAACCTACTATAGCCAGGAATAGAGATATTGATAGATGGTTACTCTTTATTGCACAAAGCTTTATTAAAACTGAATGGTCATAGGTAAATACAATCTCGGCGGTCATATTGCTAATGACAATATCCTCCAGACAACCCAAGGAATGTATTTTTAGCGGGAAATATTCAGTTACATACATCATACAAACATTCAGTACATTAAGAAAAGACAACGTTGACACAAATAAGTATCTATGTTTAGATTGTTTAGCTGAATTGAGTTTGCATAACTATTGTGTTCGATCTTTTCTAATAACTTACAAAAGTTGAATTCGTTTTTGAGTTCAAGCTGAGGTTTGAAGCTAGTGAACGAACAGTTAATGTACCTGCAATTGTAGCATGCAACACCTTCACTGTAAAGTTAATTAACTGAGCATATCTTAGCACTCATAGAAATAAACTACAGAAAAAGTACTTATTCCAGAATAGGAAAGTTTGTCGTACAATTTAGTGAACCGAGCCGAATTCAATCGAACCAGATTTTATCTGCTCTATTTACAATCAGTTTAGATGATTGTCGAAGGCACCTATCGTGAATTGAAAGGTCTCATTCAATAGCCTTCGATCAGACCCAAGGAAAAGGTTGGTGGGTGAACCACCTATCAAATCAAGACCCCCAAATAATTTCAGCGCCGTAAAGGGAAATTCATAATACGGTTATGCTAAAAAGCTTGGAACGGTTTTATTCATCCATAAATTGCAGTCTCACTGAGTGTCTTTGTTGTTCTCTATGCACGGTTTATAGTTTCGTATTACACAATAAATATTTCTTCGAAATATGGACGCGTGGACGTATCTAGTGCATACATAATTTGCTCGTATATGCAGACGAGCCGGAGTTCCTTTCTTTATATGTTTCAGTGGAAAATTTACTGGGTCACATGGTGACCGGAGCCGCGTGTGTGAGTCGATAAGGGTGGGCGTGCTTCACACGTTCATACCGGCTATTATACCTCTTCTGTTATGATTATTTTGTTTACATTATCCCATTATTCGAGCTTATGTTCCGCTCGTTCGTTTCGAGACTTCCGTGTCGAAAATAGCGTTATTACTCAAAGTGCGGCACTTTTAAATCCTCGCCGGATAGATTAAAGAAGACGTCACGGCTTCCGAGGAAGTATTATGATAAAGTCTGGTGCAAAATGGCGAAGCCGTATAAGTGCTTAGTTCATGTATGCCTGCTCAGGCAGATAATCCGTGAACAAGAGGTCATCGTTCGAATTAGGTATCTGACTCGCCTAGTTAATTATAGACTTAATATCAGCCTTGTACTTAATATGGTGATAGCGGAGGTGATTTCCATTTTTATGTTTATGAGTTCAAGGGCTTACCGCTCCGTCTGTCCTTGTGTCTGTCATTCACGTCTGACCCCGACCTATCTGTGAAGCCATCAGCGTGAAAAAGTTGGAAGTGCTATGTAGAAGTAATATATTTGTGCCTGGGAAAATGTCAACTTAGATTTTGATCCTGAAGCGAATGTCCCGGAATAATATTATTATGATAATGACCTTTTCTAAGTCATATCACACGGCTCCTCCTATGCCGAGGTTAGTGGAACACACTTTATTCTTCATACATGCTACTACCTATACCTATAATAAATCTCAAAGAATCGTTAACACTTCTTGACACTCTACTTTTTTAGAAAATGTACACGAATGTGTACAATTTTACGTTTATAAACTGACTAGGTAGATTACATTATCTGTAGTTCTAAACGTGGAATGATCTTCATTAGGTGCTTAGATAGTTAGAGTAGTTAATTAATTCTTGAATTCTAAATGTGTTGTAAATGAAATCGAATATCCGTTCCAGGACAGAATCAAATTACGCAATTTATTCAAGTCCTATAGACACAGTTTTTTATTGACATGGTGATATACAACATATCGAGTGCGTTTGACGGACCGATGCATATCATGAATAGAAACATTTTTCACACACAGTTCCAATTGTGTGATAAGAGGATTTCCGAACATACAATTTGGCAAGTGTTCGGGGAAATTTTTAATGAAATCTATCTACCGTCGCGACGGGGAATGGTCCTCACCAAATCTTTGGATAAATATTTTTATTTTCTAGACTAGGTCATCATAATTAACATAATACACAATTGTCTGAGGGCATATAGTTTTGTCTTTTGTACTTGCTTTTAATACCTTTTACTTAAACATTTCGCTTTAGCGTATTTTAAAACGGGAACATCACTGTCTTGAACCTGTATTAAAACTACTAACTCAGTGATCCGGCAATGATTGCGCCTTTAAATCAAACGAAATAAAATATACAAAACCGAGTCTCTAGCTTGCCACAACACATTCGTTTCAAAAACGAAACCTACGCAATATTGTAACTGGAAATCTGTAATTAAGAGTAAATAATGGAAAGTGGAATAGGTATCGTGTTTGTTTTCAGGTGTTGGTGTTTGGTTTCAGGTGTCAGGTGGGTAGAGATGTGACATTCTACGTAAAGTCGATATTTTTAGTCGATTTCTACGGTTTTTTTTATCATTTCTTACATAGGTGTAATTGGAATTTATTAATGATGAATGATTGTTAAAATATGCAAGTCTTGATTCGACTCATATTAGGCTTATGTAACATAATAACGTTTGTAACTAAAACCATCTGAAACAGTTGCAAATCTGATAATTAAATTGTATTTAATGCCTATGTGATTCGGTCTCAGGATTAATTAACTAGAGAAGTAAATTAGAAAAATCTTCTGAGCAATAGTAATCGACTGTTTGCAATTCGATTTTTGTGGGAAACACTGTTGTCGGTGAAATACACCCGCATCATAACCGTTCAGAAATCTGTCCTCTTGCTTATTGCGAAAAAACGCTCTCTGAAGATCACTAAATTATTTTTCATATTTCCTTGTTGACAGCTCCCCTGACATCTCTATGTCAGGAGCTTCATAAGGAAATGAGGTAACGTTCATTCGAAACTGTCATCAGCAAACACGCCAGCAATAGCTGCTTGGGTTGGCTCCTTTGTTGCTCACTGCGAATAAATTACTCTTCAAAAATCGCTCAAATGTCGGACGAGAGTGTGAAGTGTAAATCGATATTTTTTAATCGAGTTATAAATATCGCTTGTTGTTCACATCTCTATGTCAGGGGCCCCTGTCAACAAGGTAACGTTCGTTTCGGCACTTCAACTGTGATCGGCAAACACACCCGCATCAACTGATCTGGTCTCGGTCCTATTGCTCACGACGAATAAATTTGCTCTCCATCGATCATTAAAATTTCGGACGAGTTCGATTCGATGTCTTGCGATTATTTGTTCTTGCTATTTTAACATTATTATTAGAGTATAAAGGTTTTGTGTATGAGACAGGTAGACGAGTAGAGACCATGGTAAATTATTGTCGACGGCCATGGACTTCTGCAACATCATTGGAGTCGCGGTTCTGTCAACCTTTCTCTCTTCCATTCGGATTGGGCTTCCGGTTTAAATATAGTTACTTTTGTATGTTTATCTGAATATTATTTCAGTAAATATGAAATGTAGTTTGACCATATTGAAGTGATCGTAAAACAAAAGCAACTTCAAATTGAACTGTAACCATCAAACTATCGCATCGATATATTGTAAAAGAGTATCGGACAATTCCAATAACTATGTGGATGTTCAGGTGCTTGACATAAAAATATCTAACAGTTGGGGAATGAAACATAAGTTTTGAAACACATCGACCAACTTGTATTGCAGCTTAAGATTGTTGTTAGAAACTAGAAATAAGAGGATTTTGTCTTCCAGCAGATAAGGAAAAGCTGTGATATTTTGTTTTTCTATTTCATCTTCAGTTAAAGGTTGACGCAACATAATATAGCGATTATATTTTCTAGTCCACTGGTTTCACAGCCGTAGTTGACAATGCTTACTTGGCTCTTAAGATATTTTTATCTCATTTTATGTTCTGCAACTGTACTCGTATTTGTAGGTAGCAAATATTTTATTGATCTCGCCACTCAAGTTAATAAACGATGAAATAATCTAGTCACTATCCTCTCACGGACCATGATTTCTGAGCATTAATTAAAAAAACATTCATTGACCCTGTCACAAATTTTACATAGCAATATTAACACTCAATAAAAACGTTAAATATAAACAAAATGGTCTTAAATAGGTAAGTGTGCAAAATAACTAATGATGAAAAACATTTTCTCTACAATCTTAACGAAAGAAAAAAATAAAAAGAGTCTATTCTAAAATATAGTTAGTAAGTAGGTTAAAGGTTGTGTAGAATACTCGTGAAAGTAATTAAATCAATAATAATGTAAATAAAATTGTTGTAGCTAGCGACTACGATTACGCTACTGATTTGATTTCAAATGAATAATTTCGGTTAGGTAATTTTTTTTTGTTAACTGTTTTGGCTCTCGTACATAAGTCGCTTAGACGCACCCCGACTGAATTAATTGTAGTCCAAAGAATCACGAACCTTGTTTAAAAAGTCAAGCAAGTTTACGATGTAAACGGGCTGTGTTTTTGCCAAACAAATGCCAATTTGCGGCGCTGCAACTGCGCCGGGCTAAATTATATTTCGTTAGTTGGCTCAGGACTGCGACTGTATCTTTATTATTCTTATTGAGTCGACCTCGGTTTATTGTCTCAATGAATGCAGAGGCTCACGAGCCTCTGTATTTATTGTAGACCGTTTATTGTAGACCACGGTCTAGGCCAGTTTCAGCGTCACAAACAAGTGTCCATGTAGGGTATTTATCACGAGACATACATGATGAGCCCATGTTGTTTGAAAGTACGACAGCTGATTTGTCTCTTTAATATGTTTGTAATAAGTCTAAAATGTTTAATTGAGAAGATCTTATGTGCTTCGGTAGACCTGCGGTGCTTCTGTAGTCATTCTCGTCCATGGTTGTATTTTGTGGTCTCAGCTTCCAGCATAACAATGTTATCAGAATTGGTTCAGCCGTTTGCGCGTGTAAAAGAAACAAACTTATCTTATTTATTAATAAAATATACCGAGCCTTAACAGATTTTTAAATTATTATTTTTACGGTTATACTTATAAACATAGTTCAAAGCGCTTTTACCTTGCAAAGCGCTGAATATTAATTTAGTCCTCAAAGTTAACGGACCCAAAAATACCTACCTAAAATAGGTAGACGCAATGCCTTTTACGAGTAAATGCCCGTTTGTGACACTTTAAAATTCAAATTGAAACACTTTTAGCGCATGCGACAGTTTCCCTGAATTCCCAAACCTAATTCATAGAGAGGTGTTATTAAACTACAAAATATTAAACACGTGTGTAATTTGATACGCTTTCTTGTAGAATGAGGCGTTCTTGATGCACAATCATATACCTAGACGATATATCAGTGAAATGTAATCAGGGATAATGGTGCTTTCTTGGTGAAAGATTACGCGACCATACAGGATTGAAAAAGATTAGGGCACTTTCCGGACAGATCACAAAAATCTGTAAGTACATTTTACAAAAGAAAGGTTAGATTCACTATTTATAAACGACTGGATCGATTTGGCTGGAATTGGTGGAGACCTTAGCATATAACGAAACCGTTACAAATGCGAGTAGATATACTTGTTACCAAAGACGATTCAAATCTTTGCTTGTTACATACAAACAAAAGAGAGCTTCGGTCGTTCCGTTTCGTTTTAGGCCTTCTGGAGGCGACCTCAGGATTTTATCCCAATAAATGAGAGGTATGTACCCTATGGACTTCTTCTGGGAAAACTAGTTGTATCGGAATAATTAGGTATTGTCTACTCGTTCGAGTATTTATATAGGTATCGTACATACTGCGGAATTGGTGAAGTTCTTAACGATTAATGCAAAGTTCCCTTTGTCCTTCCATTAAGAAGTTTTCTAATTCTGTAATGTAGGGCATCATAAGTGAACTCCTTCCTTAATTGCGACCCTAACTTTAACAAATACAGTTAAGTACATCAAACACTGGAAAATTGTTCAGTTTTTATGTAAAATACGAGTTCGTCTTGAATAAATACGCATATTTTAAAAGGAAAAAATACGCAGCGTACCTTTTTGATGTTTAAAAACACACAAGTAAAACGACTAGGCATAAAATTCAAGTTCTGTGAAGAAAATATTTAAAAAATGTGGCAGTGTACCAACGCAACATTGCATGATTTTAATATTAAAACGCTAGTAACGACTTGTTAGTTATTCGCAAAACATAAATTTCAAAGTTAAAAGCTGGTAACTTTTCGCTAAGTCTCTGTGTAAAAACCTAAAGCGGCATAAATGAAGGTTTTGCTTGAAACAGAAACGTTTCGTTTACATAGCAATATCGTGAGATTGAAAAGCAAAGCGTTTTATTTCATTTCTCCTTTAAGTTACGAATGCTACGACATTTTATTTGTTTTCAGCACTAGACTCACTTGACTAAGTATTAAATGTAAATGGTTTTTGCTTGAAAATTCCTAGTTCTAATTATTTTGTATGCGCTCGATTTGAAATCGCTTATCTCGTCTGCGGAGATAACCGTTTTCTGCCGCCAATAGTTACGTTGCTGCTAACCTTTAAATTCCACTTCCAACCTGATTGGGTCTTTGCTACCCTCATTCGGGTAGACACTGTTTCTAGATTTTTTTTATATTTATTGGATCTACTTCTGGGAGGGCCCAGATACGATAATTAGTCCCTACCTAATCAACAACTGGTGCTTAACGTGGGGCAACCACCCGGTTTTAAGCAGGGTAGGTTAGGGTAGGCTATGGTATTGCCGTACACCCATAACGATTCTTCACTTGGGCGATTAAGGAACTCTGCTGTGATTTAAGTCGGCATGCCTCTGGGCACAATTTCAGAGGAGAGAACGACATAACCCCTGATGGTCCCCACCAGCACAATGCAGTTATGCATACGATATACATTTTTTCACAAGCACATAAAAAAGGTAACATATCGTTGCCTATCATATGACAATACAGAAGTAAGTACAAAATTTCCTCACGACCTCGTGATAGATAGTACGCACGATATTATTGTTATGTGAAGTGCCGTCATAAAACGCGCGTCGCACGTCATCTATGGCTATCGGTGCGTGTATGCGTTGCGTGTAACAGTTTAGCACCTACTGAGCTTCCCCACATGGGGCGTTCACCCAGGATATAGGATACTTTTTGTAATTATTATGGCAGATATAAAGCTATCTAGCAATATGGCTTCTGACCACTAGGAACTGGGATGAACTTAATACTTACACAGAATCTTGGGCTACACTAGTATATTAATTACACCTATCCTGTGCTTATGACTAGCTACAGATAGTGGTTTCTTAGAGTTTAATTTTTCGTTTAGATTTCTAGTCTATTTTGAATTTCTTTATTATTATTATAGCACGAAAAACAGATTACATTAAAGAAGACCATTTTTGTACTGTGAGAAAAAACTACTTTTATCATTTACGTAGTTACTAGGTCCAGTAGATATAATAGGAATATATTTTGACATGTTAATAGAGAGATTTCTATAACAAGTAGAAATATTTACTTACTGATGATAATTGTGGGAGAGCCATTTCTCGGCATGAATGGGCCGGCTCGACCGGAGTGATACCACTGCCTCACAGAAAAGCGGCGTGAAGCAGCTCCTGTGTTGTGTTTCGTCGAGTGAGTGAGGGTACCGGAGGCCCATCGGGGGGGAAGGGGATAAAAGGTTAGCAGCGCACTTGTGACTCCACTGGTGTTGCATGTGTCCATGGGCGGCGGCAATTGCTTACCATCAGGTGATCCGCCTGCTCGTCTGCTACTTATCACATAAAAAAAACTGATTTAAAATGTAACTATTAAAATTTTACTTATGTAGCAATGCGGGACGGATGCTACGCGCCGATCCGCGCGTTGCCGCGTTCGCAGTACTCTAGTAGGTAGGGCTGTCACTTACGGCGATGTTCGTGTTCGCTCATATAGAAACCTATCCGAAGCGAGTCTGGTAATTGCTTTCCAACTATTGCGATTCTTGACAACTGTCCAGTCTTTTACCTAATATAAAAGTAAGATATTTAATTCCATTTTCTTTTACTGTTCATGCAAATAAAACTTCAGACGCTCGTATTATTCTTATTTAGACAGTGAATTGTTAATCGATGTCGGTGCTTAAATATCCGGCTCAGTGACGCAGTTCCGAAGCCGTTTTAAGAAGCGGTAAATATTGTCAAAGCGGTGGTCGGATAGGGTTACCATCATCAATTTAACTACTGCAGCGCAATAAAGATGAATGGGCACATATCAAACATCGTAGCAAATGTGTTTTCTTTCATATTTTGCTATAGAAACAATCAATAAAATAGTCCTGCCAGTTTTAGCGAAATTATCAATAAAAGATTCGAATCTTTTATTAGTCTATATAGGCTAGTATAAAGACTTGTAAAAATCACGTTGCTCAAAATACACATCTCATCTCTGAAGAGCAATGTGACTGGTCAATTTTTACAAGTCACTGCTCAACACCACGCAGCTCCGTTTCTGTGGAAACGCACCCAAATGGTAGAAATAACAACTACATAATGATGAGAAATTAAGGATTATAATATCGTAGCGAGTTAAAGCAGTAAGTATATTTTGGAGCGCTGGCAGAAATAGACATCTGCAAAAATGCATATTCATGAAAAGGTTGCTGCGTACGAAGAAAATTGCTCCCGCCCAACATTGAAGTACCATTTTCTATTTTCGTGTTACCTCAAAAATCTGCGTCTTAAAAATCAAGAGGTCACGGAAAATAGGGCAGTCCGAGGAAAAGCGGATGGATGGCGAGTTCACCGGGAGACGCTAGAGTGCCCACCCGAGCCAGATAATAAAGGATATTTACGGAAGCCCTCATTGTTCCCGTCTTTGTCCCTTCCCCACATCTATTTACCAATCGAGATTTTACAAAGTACGCCTCAAAACTTGTGTGAGCATTGAATTGTTCAGCTGTAACAATTGTTGAGTTTAAATTGATGCCCCGGGGAATAAGCTGTAAATACTAAGCCACAATAAAGTCTTATTGACAATCTGTTGATCGAGTTTCAGCTCAGCCCTTAAGTTTTCGGGGTTTGTATACCTACCTACAAAGTACCTTTATTGTCTGCTAATATGGACGCTAGAGGAATCTAATTAACGCAAATAAATTCGGTTTGTTTGAATATTAATGGCAAAGTTTATTTTACTATTGAGCAACGAACATTCTTGCAGGTAGGTATAATACAAGTTAGTATAAATTAAATTAATCTTTGAATGAGGTTCTAAGCTGGTTTATTAGTGAAATCTTTGAAATTGTAATTTTGAAATAGTGCGTAGGTAGGTATTTATTTTGTCTATAGTAAATAAAGGCAAGTCAATTCCTCATCCAAAGGCTCTCATCTTCAATATTACCCATCCAGTTTGTAAATTTGTAAATCTCTCAGAGATTCCACACGAGCTTATTAAAATTGCGAGTCGTTATATTTGGCTGGAGCAAATTAATCAAAGTTTCGCCGATGAACCATCGCATCCTAATCAAACTCAGATCGAAATTAGTTGGCGGGCCGAATAAAATACGGACGAGAGAAATTCTCCGTTTCATATTACCGAGAAGCCCAAGCTATGTGCCTACCTCGAAATTTCCGCCCCCCAAATAGCAGAGTTATACGTAGACTTGTGGCTTCCATATACTCGTAGTACGCAACTATTCCATATAGTACACAACTATTCCATATAGTAAACACAGTAAAGTAAGTACCAGGCCGGCTACAATTTTATTGCAGTGGTTAGAATATAAAAAGTTGGAAGTATAAGATAAGGATAACTCTTGAGTTCATGATGATGTAGTTAGGTGCTCGGTATATTACTGATCCAAGTACAAACTACTTTATTTTATGGTAGGATGTAAAGAAAATGGGTTAATTTTGTTTTTAGGCCGTCGGTCTTCATTCACTATTGTTGCTAACATACTCTGCCAATTTCTCCAAGGGAATCCCTCCTCTATCCTGTTACGGAACGTTTTCCCTACATAATGCACACCTGTGAGTGAAAAGTTTATAGTTGCAGTAAGAGTGACCCAGAATCCCGGAGGAAATAACCTTCGGAATTCTTTTCGACTACTCTATGCTGTAGCTGAAACGATCGTCTATGTTATTCAACTGGATCCTGGTATCTCTTAAGAGCGAAACAAGAGTACCCACCTCTTCTATATAGGCTTGCTCAAAACAGTTCACTCAAATGTAATTTTTGATTCATGCAGTTCACTTGAAGCAAATGAACTGAACTCATTTAATTCAATTGAACTATTTGTTCCAAAGATTTATTTGTTCTACTACATTGAATTTAATTGCACTGAGTGAGTGATGATGATCGGACTAGGACTGCTGGTACAAAATAGTTTTTTTTTATTATTATTCATAGGTTAACGCTTGATAACAATCGCACCTGATGGAAAGAGTCGATGAGGCCTAATGTTATGCGCTTACCTAGTAAGATGATGCCTGTTCATTCTTGCCTCAAATATTTCAAGATTGTAATGATCAATTAAATTCTTGAGTGATTTTTATCGCTGGTTTTGCATGTGTCTCCTTATATTTATTTTAAGGTGTATATGCCACTCTTTTGTCGTCCCATAACCTTGTAATAGGTCCACCTCTCTCAGTTCGTTTTATTGTTTATTAGTATTGGCTGATAAGTGAATTACTATCATTCGAACTAATCTTTGAGGAACCACACATGCGCTCTCGTATTTCGCTCTTCAGTAGTCCTGTGCTCGCAAACAGAACACCCTCTTGCCGCAACCTTCTCGTGTACCTTATTAAATAGCTTACCATTCAATATTAGGTACGGCGAGTTTATTGCAATACCTTATTATTTAAAATTTTGTATTTGACAGTAAACACTATCTAGATTAAGCAATTTCCTTATATCTCCTTCTCACTCGGGAAATGAAGGAGAGCCACAGCAGGCTTAGTAGGTATGCTTATGAGCCAAACCAGGATTTGGCAATAGGCCGTATAGGCCACGGCCTAGGGGCGGCAGCGTATACGGGAGCTTTGAGGTATCTAAATTAACATTTTAGTAAGATACATTTCGGTCGGCAAAACACGGCGATGGGTTGCGTGGCGAGTCCTAGAGAGCAATTATATTAAATGCCCATACGTATTAAGACCTTTCGGGCGCCTACTTTTTTATGATATAGGAAGGCAAACGAGCAAGCGGGTCATCTGATGTTTTTTTTTTATGTGACAGGTTGCAGGCGAGCAGGCGGATCACCTGATGGTAAGCAATTGCCGCCGCCCATGGACACTTGCCTTTTATCCCCTTCCCCCCGGGTGGGCCTCCAACCAATGCCAATGGTAAGTAAAAATCATCGCCCAATGACATCAGTCAGCTACATCAGAAGGAGTGCGGATGCGTTGCCGGCCTTTTAGAAAGGTATAGGCTTTTTCGAAGATTTGAATGGCGTTCCGGTTCGGAAATATCTCTGCGGGAAGTTGATTCCACAATGGAGGTGCGTACTTTTAGGGGGACTTTTTTATTAATACCTCGATTTCTTTCCGCTACACCTAGCTGCTTATAATCAGTTTCTTGTAAAGTAACCTTTCGTCTACCTAGACCAATTTGAAGAGTTTCTTAGTGCCCCTCAGACATGTATTCGTATTTCTTTGTTCAGCAGTTCTCTCTTCACGAACAGAGCACCCTCCTTGTGCTCTATATTTATTAACATTCAACCGCAGTACCCACTTTGATATTGGCTATATAGTAATGCTTTATCAGGAATCATTTTGTTTCCATTGATAAGCGAGAACACACAACTAAATTATTGAAATGTATTAATCCATTGTGTATTTGATTAAACAATTATCCCGAGATTTTGTGTGGGTTAGCTAGTTCTCGATAATCTACCGGCTACATTGAATTGGGCATAGTAACTTTAGGTAATACCTTTAAGAAATCCATTTCTCAATACCTACATGTAACTTAAGTAAGAATGACTCGGAATTGTTATCAATTTAGAACCTGTTTGATTTGTTTCCCATACCCGATTTTTGTTACTATTGATCTTTTTCATGGGACACACTTAAGAGAAAAAAGGCTAAGGCAGTATTAAGCTGCCTGTTGCGGATTAATGTACGAAATACCTACTAATAACCCCTCCCTGTTACTATCTTAAGACCCGTATTCAAAAGTAGGAATCCCGTTTTAGATTAGATTGAGGGTAAGCCGATTTTTTTCGTATTTCATTTGATGATATGTAACAAATTGGTTTGCGCTCAATCTAATTTAAAAGAGTTGCGTATTTGAGCATCATTTCTGAATACATGTCGGCTTCAGCGATAATACTTAGGAAAAAATCAACGCACATTTTGACTTACAACTTTTTTATACATTTTCACTCAATTGGGCGTTTAAAAGGATTCTAGGGATGTAGCTCAAACACAACGTATCGATTATGATGCAAAGTTTCAAATTAGTGGTTTTAGTTTGTATTTTAATTAATAGGTGGCAGACGAGCAGAGGGATTACCAGATCGTAAGCGATTACCGCCACCAATAGACACCTACAACACCAGTAGAGTCACAAATAAGCTGCCAACCTTTAACCCCCTTTCCCCCCAATTAGGCCTCCGGTACTCTCACACTCACTCTACGAAACACAACGCAGTCAGTTAACAGTTAGTGCCGCGTTAATGCAATGAAGTACTGCGAAGTGTTAAATCATTGATTCTTTAGTTTTTAACGCTGCAATGCCGAGTGAGTTGTCACGTAGAGAACTTTCTTAGGACGTAATAGTCTTAAATTGACCCGCAATTCAGTTAGGAGAGTCTTAAGAGAGTTAGTGAGTAGTGGTTTCAACATAATCCGTGGACCGATTAAACGCCAAATACCGGAGTTTTATCCTAGTGACTTAAACTTTGATTATAGCTTGTTGACTGACTACCCACATTTTCAATTTTCCACTTGACGTTTGCGAGCTCTTTCTAAAGGAGATAGAGATTGTAATAAAATACTATGTAAAACATCATGTAGAAAGAAAACCCGCATAACGTTTTCAATGTAATCATTAGTGACGGCATAACCCTACTAGAATGACGTCAGCGTTTCACAATATCAAATAGTCCACATGGGACATCGCGCGTAAATTTTCGTGTATTCGACACCTATCTATGGTTAGCATTGTTTAAAAATACTTCTTTATCTGCCTTCTACCGTCGACTGCGAGTTCAATTCCTAAACAGTTCTTTGTACAGTTTGCAAGTGCATTCGATTACGAAATCACTACCTAAATTTGACGGATAAAGTAGAGTATTCTAGTTGTTTACGTTAGTTTCATGATTTCAACCTTTTTACCTCAGCAATAATGAGCAAGTAGATGTTACAATAATTACAAAAAACGGCTATTTGTAGCATAGCAATCACGTTTACTATTATGAATTAATGAGTCTAAGTACAATTAGAGTGACAATAGAAAATTATCTCCGGTACTTGCTAGTTCAAGGAAAAAATGTTAATCAAATTGTCACTCAAGAAATGGAAGAATCTTACCTAGTAGCTTAGGTATTTGTTTAAATTCATAAGTAAATAATGTGAGCCTATTATTTTTTAAAAGGTCGGCAGCGCACTTGTGATTCCTCTGGTGAAAAAATATTTCTACGCGTTTTCAGGGATGGGATGAAACTGGACGAATATTTTTAAGGCATGATTCACCTTGATTGTTTTGAGTTGCCGAATAATGTTGTCAGCAGCTGGTACTAAGGTACATTCCACCCGGTTAGTAACAGGTTTCCCCCCCTATTTTATAGAAACGTGGTTTCAAGTTAAGTCTTGGTTTAAAACTGTTTTCACATGTGTTTATCTGTTTTATAAAAATGACAGCATCATTCACATCACTGGGGATGCGAGTCCAGATCACACCAGACATAACGCGTCAAGAAAGTTTCGACATCGGATTTTTAGGGAAGTAACGGAGTTCTTATCTATTTATAAAGAGATAACTTCTATGGGCAACGACAAGGCTTATAAGTAAACCGAAAACACGAAACGCTTGCGCGATGTAATTGGACACAGCGCCATCTATCGTTTCATTTCTGAATTACGGTCCCGAAGCGAAATGAGGGCGGGCCACTAGTGTTTTATATAACCAATGGGGTTACCAAACCTTATGATGACATAAGCGGCAGTGGCGTCAAATTATGTTTAATAACGGATTATAATGTCCTTTATCTATTGTTAAAAAATGAAGCTGATTCACTGGAGAGATGATAACTTAAACATTTTCGAGTCTCTTGGCAATAATAAAGACAGGATACAAGTTTACTAGCTAACCCAGGAGCGCTAGATTACGTTTTACTGCTTGTATCATGAAATTCAATTCAGTGCTACTCTAGTGCACAAATCGACAGCAGACTCACATAAAACTTAGTTAATGTGTTTTATAGCTCGTGTGGAAACTGGAGGCCAGGGAGATTTATATGACTTCTCAATGTATTCCGGTTTTGTTAATGTACGTCCGGGTGCAGAAATTTTCCAATTAGACTATCCATACTAATATTATAAATGCGAAAGTAACTCTGTCTGTTTGTCTGTCTGTCTGTCTGCTACTCTTTCACGCCAAAACTACTCAACGGATTTAAATGAAATTTGGTATACAGATAATCTAGACCCTGAGAAAGGACATAGGCTACTTTTTATTGCGAAAAGGGGGTTGTAAGGGGTTGAAAGGGGGGGTAAAAAGTTACTTTTCCACGCGGACGGAGTCGCGGGCGGCCGCTAGTAATATATACGATAGATAATCGTAAATATTTTGAAATGAACGATCAATAGTTAAAAAATGGTTTAGAATGCGATTTGCTACTAAGTTTACTGAAGGTCTGAGCTTCTATAGTAAATTGCCAAAAACAACAAATCTACTCGTATCTCACATATAGGAAAAAACATCTATAAAACATAATTGACACTGTGAGATATACGCGTGGCCTCGTAAAGCACTTTCCCAAGGCAGTTAGATAGCATAATAATAATATTTTGAAAGAAATTTCCCTCTATACAGCCGAGTATGAGCTTCAGAAATTGGCTTAGAATTTAAATCTAATCTGGGTGTGATCCTAACGTTTATTGTATCGATTATCCATATCGGCTGACATTAACTAGCGGTAAATTGGCAACCACAGAGACACTGCGGGCTTTAGCGATGTGCCGGAGCCACTTTATTGTTCCAAGCAAAAATCATTAAAGCAATTTCAGTTTATCACGTAACATTATTCAGACCATTACTTCGCGTAAAATCCAGACTTGACAATGTCATAATTAAAGCATTTTCTTAAACATGCTTAAGTGTTAGAAAGGTGGTAAGTACACTTAAGACGCAGTTGCTGAACATTAGCCCGACCCCAGCGTTCTCAATGGGATTAGCAGTTAATTTCATTACTGTATAGAAAGTGTGATGCTTCACAATTTCTATTCATAACGGTAGAGCTGCCGGCAACGAGATCTGTAGCATCGGATGACAAAGCCTGGCGCCTCGCTTGTTCGCCACAGTGGACGCATTTTAACTTCAGCCTCCTTTTTAATTACGAGTCTTTTCGAATTCAATCGATGATACCTCAGGGATAAGAACCTGCGCCTTCCGTAATGATCTCTTATTAATTAAATTGTATTAATTATTATTAACAGATATTTGTGTTGGGTCTGGGTGTTTGTGATACCTTCGTTGTTTCTGGTTTCCATAGCACAAGGGAAAACCTTAGTTTGGGACCAGGACAATGCATGTGATGTTGTCTCAATTCATTTATTTATTCATTAATTAAGTAATAACATAATGTTAATGGGTAGCGACTACCCATTTCACTATTAAATAACCCGCTGAGATACTTAAGTATGTGACTTTTTAAATGTTCCACTTTAATTATTTATTCAAGGGTAGAATATTATTTTAAACGCCTGTGTACGGAATATGTTACTTGCTCATCAGTCGAAGTTATAAAATTCTAGAATAGATCTGACCTTTATTAGATGGCTTCTATTTAATTTTAAAATATTGTCATTGCTTAAAGGGTATCCTTTAACATAAGCGTATGCTTAGTTAGTAGACACGAGGTACGGAGGTTTGATACGTAGATATGATGTATTTTTCTCGATACCTCCAGTGATCCTTTGCTTTGATCCCATTGCCGTGAAACAAAGTTGACGTAATAATGGCGAAAATTTACCCTTTTCACATTTTGACGTTTATCCTTCAAACGAAATACCTTTGCTTATACTCAAAGACCTATGAGCATTAATATATCAGTCAAGCTGTCTGTCAGAACAGAGTAGGTATAAGAACACATTTTGTATCCTAGTCACGTGGCAAGCAAAATACTAATACGTAATATTATGGACGTTATAGTTGCCCAATGGCTGAAATAGAGCCTAAATTCCTTTGCTCTAGGTACCTAATGTCCTCCTAACCGATATTTCGGTTATGGCGGTCAATCTCAACAAACATGTTAACATGGTTTAAGATGTCAGTAGAAACTCAGTGTTTAGTGAATTATCACTAATACGTATAATGTATAGCTTAGTACTAGATATAGGTTACGGAACTGTATCTTTTGTCAGTTGGATATCAACCTTCTAATCTCTCAACGTTCAGCATTTAGTACCACTGAAGACAGAACTTTGACTGTTAGTATTTAGATATAAAACATTGAATAAAGAAATACAAATAGTATTAATTGTTGAAATTGATGAAACGGGTGATGCATTCGATGCCACATTTGGTGGTAACCCCGCCTTATACGCCAAATGTTGTGGGTTTGATTCCCACTCTGGATTCGTCATGTGTTTGTTTAGTATGTGTGTGCATAATATTATAATTTAATGTACTTAAGTATTAGGATTTTTTTCCTGTCTGTCTGATAATATAAGTGCTTAAGCTATTCTAATACGGAACCAGATCAATATATGAGATGTTGAATGAATCAATTTATCTATTTATTTATCCAACGCAGCGATTAAAAATACGCACACTGTGGAGTAGTCATCTCAACTGTAGCTGTGGACTAGAACATCCCTAGAACGCCGGTTCTCCTTTGTTAGAGGAAGTATCCCCTTACCCGCTTTGTTGTACCGGCAGCTCGCTTCAGGATGCGCCTGCGATTGTGCCCGGGCCCTGGCGCGGAACCGATCCTGCCTTAAATATCTACCTGGGGATGGTCAGCGTCAGTCATCTGCCTGGACCGCGGTGCCATCGACTCGTCTTCCAGTGTGTGCTTGTGCGGTTAAGTTAGGGAATAGTGAAGTAAAGCTAGAAATTACGGACGGTTTAATCATCGGTAACTTGGAAATTTTTTGTGTTCGGTTTTTTTGGTCAACCACTTTAAGTATTTATTTAGGCTTTTGAAACCTTGATTCCTTTTGTTTTTGTTATTTGATAAACGTCTAAAATTAAAAAAAAAATTCCTATCCTAATAGTAAAATCTGCAGCTTCAATGAATTTTTGTCGTCATCAATGTGGATGATACGATAAATTATTAAAAAATAAAATTGATCTATATCTATATATTTAAGGCACATTGAAAATCTAGATCCAAACAAAATGTAACCTCCGAAGTTTTACAAATACCAGTGTTGTTTACCTCCACAGACAAATTAATTCATGGAGATATATCATTTAAATATAGGTGTAAAATGTAACTTAACAATTAATCAGTTGTTACTTGGTGTGAACTTAGCTACGCTTACCTTACAAAACAGTCCTCTGATAATAACACCACGTTATCAAGTAAAGTTTCAACTGAGTAGTCGTCGGTCGGGCAATCTCTTATAGATAGGTACCACCTACTTACCAGGGCTGGTGAAAACGACACAAGAAGTGGCGTTTATTATTTAAATACATAAGCTATTTATTTGGTTAGCTATGGGTGCAGTTGATTGAACGCGTATCTTATACCTACAGAACGTCGTGATTCGTTTTTTTTTACTTTTACCATTAGGTATTTTCTACCATTAGGTATCATCTCCGCGACTGTGGGGGAAAAGATTGTGAGGAAACTTGCACGTTTCGGATAGTTTCAGATACGTGTTTAAACTATGATTCAGTTGGTCTGGTTCCCCTGTTAAACGGTTGCGTGCGAAGGTCAAACGGCAGTCGTATCATTGTAATTGAGATACTCCACAAATCCTGAATCATGGCCTAAGTGGACCCTGGGCTCCGGTAACTTTCGACGCAATCGGGAATTACACCCTAAAATGAGTACTTAAGCTATTTATTGAATAAACGAGCAGAAAACTGTACTCTTTTTACTAGATGTTGTCGTATAATGTCATAATTATTACAGTCATTTTTAAAACCAGCTCTTAGACTTAGTTTACAGTTTAATCCAACATCTGAACACTTAATTAGACCATTGACTTTATTGACAAAAAACTTAATTAAATGTGAAGAAGTGATGATTCAAATTCAAGTGTTTGAATCATGACAACCCTACCCCATACCTACTAGTACCCGCGGCTCTGCTCATTGTGAGTCTCTGTGACGAAGGTTGTGGTAGACAAGCGTTCGCACGATAACTTTATAATCGATCTCCATTACGACCCACCTGGCAGAAGATTAATTAACCTTGTATTGTGAGAGCAAAATTCTCACCGATTTGTGTTCCGATTCTGAATCGGAATGTGAAATGGTCCACTTTACGCGGTACCTAGATTTCAGATTATAAATGATGTTTTGGTAAACATTCCATAGTTAATGAAGTTTGTTCTACACAGGTTTTGGAAATGGTTTTCATGAAGAATTTATTCCCAATATCCAAATATCAAGTCACGTCATGAACTTCTTATGGAAAGTTAAACTTTTTTTATGCGAATTTCCAAAAAAAAAATATAACAAACCTTGTTCAAAATGGTCGGTAGAAGGCGTGAAGTAAATAATTTCTGATGATGTCAAAAGATTTAACATTGCAGGTTTAGGTGCTTTTTGTTCGTTTTAATACTATTATGTATTCATACCATTGTTTAACTAAAGTAAGTGTTTTGTTCTAGTATGCAAAGGTATTTCCACTTTTTAGTCTTGTGACTTATAAGTACCTACCTAATAGTTAACTAACTAATAAACAGTCCCTAAAGATATTTAATGTTCACTAGCCATTCATTAACGTTAAATTCCGCGTTTGAGTGCGACTTGTCATGAAAACAATTTGAATAGGCGCGTATTTAAAAATATATAGGTACTAGCGGCCGCCCGCGACTTCGTCCGCGTGGAAAAGTAACTTTTTTACCCCCCTTTTAACCCCTTACAACCCCCTTTTAGCAATAAAAAGTAGCCTATGTCCTTTCTCAGGGTCTAGATCATCTGTATACCAAATTTCATTTAAATCCCTTCAGTAGTTTTGGCGTGAAAGAGTAACAGACAGACAGACAGAGTTACTTTCGCATTTATAATATTAGTATGGATTATTAAGCCCTGCTAATACTTAAGATAATTTAACTATCTCGGACTGGAAACCTTTGGTACTGAATATGAATAGCATCTGCACTCAGGGGAAACATGAATCAGTTGCGATAAAATCTTTCCTAAATCGGCTAAAATTTCTAGGTCCTGTCCAATTTAGAACTCAACAAAAGAATACGAACAAATTATCATCTAACTTAGTATTAAGATGTGTATTTTGTCTTAAAAGCCAAACTCAATTTTTTCGAGAACGATAGGGAATCTCATTTTACTGTAACCCCTATTATTAAATTCCACCGCGTAGTATATTGCAATATCAAAACATAGCCCACTTCGCGTTCCCGGCCCAAAAATCCGCTTTCCAAATGTATGTAGGCACCTACCTGCCTTGCTAATTTACTAGACGAGGCTTCAAGGTTTTGTTTTGCATTTTAATCTAGATTTCAGCTATCAGCACTGATAGTAGAGTGACTAATGAACTCGACTTATCAACACACGAATTCAAACCTTGTATCGGGAATGTTGAGAACTTTTCATTACTAATTAGTTATCCATTTCCTAAAGTCAAGGATAACTTTCTATTAAATTAAGTAGAAAATTTGAATTGAGCGAAAATGGGTCACGATACCCTTTATACCTACTGCAAATGAATTTATATTTTCTTTCATGCCTGATGGGGCCCAAGGGAAACTTCGTTAAAAATGCCCGAGTTTTTGGGTTCATGCGATATAATTAATGTTCATCAAATATCTCTGGCTCCAAAATATTTGTTTATCCGTCCCGGATATTTAGGGCATGTACCTACTTGTGTAAGACATTGTTTGCCGCTCGCAATCGAAATAAACGTTATTCAAGCGGTGACCTTTTTGTTATTTTCTAATCTAGTGAATACGCGGAATCTGAAAGGCTAGCTTCGGAATTGTTTTAATAAAAGTTCTACGACCTACGCAAAGAAGGTCGAAGTCTTCCTCCTGAATACACAAAGAGGGTTTTAAGTGAGTATCTAAGATATCGTCCGCCAGATCACGTTTGCCGTTTAGGTATCTTCGAGTTGAATAAACCAATATAATCATCCAATGCTGAGCAAAGATAATTGAATTAGTCTCCAGTTTATTTAACAATCTCCGTAATAATTTGCAGCGTCAGGATTTTGTGGAAATCGTTTACATTCAGTTTTATTGCAGACTGATGAAGCAGAGTTAATTCTAAAATTTTAATTACATTCATAAAATTTAAAGCAAGTCTATCGGTTGTGGTAGGTATTACATAACAGGGTTTAGGCGTCTTTAACGGCGGTGCCGGATCAATAAACTTGGCGAATGCAAATAATATTTGAACACTTGAAGTACCAAAAGTACTATTTCATAATCATATTAGGTTACATGATGTAATTATTTTCGTATTTAGTTGTGTGGGGTGAGGTGTGGGGCGGTGGCGCGCCGCTCGGGGTGGCTGGATCGATACCTCGGACAGGTAACTTAGACGTAAATAATGAAAGCGTTCAGCGCTGCTCGGGCCCGATCGTGTCAAATGTCAATACCATCAGATAGGAGCCGGCAGCCGACACACAGCAGACGTAATCGCAATTACAAAAGTAAGCCTGCGTGACTCCGGACCAATTAAGACTAGTAATGTCGCCCACTAATGTCTTAATGTCGGAATTTCCCTATCTATCGATGAAATTACACTACTTTTAAAATGTACTTGTTTCTAAAACTCACATTTGTTGTCAAATCGATCTATCTTATTAAAATTATTTGTATCGCCTAGATAAAACCCGTTTAATATCTTGTATCTCGAGTTCACCGACAGTTAAAACATATAGTTATTCAACTGTTTTGACCATATTTCATTATAAAAATGTTATGCAATCTCTTAAGTTTGAGTTAAAAATCTGTTTTAAAGTCGATAAACTATGCCCTTAAAAAGGCTGAGTATTTTCTTATTAAAATCTCATAATTTTTTATATTTATGTTTCGCAGTGTCAATAAAAAACGTATGAGAACAATGTGAGAGATCAAGTTTCCGAAGCCACAAGTCTGTTGAGCCTCAATTTGGCATGCTTAGGCCGATCTTGTGGAAACTTTGATATGAAGATTAATGATTCTCTTTTTTCGTCTGCGCTGAAGGGTCCGGGGTAAATGATCTGCCCAATTGAGAATCATGAGGCTTTATTTAGTTGCGACACTTCGTAGTAAATAACAAGTCTATGTTCTTTTTTAAAACATAATTATAAACGTCGAAGTTAATTTTGTTTACGTTAATATCTTTTTGTTATTATAATTTTTTCCTTATCCTTGTTTCTTAGAATATAATCTACTACGTAAATTGAAATACGCAATTTAGATTTTTTTGGTTAGTGAAATTAAACTTCTAGATAATTCCAGAAATATATATTCGAGTAGAGATATTATCCTAGCAAAACAGAGAGCAGTGGTTTTAGCAAACTCGTTATTTAGAAAACATATCGTCAGCAGATTTTTATGGAACGAATATCTATTGGTTGCTGATACACGCTTCCGGTTTCCACATTTCCGTTGGTAGAAAATGGTCCCCAGTGAATTGAGCTGTGCCTTCATAAATTCGGCCAGGGTGTCTTTTGATATATTGGGAAAGAAACTGTTGACAAGGGTGAATAATGAGGTACCGAATAAAACTCATATAAAGTAGCAAGTAACCACGGACCCCCTTAATAATATAAAACAGAAACTAAAGTGAGTCGTAGGTTGAAAATAATGTTGTTACTAAAAAAAAAATTGTGTTGTAAATAAAAATGTAGGTGATGAATAAAGGTGACAGACAGCAACAGTTTAAACTGAGACCACATTTTGTGTAATAAGGGGGTTAATGTCATATAATTATAATAGGTAAAAGACGCCAGACTAAACCCCTAACTATCATAAACATACAAAATTTAACATTTTTTTACCAGCAGGCCATTACATTATTCATGGAATAATAACCACCAATCACTAATGTGCTTAAACATTTCGTATCAGTATCGATAAAGGACAATGTTGACCTAACGCTACGTCATAATTTTATGAGAAAACAGTGAAATGACTAGTGAAATATCCTGGCCTTTTGTATAAGTTTAATACTTACACCCAAATCGCGTTAACTAAAAAGACCGTTGAAAAAATAAAATGTAGGTACATCGTGATACCTATTACAAGAGTCCCTCAGCCTACATTTGCCGGGATCCTCGAATGGCTGGGAGCCCTTTGATGTCACTCTACTGACTCTTTAACAAACTTTTTCCCTAAAACTCGCTCGATACTCGCTACTTTTCTGTATTTACGTCGCTTGTGTCGCTCAAAGACGACAGTCTGTAAATATTTCTGAGTAAGTGGGCAAAGATATTCACAATCATTTTCACGGTAAAAATTTAGTAGGTACTATAAAAGTTGATTGAAGATTGTAGGTACTTGTTATTCACATTGGATAATGTACAGACATCCACACATCAGGTTACCACAACCGGTCAAATTTCCTCAATTGATATCCAACCTAATGTGTTTGACAGTAAGATGAGAGTCGATTGCAGAAATTTGACAGTTTTGTATACTTTGATATGTGGTTGTACGTATTCAAATTAAAAAGACTGAATATCGAATTCCAAGAATTATACTTATCGATTTCCTTATTTATTTATTCGTTCATTCACAGTCGCATATATTAATTTCGACACTCCGCAACAATAAATTACTTATATTATGTAGGCGGGCTGGTCTGAATGAGGCAATTTCATTAGACATTTTTCGAATTCGTGGATATTGTGTGATGACTACGTTATCATTGTGTGTGAAAAGTTAATGCTTTTTCCCTATTTTTGTGTGTAACAAAAATACGGGAAAAAGCATTAACTTTTTACTTTGCGCATTGTTATCAGTCCGTACCTACGTGTAATTATTGCCACACGTGGTATTTTATAGCTTATTCGTGATAAAAGGACATGGCGTTCCACAAAAATGTGTGGCATCTGCTGATATCGAAGCTCCGTAATTGTAGTCGAGTATATTTGGAATACACTAATCTATATATAAGGCTTAAATACACTATAACTTTAACCATGAGTACCTATTTGTTCTAGATATTATTATATCCACGAGTAGGAAAATGCTGAACTGAAGATTAGTACTTATCTTTTTTCAAACAATGTTTTTCTAATTTTCTGTAGAAGTACAGTGAGTACTGTGAGTAGGTATGTGATACGAAGTCAAATTACAAAGCTTCTATTTTGAAATTTTGTTTTAAAATAAAAAAGGTAATGTGTAATTGCGTAGCGACGTACATATGTACAATGAAAACTCCTATTACGAGGCACTCAGGTTTTATAATATTGGCTCTGAGAAAGTTTAAGCTTATGTTTCAACTGAAACGGGATTTCGCAGTTCTCCAGGGATCGGTTGAGACCGGCAATACGACCGTACATAGAAGAGTGGGATGTCGCTTAGGAATAATGGAAAGATGACTGCTTTTAAAAGGTTTCAAAATGTACATAAGTAATATTATCTACGAGTTTGTAGAAGATACATGTTGCAAAAATGCGCTTTCGGAGACGTATTTAAGTAAATAAGTGATGCGTCATAACTGTACATTTATTCGAGTTAACAGGGGTCGCCAATTCGTTTCGTTTGGAGTCCGTTTTAAGATATGAAATGACTATCGCAGTCCGCACAATGAAAAAAACTTAGTAAACATACGAACAACGTATCAAAAAAACGAACCTCTTTGTACTCGTAAGTAAGCAAACAGTTGTTCTCTCACAAGCGGCACAAAGCTAAAGTGTCTCGGCGGTCCCAATGCGGACCCCACGGTCAGCTATTTTGACCACTTGCCTAGGCTATGGATGAGGTCACATTCTACAATCTCGAGTTTTCATTTATGAGTATAATAAGTATATTACCATAATGTCATGGTCTATTAAAATAGTGCCAGTAGATGATATTTCAAGCCCTCATCTTCAGGAGCTAGCCGCTCGTTTGGGAGAAGCAAGATATGCGAGACAATAAATTTCCTTCACAACTGGTAGTGCTAGCCAAAACTCAAGACCCCGGTCGCAGAAGTAAAGCTAGCGTGAAAATATTTTACGGCTAAGTACCTACTAACCTAGATGTAGGTACTTAGTTTTTGTTGCTAGTAAAATTTTTCTCTTTTCCGCTGATAGTACTGTAATAAAATTTGCATTTTGCAGTTGCCGCAATGAAAATGTTAAACGATTCTTATTTACTTTTAGGAAATGTAAGTAGGATACGAAATATTGTCAGAATAGCTGTTTTAGCTCTCCATTTGCAATTTCTATCCACAATTTCAACGTTACGATGCTAAGACCAAGCTAACTTAGTTTCCTAAGTACGGGCAGCACACATCAATGTATAAATGCATCTGTGTAATTTCTTCAACTGGTGTTCATCCTTATGTCTAACACATTTTAGTATCAACTGAGGAATTTTATTGAAAAATTGTGGTAACCCGATGTGTGGTTAACAATAATATCTGAATAACTAATTCTTTTTATCGTAGGTTCAAACTAATCGTGTCATCAGGATGGAGTTCTTTCTATTAAGTCACGCCACTCTACCAAGAATTTCAAGACCAGAATATCGAAATAAGAAGATTACCTTTAGTTTATGTGCTCTACTCGCCGAAGGAAACCTACAGAAGAAACAAGGATCCATAATTTGATAACTGTATTCGAGTGTGTGGATAGAGTGATATCATTCTCTAGCACCATTCGAATTCAGTACTCGAATTTGGTCGCTCTACGTGTTCCTTCGTTCTACAAAAGGATGTATGTTTTAATCTAGAATTCAAATAACTGTATGTAATAGTTTGCAGAAAAGATTCTGTTTAAAATAGTCGCACCTTATTATAAAGTTTAGACCGCCTTATTTGTACAGATGGATTCCTGTAAAATTTAGTTTTAAGACATGTGAATAAATTACTTCAATCTATTTTTGTAGCAACAGTTCAACATAATATTTTATTCCTCTACTAACTTGTTTTGTACCCTTTATTTACCTTACCCATTGATTTATTAGATAACCTAATCCGTGACTCTATTGATGTATTGACGATAAGCTTACCTTTTTAGTCTCATTATTTTTGTATTCTCTACGTGTGTACTCGTACATATGTATGTATGTACATCTAAAGGGACAGATCCAACTACAAATTGTAGCACGCCGTAGTCGCTTAACATAATCGTCTACGAAATGCTACGATCTGTAGCAATGTGTGGGCAAACGAGTACGTACTCGTTATAGTTAGATCTACACATATGGGGCACAATCATAATAATAATAGGAATCAATACTACCGCTCCCTAACTAATAAAAGTTTTATAATGTATACTCAATTGGACTGGGGCTGCTCATTAATTACGAAAAAGAATTTGGGGGAAAGAGAGGACTGATTATATTACACACACTAAATTGATTATTAATTTCTTTTTCTTATCTGAAATGGAAAGTAAAATCACCTAACAGGTCAAACAATACATATTAATATTTGTATGTGTGTAATAATAACTAATGAACATATTACTTCAGCTTTTAATTACGACGACAAAATCGTCGTGATTTTATCCTCAGACTTTCTATGTATATCGATAACCTTGGATTTGTTCTCCAGATCTGCGAACCAATTAGCTGATATTAACTTTTTTAATAAATTGGCTGGCGGCAGACATTTGAGACCGTCCATTAATTACAAATTTATGTAAAGGTGCTTTTTAACCCCCCTCGTTTAGTCACAAGCAGGCGTCCTCGTCCGAGCATCCACCCTTCCCACAGGGACTTCAGATCTCTTAGATAGAATGTTCAAATGACATTTTCTGAGTTGGCGGATAAAATAACATTACGAATATCACGAGCTGTACCGAGTGTACTTTGTAGTTTTAGAGAACTTTACTCTTCAAGGGCGACTTATCAATATGAACATTAGGGCCCGGGCCGCAGTATATGCGTACTAAACTGATTTCTGATAAGTACGTATGTAGTTGACTAGTAATTAAATAAATCTACTATATCGCGGGCCGCACAAATAACCTCGGCGGGCCGCATGCGGCCCGCGGGCCACAGTTTGACGACCACGGTTTTAGAGCATTGTGACTACTTGAGTTTGCTTTTCATATAAGTAGGTACAGTCAGCCACACATCAGGTTACCACAACCTGCCAAATTTCTTCAATTGATATTCAATGTAATGTGTATAGCGGTAAGATGAGAGTCGATTGAAAAAAAATTACAGTTTTGTATACTTTGATGTGTGGCTGTACGTACCTACCTTGCAAATACACACACTCACACAATTATGAATAAGTTTCTAAAAACCAGCTAAGTGGAGGGTGGCATACTTCATATGTATTTCTCACCGATCTTTATAATTAGTGCGGGATTTAAATGGCTCAGTTTTTATATATCTATCTGTATTCTGTAGCGTAACAAAATTTGAAGGTACCTGTTTGTTTTTGTGTTAGTAATTCTAACCTCGTGTCTCAACGGAAAGAATGCTAAGCCGTAGTTTCTGTGCCTGATCTGATCCCTCTCCGGTTGTTACACTGATGTCCCCAAAAAACTATGAGGGCCTTTAAAAGAGTGTGCACTTGTGTCAGCGCAAACATTTGTGCTCTAAAGTATATCCAGAGTCGATGGCTGATTATTGAGATTAGCTGCTATGGTCGAAATATCGCGTCGGTAAGAGGACATTTGTTTTTGAGACGATCATAGTACTCTGCGGCATGTAAGTATAGCGATGACCTTGAGTGCGCAGAAACGAATTCTAATAGAAAGTCTTCTATTTTACAAGTGCGTCAAGTAACGGACATCGTTAGATGCCGCAGACTATACCTATAGTATAGTGTAGGTAGGAATGTTCCTACATACAAATTAGATAAGGGAAGCTCTGTAACTCAACCATGTTAGAAATCGATCAACATCAATTTAAAATCTCCCCTGGGAGGTATTACACTACAAATACACCCAGAGGTCGTCAAATGTCATAGAGATTTAACAGTATCAAGTCAATTTCATCGAAATTTCACAGCCGAAGAGTCACGGGTACGCGAAAGTTCTCAACTTGAAGCGATCCTGGCTTTGCTTGAGGGCAATAAGCATGAACTTCTGCCTTATTGGGTGAATTTATAAAAGTTTTGTTCGTAACACTCAACACAGTACCTGCCTGTTGTTTATACCTACCTACTTAACTCATACATATGTCTGTTTTGTTATTTTCTTTCAATGTAACACATAGGTAAAAAGAGGAAGGTAAATAATGCCAAACTTACCTTAATGAAGTCAACTTTTAGTATTTAACCTGAAACAAGGGAATGGAGGCTTAATATACTTTCAGCACACGTGATAATTAAGTTGTAAAATTATTTTCAGGCGATATTTAACATTGTTATTTGGATAACCTTTGGATATTTTAATGAAGATAAAGAACAACTGGTAAAAATATTATAATATATTCGTGTTTTTTACGTGATAGGTAGCAGTAAAAAGGAAGCAGACTGGCAAACGGATCACCTGATGGTTGCAACCGGTTACAAAATATAAAACTCGCTCGATGGCGCATTTGGTAGTGATCTTTCCTCATACGCCAATGGATTGTGGGTTCGATTGCCACTGTAGACAGATATACGTTTGGGTTTATATATGTATGTATTTAATTATTGGATTTAAAATTCCTGTGTTGTGTGATTTGATATCAGTAGCACAGGTGCGAAGGCATTTGGTATGTATGAGATACCTATGCGCATTGACTCCTTTCTTGATATTTATTTAATTACTTACAATCGGCAAATTGTGATGGAGTTGATATTTATACCCATAACACTATTGCTTTAAGGTTCTTACTTTGGGGAGTAGTCGCGTCGAATGGTGATATTAACCGATATTTTTTTTATTATCTATTAGCAAGGTCTTAATTTTTTAATGGCCTTTTCTGCGTCTTGGCTGCGTCACAACTTTGCATACATTTCTTAATGTTATTACGAGTCTGACTGTAGTTTTCGTTAAGTGATTTAATTTTTGAATGACATAAATGTTTTTTTTTCACCTCTTAAATTCCTTGCCAGCATAAATTCAATGTTGCTATAGTAAAGTTGACATCTAAAAAGCTTTAACTGGTACTGCGTCTACCACATTGCGTAGACCCTTTTTAACGGATCTCGGGAAAATAAAACGGATCAAAATTTCAATGTAGAACATACCTACCCTAGGAAAAATAGTCGCTGAAGTCATCCGACTTCTGCTGCGGGCTGTTAGTGTGCAGCCACCGCCAACACATCGACTTCAGTCGCAAGCCTGTAGAAGGATCCATAGCTGGCTGCCGACTCCGCCGTCGTATCGTCGCCTGCGTGTGTACGAACGTCCACAGAATCCGTTGGTAGTGTATTGGTGTGTGTCCTTCTTACAATCCTGGGTTTCTTAGGCGGGGCGTAAAACAGCGTCTCAGCAAGCCTTTAGGGACTTAGTCTGTTCTTTTGTGCTTGTCAATCTCATATTTGGATCTCACGACCGCTTACCATCAGACGGAATGAGGTCTTCTTGATTGTGTTCAATATAAAAACAACCCGTTTAGCGATGTGATTTGAGCGCCGGTCGCGCTCAGGGTTCGATTCCCGCACCAACACATTTTTTCTTGAACTGTTTGTTGCTGCCGTGATACCCCACTTGTTCCTGGTTTCCAGTAGGTACCTACTAAGGAAAACCTTTGTTGATGTTGTCTCAATTTATATAATAACTAGTGGCCCTGCCCTCACTTCGATTTGGGACATTTCTTTTCATGTTGTGCTAATAGATGGCGCTGGGTGTCCATTAAATCGCCCAAGTATTTTGCTGTTTCGGCTTACCTATAAGTCTTATCGTTGTCTGTAGAATTTATCTCTTTAAAAAATAGTTTAGATTAGATAATTAATTACAGATTATAATCATAAGATATTTTTACTATCGGCTGTAGGACATAGTACTTGCGTACACTTTTTGCTACCTTTTTAGTACGTAAATGAAGTTATGAACAGTTAAAAAAACTAGTGAGTTCTATGATTTCTGCAATTTGAGTGAATTAATGTTATTCAACGAATGTTATTTCTCTTACTTACTAAACTCTTTTTTCACATTTTAAGTTACTTTCTATACAGGACGAAAATAAAACAGGATAATTCTGAGATTTACGTGTATTTTCTTATGTTCAGACATTTCAATTTCTTAACAACTAGGGTGCATAAATAGGAAAACATCTATGTACAGACATACAGATGATATTAAATTGTAGGAAGACAGCCTGCTGTCTAGTCTTCTGTATACATTATAATATTAGAAATCGCCTTAGCTAATGCGAAATAATATAAGACAAGATAAGGGTAAAATATTAAAGAGAGAAAGTAATAATAATAATAAATAAATTCTCACAACATCTCATACATTGACCTGACTCCGTACTAAGTAGCTTAAGCACTTGTGTTACAGATATCAGACAACAGAGGAAACAAATAAAATACGTAAATACCTACATACATTACACTCAGACACTGAACAAACACAAGTGTTCATCACACGATTGTTTGTCCAGGATGGGGATCGAATCCACGACTTTTGGCGTATGAGGCAGGGTCACTACCAAATGCGCCATCCGGCCAGTCAGAAATGGTGTTGCTTTGCTAAACTCATAGCTGGTTACCTTTTTATACCATCTGTTATATGTTATTTCGCATAGCCTAATTAGCAGGCGTAAATTGTATTTATATGATTACATGGAATATCCAATACACATGCTACTCGTCGAGGAAACGTTTCAAATAAATGAACCATTTATACGAAGTGCGTTTATCTACCTAACAGGTATCACTTAACTATAAACTCATGGAATAAACGAGACATTTAGCGAAAATCTTCACAATATTAAATACAATTATAGTTAAACTACTTAAGGACAATTCGTAATCATTATACTAAAAAGGAGAGTTCAGATCCATTAAATTCACGGATACTCCTATGAATAATAAAGGAACCATACATTCAGTTGATTTAAGTACTATGATGTGTCATAATTTGCGCCTACTAAAAAGAATTATAAATATACTTAAAGACCTCACGATACGAGGTACACACTTAAATGGTTACATTTATTTTCCCTGACTAGTTGGCTTATTAAAAATATTGTTAAGGTGAGGACACCTCATATTATTGATTTCTATAAGTAATAATGGGACTTTTGATTATAACCTCAGACTCAAGAAATGCATGTGAATTTATATTTTAATATAATTTATATAACGCATCTTAAACTGACATCGATTTCGTTGCTCTTCCAAAAATATATTCGAAGAATCTCCCACGCACAACCCACATATACATACATAGTTTTCATAAGGAACATTATAAAATTAGTCGATAAAAGTGTAATCCACACGATCTCTTTCAATCTTCATCCTAAACAATGACTATTATTTACAAAACTTAAACGAAATGTTACATAAACCTATAGTGAATTGTGCAAAAGCGCTTACATTGAGGTAATAAACTTACAACGTGTAACTGGTGACTACTAATTGACTATTCATACATCAAAATATAGTTATAACATCTCAAATACATTAGACACTAGTTAATGCCAGTAGATACTGATAGTATATATATAATTATTTTGAAAAAGCTAATTACTTGAATGAGAGTAACATGTTGTTCAAAATCTTTTGTCCGTCTCCACTATCTACTCGCATTAGCCGTCTACCCAAAACCTAAGGTAACAGGATTGTCATGGATTCGGATTAGAACTTAGCCGTGATCGATGATAACTGACACTTAATTCGTGTCGACAATAAAATATCTAATAGCTTCCTTTACGTTAAATAAGTGGGAATTTATTGATACTCCAGTTAGTATCATGAAAATGCCTCGTAAACTTTACAAGGTCGTAAACCGAACCACGGAGAGGAGTAACTGCCAGCATTATATTACGACGCCGCTCCTTGAAATTATTTTCGTCGTTTGTTCTTTTGTTTTGTCGTTTTCTTGGTCTAGCTTGAGTTTGGAGGACTGTATTTTCTTCCATGTGTCGCCGAGGGCTTTGCTGAAGTGGTCGTCGACGACTTTGCCCGAGGTCTGTGTTTTGTCGGTGTCTTTTAGCCTTGAGGTCTGGATCTGCCGCCAGGTGTCTCCCAAGGCCTTTGCGAAGTGGTCGTCTACGGAAACACTGGCGTCGTCCACCTCCATGGCTATGATTTTGCTGGGCTTGGGGGGCTCGTCTGTTTTGAATTGTATAGGGCTGCTGGCTCGGTCCTTGGTGTTGGGCTTGGGCCCGGGCTGGGCGTCCTCCGTGTTCTTCTTGAACAGGTTCATGTAGTCGTCGCCGAGGGAGCGGCGGAAGTGTTCGTCTATGACTGGGTCACACATCGACATTGATCCTGTAAAGGCAAAAAGTCACAGCTAAGCAAAGATGTCACAGTTATATTTTGAGATCTAACTTTCACGACACTCTCATCCATGTATAGTCTATAAGAATAGTATTTTTTCTTACCAGGCGGCGCATCATTGCTCTTGATCACCGAAGGCCGGTTGTAGGGCGGCGGCGCGGGCCGGGACCGCAGGCGCATATCGATCGGCGCCTCGTGCCTGCCAGGGTACTCAGGAGGCGCACCTGTAAACAAATAAAGTCAAATTTAGTTACAGAATCGTGGTATAGTTCCCCTGTCAAAAGATTCCAAAGGTACCTCCTTAGTGTCTAGAATTCTAGATAGTCGCTTTATTGTAATTACCCGACTAGCCATACTCTGGGACATGGTTTGAGCGTAGGTACCCCGAAGGATCCGAACCGACGAATTTGGTTAAATACAACGGGGTAATGTCACTCTGGGATGATGATTAGTAAGTAAATAACTCATTATATTTGTAAATGCAATATTTGTCCCATTTATTCCGAATTGTAATTTGTATGTGCATGTGTGTCTTTTGCTGCAATAAACAATTTATCTATCTACGGGTGTTAATCCCGTACCATCACTCTGGGACTGATTACACGCAAAAAGTAGCTCTTAATTCGTGCTATACTCAAAGATTTTCGGCGGGTCTCTGCCTCTCAACCGTCGCTTACCTGTTGGCTTGTGACGATTTTAGTCAAGACCTCACCGGTTTACCTGCTATACTGTATAAAACATAAATAAGGTTACCTAAACCTATTCTTAGACAGAACTGTTTAATCTCCTCAATATTCTAGCTATTACCCGAACGGCACAACTTATAATTAGGCCAAAAACTGAAACATTTGAATCAGCTATCTATGGACGGCCCGAATAAACTACGCTAACATACTTTTGACGACATTTCGAGCGGCAGTTATAAAACTCAATTATAAGTTAACTACCGTCAACGTCGAAAGTTACTGTACCAGTTTAGGGTCACGATAAGTATAGCAACACAATTGAGGCTTTTGGAAGTATAGATTTGCGAAGCCCTTGGGTGCCACAATGAGGATTGTGGTAGTAATCGAATTAAAATACCATTTCGCAACCGCCTTAATCTATATTATGGACCAGATTCCTTTTTTTTTGTGTTGACTTTTAGTACTTTAAACAACCATCAAATAGTGCGTTCAAAGAGGTACGAGGTTGTACAGAACAGAAAACTTATTTGCCTTGTGATTAAATGTTAATAATTTTTTTTTTATTTCTGTAACATCAATTTTGTATAAATGGTTCAAAATACATATTATACAAAACACATTAGGTAGGTACACTATAAACACTAGGCTAGCTAACGTTCCACTCACTGAGAAACTCCCACCGAAAAACCAGGGTTGATCTACGAGTAACAATCCCTACCCATTCGACATAACAAACATGCAAACATTCAGCACGGCTAGGTTGTTGATTTGTCTTTTTAGTCGTTCTCCTTTTTCTTTTATTATTCTTTAGGGTCACCATTTTAATTTTATCACGTAACATTAGAAGCTAGATACCTAATTACCTACTCAGTAAGTAGTGCCTAGGGACAGAAACATTTGTCTAATTGGTTCATTTACGTAAATTACTGTAGTTATCTTTAATTCACAGTTAGCTTAAGGTATTTTTGCAAATAAAAAAGTCACGGACGAACTTGGTAGTGTTTTCCTTAATCTGATGTTTTCAGACAATCTCCAAGCATTTAATACTTATTAACTTATACGTTTATTTACTTTTCCTATCAAAATTTTAACTTGGTAGGCGGCCTAATTGACAATATTACTACATTTGATTATTTTTTGAAGTGTTTATTTTGATTATTATTTTGTTTTATTGTTTTTCAATGAACCCAAAATCTGTTATTTTATATAATAGGTACTAGTAGGTATTATGCTATGATTAATGAACGATACAAGTTGGTATATTTTGACCCAAAACATTATTTTAGCACGTGGTAACTTGTAGCATGTCTTCTTGTGACGTCCTCTTCTTCTAAACTATGATCTGTCCTATAGCTACCTATATCTAACCGTGGAAGAGGGATAAGGACGTAGATTAGTAAAAACGTTCCAACCCACAACATGTCCAAAATTGAGTTAAGTACACCATTATGATCAGCTAACATAGTACTACCATCTAGCGAAATGACTCTATTCTAGCTTGTTTGTGTACACAGATACAGCTATGGTGGTCCAACCCACACATATGACAGGTGTCATTTTGAAAAACTCAGTAAGGTTCCAACCTGTTTGAAACATTTTTGTCCTTTAGTTTTTATAAGACATGCGTTTATTTCAATTTTAACTAAAATGAACTAAGCCATTTGAAACGTTTTTGATAATAATAATATGTTGATATTTTTTAGTTTACCTTACCACGAAAATGATTTAAACGGCCTGGAACGTTTTTGAGAAATTCAAAGGGAATATCTTAATGTTTAAATCTAAATCATAAAAACGATCTAAACATCCTGGAGCGTTTTTAAGAAATTAATAAGAATGTTTAAAGCTATTTTATAAGAATGATCTAAGAAAGCAGCCGTTATTTTTTAAATAATATTCCTTTCCGTCACCCTGCTCTGTACCCTCATGGGGACAAAACAGAATAAAAAGTTTCATCTGTCCCCCCTTTTGCGACAAGAGGACGGTTGAAATATATTTGATTGCTTGACAGTTCCATCTGTCTACGTATTTCTAACTAGTGGCCGCCCGCAATAGCTTATACAACATAAAATTAAATAAAAGACAATGGTTTGGTTATTTAATCAAGTGTAGTGTATGTATTTGAACAAATAAATAAAAAAATCTTAATTCACTAATAATATAATATAATGAATGTTTCTTTGACTTTCTCACCTTTCATACACATAAAATGAATAGGAGATATTGTACATACAATCAGTTTTCTAATATTGATCAGTCTTAAAACAACATAATTACATTATAACGATTACTTACTTCACTAATTATCATAATCATCATTTAAGCCAATAGACGTCCACTGCAAGACATAATTCTCCACACAGATCGGTTCTGTGCCACCCGCAACCAAGGGACTCCCGCGACCTTCACTAGATCGTTGGTCCACCTGGAGGCCTGCCACGGCTGCGGCCTCCTGCACGCTGCCTCCAATCAAAGATCTTTCCACCCCAACGGCCGTCTTTTCTCCTCGCAATGTACCCTGCCCATTGCCACCGCAATTTTTTGGACTCCTATGTCTGTGATCTTAGATCTTCTGCGGATCTCACAAAGATTTGAATCTTTGGGATCTCATCATTTCTGACACGATCACGCAAGGAGATTCCGAGCATAGCCTTCTGAGTGACTTTGAGCCATCTGAAGCGGCTCACATTGTAAGCGGCCACGTTTCGGTTCCGTATGTCATCACTGGCAATTTGATACACACGCATTAAAGACTTTCGACTTCAGACACTGTGGTAAATGGCCGAAATATGTTGCGCAGCTTACCAAACGCTGCCAACGCTCCCAAACGCTGCCCAGCCGAGTTGCATTCGCCGATCGATCTCTTTTTGGAAGTTTGACTTACCAAGTTGCATTTTTTGTCCGAGGTAAATATATTCGTCTAAATTCCAGTGTAGAGCTAACAACTTTTACAGGAGTGGGTCTGACATGAGAGTTCAAGATAACGTTCTTCTTGTAATGTTCATTTTGAGACCCACTTGTTGAGAGACTCGACTGCGGTCGTCGAGCATTGTGCTTAGGCCTCCTCCAAGGTCTCAGCCATGGCTACAATATCATCGACAAATCGAAGGTGTACATGTATGTACTGTACATGTACTCGCCATTTATATTGATGCCAAGTCCATTCTATTCCAGAAGTTTAAAAACGTCCTCCAACAAAGTTGTGAACAGTTTCGGGGATATAACGTCACTCTGTCTCACACCTCCCTGGAGTGGTATGGACTTAGACTTCTGGTCCTGAAGACGAACTGACATGGAGGCATTTGCGTTTGCGGACTGCAACACTTGTATGTACCGGTAGTCTATTCGGCACCTTTGGAGAGCTAAGCATAATGGTAGATATACTCTTCGGTCTTCTGTACAAGTTGAATGTGGTGTATGGCGCTAAAGCCTTTCCAGAATCCGGCTTATCCCGGAGGCTTGAAGGCGTCAAACTTACGTGCGGGCTTCCGATCCCTCAAGAATTGCGTGGCTCAAGTGGTAATGGACAAGGCAATTTGCGAGGAGAATAGACGGCCGTTGGGGTGGAAAGGTCTGTGAGTGGAGGCCGCGTGCAGGCGGTCGCAACCGTGGCTGGCCTCCCTCCAGGTGGACCGACGATCTAGGGAAGATCGCGGGAGTCCCTTGGATGTGGGTGACACCTGTGCCACCCACATCCAAGGGACTCCCGAAGGACCGATCTATGTGGAGAATGTTGAGGGAGGCCTGTGTCTAGCAGATTGGCTGAAATTATGATTATGATGATTGGTAAAGTAGCTAATTGTTGTATGTAATTGTGTTGTATTAAGACTGATTATCAATATTGGAAGACTGATTGTATACATTATCTACCTACTGTGATTTATTTTACAAGTATGTGTGTGACCGATGATAAAAACAAAGAAGAGAATTAAGAAATTTTGTTTTTTTTGTTCAAATAAACTTGATTATATACCCAAACCAATATCTTTTACTTAATGTAATGTTGTATAAACTACATAATACATATAGTATTATTTGTATACATAAAGTGTTATGGGGGACAAACAAGAAATAAAAAGTTCCATCTGTCCCTGTATCTCTAATAAGGGGACAAATCGAACTTTTTATTCCGTTCTGTCCCCATGAGGGGACAGTGCAGGGAGACGGAAAGGAATAATCCCGGCTCCTGACTTCGATATCGAAACTACAGAGTAACTATACATTTTTAATATTCTAATTTGATTAAATACTGTCTGAATAATATAATTTTTTATTAAATCTCTTTATTTTCTTATTTTGAAACGTTTTGATAAATATGTAACGAAACGACTTCCAAGGAAATCACGATTAATTAAAAACGTTCCAAGTCTAAAATCACGTTTTTTATAATTAAAAAAATAAAAATTTAATGTTTTATTAATGGACAAAATAAGGTATTAATATTATATTTTAGATCATCAATGACCCAACTGAAAATATTTCGCTACCACAGAAGACTACTCAATTTAACTTTAAAACGTTATTACTCAAAACAAGCATTTTGTGGGTTGGAACGTTTCTATTAATCTACGTGTACAGCTCCTTAAAACCCCACGTCCAGAGTAAATCCAATTAGTACGTTAAACTCGTTTGTTGGCGCTCACCGTCTGCTGCCCTTAGTATCGCTTAAACTTAAATGGGAAATGTTTTAATAGTTTTAAAACATTGCTGCTTCTAGCTTTCTACGAAATTTTTAAAAATCTTTCGTTTAATAGTTCCGTAGCTGATCTACTTACAGCAAAACTCTTTAGCTTTCTATCCAGTCATAAATTGTACGAGGTAAACGTTGGATCGATTCTAGTTTCATCTTGATTCCGGAGTACCAAAGTACTTAAATGTTTTCAGTCCTATTGTTTTCATCTAATGTTTTCTAAGCGGCGGCGTGTTGGTCTAGAGTCTAGTGGTTTAAGTAGGTACCAGGTCAGATTTCGGCTTTAAGTTCTTCTACAGTTGTAAAAGTTAGTAATCAGTCAGTTGACGTTGTGGTTTGATCTAATTTCAGAAGTTAAATGGGGTACAAATTTATAAAGAATCACCAATTCTATCATTCAGGAACATGTTTGATATATCAAAGCTTGTTAAGGCTATTAGTCCGACATTTTTTTATGTGATAGGTGGCAGACAAGCAAACCGATCACTTGATGTTAAGCAATTGCCGCCGCTCATAAATAATTGCAACACCAGTAGAGTAACAAGTGCGCTGCCAACTTTTAACCGCCTTTCCCGCCAATTGGGCCTCCGGTGTCCTCACTCACTCGACGAAACATAGCGCAGGCGCTTCTTCACGCCGGTCTTCTGTGCCGGTTTATCAAAAGTAAGCAGTGTCAACTGCACGTAATATTTGAACGGTCCCTTTCATGCCGAATCGTGGCTCTCCTACGGTTAAAATTATAGTTGTACACTAGCATCATATTATGATGGATGATGGTTACCTTTCCCGTTGATGGCGAGGTTCGCAGGCGCATCGTCCGTCTCGTCGGACAGCTCTCCGTCGCTGTGCGGCTGCGCACGCTCAACGGTCGGCGCGCACCGCCTCTCGTTGAACGACTGCGACCGTAACGCCATCTTGCCGTTCTCTCTGGAATTAATAGAATTGAATGTTCATTAGGCATTCAGTGGTCAATTACACAATGTAACTTACAATACAATAATTCATATCAAAAACAGCATGAGCAATTGCCAACTACCGCCTAAACAGAACACACAGAATGTATGCACATCAAGTAGAAGTAACATGTGTACAAAGGGTTGTGAATTATGTATGTGTCTTTAAAAAAGAGTGTCTATTTATCAAATACTCTACTCTTAAATTTGGCGTAGGTTAGGCTACTTCATGGACTGATAATTTTAATTGCTGGCAGTGAGTGTGTTTGAAAATAATTCTGGATCTAGAATCAAAAGTGCTGTGTAGTCAGCACTGCTTCTAGACTTTCACCACAATGTAATTTAAGTATTCTATTTTAATCAGATTTTTATGTAGTACGAGTATAATAAGTATAATCAGTTAGTTTAATTTTATCGTAATATTTTTCTTATTTGCCGCGTACCCGCGCGCAGCATCTGGGTGTATGTCGGCTGAAAATCAGTGTTTTCGTTTCGCCTTGTGATTTAATACCTGATGCCTCACATTGAGCCTTGACCCACTGGTTGCTGCAGCATATATGCATTAGTTTGTAAGCCTATATAGGTAATAAGTTTTGTTGTTGTTGTATTGTAATTTTCCTTTTGTAATGTTTGTATGTTGTTACAACCAATAAACGTTATATCTATCTATCTACATATCTATCACTGCCTCCTCACCTCGGCCTGTAGTCGGGTATCCTCGGCGGGCGTCGCTCGCGGCGCCATTTCCCCGTGAGCTCCTTTGACTGCGCGCGCGGCGTCTCCGGGGACTGCGTCCGGTCGCCCTCGGATTCGCCGCTCGACGCCGTGCTCGGGGTCTCTGCAAAAACCAGTACTTTGGTTAGGGACGTATGTTGGAGTCTAAATTTTTCAATAGTAAAATTAATAGGCTATAACAAGTTGTTACTCCTAGGGCTAGTATAATAATTAAGATCAGACAACACCCCGATCAGATAGTACATCAATCTGATCTCAGTGCATTTAGACATCTGTGCCATAGCACAGATCAGAAGTTTTCTGGTATTATTCATGATTGTCTATGGAATACCAGAAAAGTTCTGATATTGATACCAGTTTTCAATCGACTTCAGGGTGTGAGTCAAAGCACAATCCTGCCTCGAAGCGTGAGGCAGGGTTACTCTCAATCAAGACCCTCAATTCAGCTCATTGGGCTAGTATAAAAGTAAGGTAAATCTGGAAAAGATTCATATGTCTTGTCCACATAAGTACCTATTCGCACACATGTGAACGTGCCAACTGCTTTTAAAATAATCCTACAATTTGATTTGCTGTAGAAACGTTCTCAAATGGCATATTCGTATGAGAAAATGGTCGATTAGTCGCAATCATACGCATGTGAGAGTAAACGATACTTAGATAGCTATCCTTTAAGGGCCTTTGCCCATTGTTTGATTGGATAAATAGGCTTTTTGAACTTATTTACCTTGTTAAGTGTAAGCTACCATAATAGCTGAGCCATCTAATTAAGACTGAGGTATAGTTTTTTACCTGACATGAAAACCCACAATCCGCCAATTTAAGTTTGTTCCAAGTGTTTTATTTTTAGTTCACCTTAGCTTATTTTATGTAGATGTAACGTTAGTGAATAGGTTACAATAATAATCAAAAACCAACCGAACTTGTGTTTTCTTGAGTAACTAATTAAGTCTCTCCACCACGCTCCACCAACAAGAGCAATACTCTTAAATAAAAGAAGTAGGCTTACGTTTTCAAAGGAAGTGCGAAATTAAAAACAAATGCGCTAAGCGCAAATTTGACAAAAGTAATTAAATACTTCAGGATTGTATTCATTCATATTGTTTAATTTTGTGCATGGCGACACAAATATGCCAATGCCTACCCATTAAGATGTGGATCTGTTCCTTCGTCAACGAAATCCTCGGGAATGTTTACGATTCGATAACAAAGTCCCAATATCCGTTGAATTTTAATTAAATTTCGGTCCGCCCTCATTTTCGGTAGGCTTCGTCCAATTTCAATTTTCTAAACCAGTAATTGCTTTGAAACGTACTCGTAATGGAATTGGTTTAGTTTTTTTTGTAATGAGAAAATATTCGCAACAAAACAAAAGTCTAAAAAATATAAAAATACCTTTCCCAGGTGAAGAAATCCACGGTTGCCATAAAGGCACGTTAAATTTTGGCGATTGTGGCGGCTCCATCGAAAGAAGTTGCAGGCTACTCAACGAAGTCCGGGCCAGAAGAAACAGGTAGTGCGGTAGTTCCATCATCACAACACGTAAACAACATACGGCACTGATCCGACGTCAACGAAATCACATTTTAAAACAGCACACTGGAGGTAGAAGGAATGTTTACCATAAATTTAAATGGCCACTTATATAAATCACCACTAGGAACAGTTAACGCTTCCTTAGCATAAGGCGCCAGGCTATCTTATAGACATGGTATTGGCGTCCCGGCACAGGTAACACTGAAGGCCGACTGAATAAAAAATGAACTGGAAGAGATTACATTGGAATAAATAAATGAGATGAACAAAAAACAAACCGAAAAGGAAAAAGAGCATCACGCTACATCCACGCGGCCGGACGTTGCGGCGCTTCCTTCGAACCTTCCATCTACAGGGTGGTGTTCCGACAAAAAACAGATTGTTTTTCTTATCTTCAAAAACCGACGAAACAATCCCACAAATAACAAGCTAAAAGATAATAAGATCCTCGGATAAGAATAACAAACGGATCTTTCAAATGGATATTCCAATGAAGCAAGACTTTAGAAAAGTATTGTGTACCGAGTAACTCCCGTAACAAAGATGAAGATGTGACAAACAACAAATCAAACACGATGATCTCTGCCCTCGATTTGAACGACACAAAGGAAATGATGACATCACACAAAAAACGGGAAATAACGATATTGGGGACTCACGAAAACAAAGCACGGTTTTTTCAATCTGTATGTGAGATTATGATATTACAGATTATAAATTTATATCTGTAAATATAAAAAAGCTCTTTAATAAGTAGGTAATCTTTCTATAAAAAAACTATTACCTACTTACGATAATTTATGATCAGACCGAAAACTTCGGTATAAAAATTGCCTACTGGGTAACAATTTTATTGATTGTCTAGTTTAGTACCTACATTAATTGTGCTGAGTGAAATTTAACTATTTGTACCTACTATAAAATGAACATGTAAAATGTTTTTTTTAATTAGCTATAATATTTACAATATTGTGCTGTCTCTAAACATTGACCATTAGCAAATAAACGAAGTATTCGTGAAGGTTTAATTATTTGGATCACACTGTATCCAGAATACATCAACCTGTTCGGTCCATTCATGAAAGTGCGTGAGCGCAGGGCGCGGGGATTAATGAACCCCCTTACCCCGCTGCCTTCTTTCGCCTCTGCAACCTCCAACACCTTTTGCCACAATTCCAAATCAGATCTTAAACCAGCTTCCTTTTGGTTTAATTTTCTTTGCTGTAGAATTAAGGTTTAGCGTGTTGAAAAGTGTAATTTATTTTCTGCATAATAGAGTTGAAAATCGTTTGCAATATTGTGCATTGGTTTAAAATTACGGTGGTTGTATCCTTGGAAGGTTGTGTTTTATTTTGTTTTGCCGGCGCGGGCGCGCGGGGAGCTGTGAGAAGTTGCCGCATCTCAGAAAGCCCGTATAGGCATTAGCTTTTTTATTGTCTAATAGAGCGAAGGAAAGGCTCCAACAGGTAGACTTTGGCGCCGCTGCGTTAATTATGTCTGCAAGGTTCGCTGTGGTAATTAATAAATCAATTACCATCTGAATTCAATGGTACTGTTTGTGAGATGCCGCCGCAGATAAGAGGATTAATCGATAGACGATCGAAAATATGTATTGTTGATTCTCGCATAGGTAGTAAAAACAAACATGTAGAAGGTAGGTATGTCATGTCAAGCATATCTGTAGCACATTATTGATTATGTCTACGAAGTGTATGTTTGCATACATGAAGTAGTATTTTTATCAGATTCTTATAGCCTTAGTAAAACTTACCAAACTAAAATCAAAAAGATTCGCTTGGTAGTCACAAATTGAAGCTCCCGTCTTCTGTAGCTACACATTATACGAAGCCAGACCCGTCAAAGACATCTCAAAGGGAACGTTTCCTGGGAGGAGTATAATTAAACTGCCGTTTGTTGCTTTATTTTGTTCGTTTCTTTTATTTTCCGGGGCCATTGAAGCGCAGCGCCATGGGGGCCTATTACCTCCTACATTATCGGGGTGATTGACTATCAGCCGAGGAAAGCGAAGGACCATCGTTTTAGAGTGCCACTAGCAACAATATTTTATTTTACAGTAGCCAGAAACCACAGGGGATAAATCGGTGTTACTAAAAAAAATAACAGATACCTACCAAATACTTAATACACGTAGAATAAATCCAAATAATAGCTAACGCAAAGGTTTAATAAACTTTGACATAATATGATGTCGAACACAAAGATCAAAATAGCATTCATATCAACAACATTTAACTTCATTATAATGACTGACAAAATTTACTTACAAAAATTAAAGAACCTGTGTCTAAAGAACTTGCTAAACTTACCAAAGAACTTTGTGTCTCTGGCCAACTAGTGATTAGGCTAGACGTACCCAACAATACAAATTATAATAAAAAATATTGGATGGCTCATCTACCAGACCAGTTTAGACTATGAACAAAAACTGAATCACAAATGCTTACACATAAACTATCAAGAGTAGTTTGGTACACAGTAGCTTTGGTAAAAAGCGGGGACCATATTAAGTTTTTATTGATGATAAATGCCTCGATGCTCGTATAGCTTCTGGGTTACGGATCAATTTTAATAATATTTAAATTAAATATGTATAATTTATGAAAATGGTGTGCGCTCGGAGACGTGGGTTTCGAAGGATGTGTGTAATTCGGTGAGTGGAGAGAAATGTTCAAAACTCCCTTGGGGCCCGCATCCGTTCCGCCATATTCAGAATGTGGTTGTACTATAAACACGGTGCTATAACTAAGTATTAAGTATGGATTGAGCCGACATGCATGCCTTTGGGGAGCCTTTATCTGCACGCATACCATTTTTTGTTGTTTGTATTAACTTGTAATGTAAAATATCCTTTATTAATGGGTTTGGATGATCAGAGGAAACAGGAAATGAGATAATGGAAGTCAGTGAGGTAATGGTAATCCTTAAAAGGTATATTGAAGACATTAATTATTATAAGTCCGTGTTCGTAGCTTTAAAAGATAATGTTTATAGATACCCAGATAAAGAATCGAATGTATGCAGGTACACTAAGGGATGTAATAAGTACGATTCAAGATTCAGCAAGTCAAGTAAATATTACACTAGAGAATCAGAACCAGGGCTATGGAAAGAGGTAAACGAGTTGGGGTAAATGAGTTTTGGAGTGGAGATCGCGTCTTAGTAAACGTAGTGTAGGACGGCCTCAGGCCAGATGGAGTGACGATCGGCGCAAGAGGTCTGGCTGGAGCTGGATGCGAGTAGCCGAAGATCGATCAACGTGGCGAGCATTTGGAGAGGCCTACGTCCAGCAGTGGACTGCAACAGGCTGATAATGATGATGATGAAGGGAACCAGATTAAGTGGAATATGGTAACACGCTTAGAAGCATTTAGGTATATCTTCAAGAGCAAGTAAGTATCCGAAACGTGCAGGTTTCACTCACCGCCAATCTAATGTAGTACGAAATTGTAAAAGTGTTTTGTGTTAAATCAAGATAAGTGTAATTCAGGCAGTTAAAATGCACGACGCGGCTCACGTCGAAGCCGATGCAAAGAAACGAGTGCGCAAAGATGCTCTGCCTTCGGCGCATGCATTCCAATAGTTTTAAATTTACATACATATACTATATCACATTCAAGCCAGTTCAAGTCGATTCATGTCTTTAGTTTTATTTGATACACTGTACATTTTAATCTTTTACAGAATATTCGAGTACTTTATAAGTTTATATTTCTGGAAACAAACATGTTTCCCAAAAGAAAATAATTATGCTCTTAAAAATTTACCATACCATTAAACATGATTGATTTAAAAAAAACCTCTAAAGCAACCTTGAAGGCTCTACCAAGAATGCCTATTTACTGTTAGTTTGACTTTCCTTAAAGTCATCCATCTCCAGGTTAGAAGGCAAGGTATCATAATAGGAATTGATGGCAGTGTAGGGCTAGCTAGATTAGATATCTAAATAGGAATAGGTACCAAAACCCCAACGCATGAAGCTCTTCTTTTTCATTAGATGTTTGAATTCTTTGATGGTTTATGATTTTGTGTGCCTTTGTTTATGATTTTGATTTAATAACGATGAGGCCACTACCATCTCACCCTTAGACAGGGAAATTAGAGCAACTGGATGGATGGTGACGTGGAAACAAGCAGGTTCCCTCAAAATTTTTTCACTAAAGCTACTTTTGAAAAATCTTGGATCTTAATCCAATCTTGGTTCTGGATGGTCTGGCCTTGTATACACCTGCTAGCTATCGTTATGTAGTAGGGTAGATGATACAGCAATGTCCTATTTTGTGACTAGATGATCGGTGCGAAGGAATCTTCTGGCGAATTTATTTTTGTATTTTTTTTACCATCTCATATTCCTCATAAATAATTTACCTAAATACATCAATTTAGGTCCATAACGCCGTAAGGTCTATGTTTACCGGTAACAGTAGCCGCGTCCGTAGCCGACGGTGCGCGGGCCGACGCGCACATGCGAGCGGAGGCGCGCGCGCAGCCCAAAGGCACAGATTACTAAATAGTTCCAAAGGCGCGTTTCCCGACACGCATCCACATAACATAGGGTTACCAGCCTTTACAACTTAAAGCCGGACACACTAATTTCCCGCAAGAACTTTGAAGTATTTCAGTGTGATATTCATGATAATGTAAAAAATGCACTTCCTTCTATTATAATGACGAAAGTATTTATGTTTATTACTTTTTCATGACTAAACGGCTTTAATACAATTTGGCGCAAAGTTAGCTGACACCTTATGACACTATATATCAACATAAATAGGCTAAATTTTTTGCGGGAAAATATCTTAAGCCCATTGGTAATTCGATGAAAGTACATTATTTTGCTTTGGAAAATGTGAAGTCATTATTTTTGCTCTTAATACTTACACAAATTATTTTCCCTATTGAAACGCTAGTTTGCTTGTTACTATCCAAATATTAAAGTATAAAAAAAAGTCCGGGTCTAAGTACATCTATTTCGGCTGAATACACGCAACAAAAATCCTGTCCCGCCCACACGCTTGGCAATCCTACCTGCATCCACTGCACCCAGCGCCCGGTAGCTACATTTGCATAACTCATTTGTTTTTCATTTCCTCCGTACATAAATTATGCGCTAAATCATAAAAAAGTTCAGCACGCTATGGAGATTGTAATTTACGTAAGAAAGATTTTGGTCATCTTTTAATGTTTAATGATTGTAGCTTATGTTGGGCTCCCGGCTATTGCCTGATTAGAAAAGGTACGAAACAAACTACTTAACTAAGTACATGCCTTTTTACTAATAAACATGTAACTAACTTTAATGACACCTATCTACGCTTGCTAAAGTTCTGGGTAATATAACAGCAAAATTTATGTTTGTTAGTGTTTACGAACTTGTGTAGGTAAAAAAATAATAGGTATAGAACCAACGAACTTAAGTTAAAATTCCCAGAAATTGAACAAACACAGGGTAATAGGGAAAGTTTGTCCAGTCCAAAATGGGCATGGATCCCTTGAATGACCCATGCAGCATGAGGTAGACAATGGTACACACAACCTTTTGCTCTTAGACTATGCCTCAAATTCTTCAGAATCAATTAAAATCATTGGCGGCGGATATATAGCAACAATCCACTATTCAGAAATAAGAACGCAGAACTAGGAAACACTCAGAATGAACAAACGATTGGCTTTATGACATCTCAGAGTAGGTACCTAAGTGGCGGTAAAGAAGGCCGAATGTGTAAAGGCACTTATCCCAATACCCTCAAGTCCTCGACTACAAATCAACAAGTGCCAATCGTCCTTTATTACCCACTTCCTCATGAGCCCCAATACTGTATTGGCAAATGAGAACGTTAATCAAGCAGGTACAGTCCGATTGCAAACATTCGGTGCAGTTTACATAACATCAGTGCGGCCAACTGCACCGAGGAAGGCGGATGTTTGGTGTGAAAGTGAGGGAAGCGCCACCTAAACATTCCGCATTCCGTTAGGTAAACCCGACACCGCGTATAGTTGCGATAATGAGCTATTAATATCATACATAACGTGTTCTTGCTGTATTTGCTTACAGAGTCATACATATACTTTACCGGCAGTAACAATAATTTGAATATCATTGCGCAGAGAGACAACGCTAAAGTAGATGATTGCGTGACAGTTGCTCCCAAGTCAACTCTCTAAAAGTCTGGGGATGATGGAACTACAAAATTTACAATACTAGTTAAAGCTACACACACCAACACAAATGCTTGTTAATCAAACAGATACTTGTGTTGAGGAGTGTTGCAGGTACCACCTTCGTTGTTTCTGGATTCCATAGCACAGGGGAAACCTTAGTTTGCAACCAGGATAATGTATGTGATTTTTTTCAAATTAATTTCACTCAAATGGCTGTGTATGGAGTTTCAAACCTGAGGAGGAACCACGGGGTTGAAGTAAATTAAATTTGACATAAGTACCTATCTACAGCTTACGAAGGAAACCGACTTTATGAAGAATATCAATTGGGACTTGGGATCTTAGATCCTTGGTATCGCGTAGTAATAAAGTTAATAAACACTGTCTCAGTTTACATGTACCTACACGTTTCGGCTAGTTTAACTAGAAGAATTCGCCTTACCAAAAACTCTCTACCTACTACTAAAAAGTAGACACATAACCTACTTAACTTACTCATAGAATCAAAAATAACTAAGTAAGAGTACTACATAAATCAAAGAAATGGTTACAGCAACGCGTTAACACGGAGTGTTTACTAATTAGTAGGTACCTAAATAGTACCTACAAATAAGTAAATAGACTTTCAATTGGAATTAATTACGAGGGCGGGAGGGACTCGACATCAAAGGAACTTTAATTAAATGTTAATTTCTCAATTTGTGGGCAACGTCATGTTTTCGCCGCGGGTTGCGAAGGGTATTACATGAAATAAAGGACATGGGCATTTAGATTCAATTTGTAGTACTCGGTGGATGCTGGATAATGGATCAAAGGGTATGTAAACGACATGTTTAGTTAGCCTTTCAGGGTTGCATGGCATTTTCTAGCTGTAAGTGATAGAGCCTAGGGACTTCTTCTTATTTAAGAGCATCGCTTTGGTCGGTGGAGTAAGACGTATACTCCATTCTTGCCGAGGGACTTTGTATCTAAATACCTACGTATATCTACATATTTCTATTACCTACTTATCTCTTAAGTTGCAACATTAACCGGTTAGTTAAGGATTTATTGGAAAAAATTTAAGACCTTATAATCGACAAGTCCTCCGCCAGTCGCAATTATTTTTAGGACTAGTAGATATTAAGTATACATTTATGAGAAAACTTATACTGAAATGACTCTATTTACTAAATATACCTAGAAAGAAAAACCTAATGAAATACCTTAATGAAAAACGTTAAAATTCTCTTCAGAATTGGTTCTACATGGTTAAAAAGATATTGTAAAGTAAAAATGAAGTGTTTATTTCATGATGATAATTATCATAATATAATTCGTAGATAGAAACGAATCGATAATTTTTTTTTGAAAGATACTTATACCTAAATCCTAATACTCGTACTTGATCACATTAAAAATGTAAAGAGTTAAAAAATAAGACGAAGTAGGTATTATTGATTGACATTCAATTACGCAATTCTTAGTTCACACTTTCTATTATTTTGCAGTAAAAAAGCTTTTCTAGAGCTTTACAAAAAAGCTCCTCGATAGCGTAACCGTAACGACCTCTAGTAAAGGTTTCTAAAAAGAGTTCACCTACAGTAGCGCCATCTGAACAGGATATTTTAGTGTCAATAACTTTCTATAGATGGAGGCACGGCTCGCATCCGTCCGGGGGATGCTTTATTTAGTGTAGATGTCGCTGCTGTAGAAACTTTAGAGGGTGGAGAAACACAGCTAAGCTATATTACTCTGCGACAGAATGTTACAAAGCAGGAATGCGTACCAAAAACTGATAGGTAAATAATGTATCGTATTTATCATTTTAGGGGAATTGAACCATACCCCACCACGCTGGTCCAGTGCGGGTTGGTGGGTGGTTCGTCAGGGCCTCTTTCGTTATTTAGCAGGACGCGCCACGGGCAGGAGAGTTTGACTTGGGGCCCGAAAGATGTTGTGTGGGCCCCCTTACGTCCCTCGGTCGGCAAACGTAGTGTTGGACGCCCTGCTACAAGATGGGATGACGACATTCGAAGGCTGGCTGGAGTGAGCTGGATGAGAGTGGCCGAAAATCGGGAGCGGTGGCGCGCATTGGGGGAGACCTATGTCCAGCAGTGGACGAGCGTGGGTTGCTGATGATGATGATGATGATGAAATAATGTATGTTACCTATTCCCAATAATATACCTAGAAACAGCGTGAAAGCTTTAAACACGCTTACGCCATTGAAGGCTCTATTCGCAAGTGAGCGCTATTTGTCATTTCCGGAACTTAAAACCGATAGATTACAGTAAAAAATAAAATGTAGTGACGGCATTTTCGGAATCCATAATATCTAATTTAGCTGTAACACTAATAACAGCGCTGTTGGCATTACTTTATCCAACGCTTTCAGGTGCTTTCAGTTCAGTGTAAAATTATGTAGGCAACACGTATCTATTGTACAGGGCGTACCTATCTGTGAACATTTACCTACATTCCATAAACCACGTATTTATTTACCAACCATTCCGAACAACATTATTTTTGTAAGACTTTTGAAAATTTGTCGCAATTTTTTTCTACTCCGCATACAAAATGAGCAAGTCATAAGCAAATGCGGCAGAAATTTTATAAAGTTGAATTTTTTTATGCGAATTTCCAAAAGTCAGTGAAAAAGTTGTTCAGAATGTTTGGTAGATGTGGTTATAGGGATGTGAATGTTCACAGATAAGTAGGTAGGTACACCCAGGATGACGATGGTTTAAAGGTAGAGTTCAAAGAATAAATTAGTTTCTAGTACAGAACTAGGTGTACCTATCACCAGATTGTTATTAAAAATATTAATGGGCACCTTGAGTTGAGCATAAACATATTTTTCTTTTAAAAAATACCTAATCTCATCAGAGTAGATAAAAACAAATTGCAATTGTATTGGACCGAACAAACAGCCTTAAACAATCGCACTTTTTTCGTGTACCTTTTTAGGCAGACGGACACAATTTTTAAGGACTATAGGTATTATTAAACAGATCAGTAAATTTAACCAACCTTGATCTACCCGAAAGCTGAGTATTTCGAAAAACCCTATTTTATTAGCAATAAATAATTTGCTGTGCAATTCGTTATTTCGATGATCATAGAGTACCTACATTTTTAATTTGAAGACAGTTATCATCACGATATTTTCTTCATCCAACATAAAACCCCAAGTCATCGTACTTTCATGCTCAAGGCACACCGTGCTCACTGAACATAGGATAATGAATCAGGTATGTTGCTAGTTAAAATTAATAACGTACAGTCGTACACCCCCATCCAGGGCTAGGCAGACCGTGACGGACGCATACCGCTGCGCTCAGTTGCGTAAGCGCACGGCATTTCGCCCGTGACCTTCTAACATGCTTCTGAATTATTCTTGTGATAAAATTAGAAACTTGAAACCCCTAACTATCAATTCATCGGTGTTTTTGCGAAAAAGAATCACGCTACCGACATTAGCGGGACTTTTTGTTGCTTTATTCTTTAATTTTTTAGGTGGTGGTAAGTACTTATGTTACGGAGCGGACAAAAGAACATCCACAATGCCGAAACTATAATGTGTCAATTAAGTCATGAAATTAGGTAATTGAAGCGTGGCTCGCCCACGTTAAAATATTTTTGATTTAAAAAAAAATGGTTTCTGAGAATTAGCAACTCCTCAGTAAAGTAGACAACAAAAACTAAAAGAATATTTCTTTAAGTTGTAACACACTTCGGTAACTGAAGGTAAACGAAGTTACAGCATACCTATTAAACGTTTTTAGTACGGTAAAACATCAATTTTATGTACCTAAAATAAAACTGCGTAAGTATTGTATTGTACGGCTGGTTGAGCGCTAGATATGCGGCGACCTTTTTCTTACATAACATAACATAGCTCCACGTACTAAGACTCCGCGTGTGTACGTGGTAGCCCTGACATGCTTCGCTGAATCGCAACTCAACTATGGAGATCCCTTATGAGGCAGTCGAATCGATCGCCAGCCCCCCCTTACTGGACATTCGGAGCCGACGCATGCATATGGAATCCGATATAACAAAAAAACATTATCATACACCTTAATGAAGCGGAGACAAACACATCGCATGACGCAATTAAACGATCAACAGAATTCATCGCTCAATCACAACTAAAAACTTTCGTTGTTTTATTGTTTGGAATAGATTAGAGATGACTAGCTGTTAAAATGACGCGGCTAGTTGTATTGCATCACCTCCTTTTGGACAACGCCTGGATTCCTGGGGAATTTTGTAACCAAACGACAGGCAAACACGGAACCTTCTACGTATAGCGTAAACTTGTGTCCGAAGATCCGATGACTTAACGTGAGGTCAAGTGAAAAATCAAACGTGTTCGGAGCTATTAACATTCTTTACTTATTAATAAGTATCGGCATTGAGTGCTCAAAGTCATGTCGTAGGAATTACGGAACGAATTTTAAATGGATGCCGTGAGATGCATACTACCTTTATTATAAAGTGACAGTCTGGGAAATAGGTATAAGAGATAAGGTACGTAGATATAAATGCATTTTATAGCAGGGAAGTAGGAGCCGTGAAACACCTCAATTATGTGAGTACCTTTTATCTACGTTGTGTTTATGCTACGCTCATAAGCTTCACATTTTCATAATTTGTTGGTGTACACAGCATCGTCTTCCCTAATTAGGTACAATAACCACCATTTGATTTATCATTGTACTAAATGTAGAGACGCTATTAGTTTATACAGGTAAAGTATCTAAATTATGTATTTTATAGGTACTTAGGTACTACACTGTAACTAATTCCAAACCAAAATCAAATGCAGGTAAATAAAAATTTCAAATTCTGGATTTTGTTTTTCAAGAGTTACCTATAGTCTCTACAAGAATTTATTTCATAGTGTTTCGAAATGTAAAAGCATCCTCACCCGGTGCAGTGTCACTCACTCTTGAAGAATTTTATGATTTCTAGCCTTGTTAATAATAAATATATGTAATTAAGTATAAATGTGTGATTCGCGTGTTTATTTGTTGTAGTACGCAGTGCGTGCTTGAGATGCCTATCTCAGAGCGCGAGCGCGAGCATCGGCGCGCGAGTCGAGGAATGCGACCGCATGTTTGAACCATTAAAATTTCCGCGCTTATTATGTTGACCGCCAAATTGCGTGAAATAGCGGCGATGCTCTTTTGTCCCGATGATCACTCCATTCCAGACGCGGTAACTTGTGTCTCGTACACCAATTGGGAAATTCCTGCTCGAAGGAAGATCGACTGGTCGGTACTAATGAGGTAGTTTTTTGTCAATGACTTGTTACGAATGAAGTACTAAAATGGCAATGACTCGAGGAAAAAATCTGAAGTACCTAACAGCTAGGGAAACCCTACCCAGCAGCCAGTGGGGTACCCATAAAAAAGTATACTTAGTAGTTACTTACATAGGTACGTAGTAGGTTCATCATCAAGTTTTGATAGGTTTTGGCGTATTGATTGAAACATGTGCTCCAAAACTTCTAGTTTTTAAAATAACGGTACAGTCAATCTGGATCCTATCTTCTATGCGAGAGTGAACAGGGATCTTCAAAGTTCAGGCAAACGCGTCCCTAACATTCTAGACCTCATCGTCGCTTACCATGTGCGATTATGTGGTCTATCATGGTTAGCCCATAAGCGGAACGTCCGTGCAATAAGTATAAGGTTACCGCTATTTCGGTTGTTTCAGAAATTTAAGGCTTCTTTCTGATCGAAGAAACCTTTGAAATGTGTTTAAGTAAACTTAGCCTATCTATTTATTAACTCTGTGGTATTCAATTTTTACTTGTGGTCTACCTTCACTACGTTTCAAGACTACATTTTGCAAGTGATAAATGGCGTTGGATGTTGGTTATATGATGCAATTGTTTTGCTTTTTCAGTTCACCTATAAGCCTTGTCGTTATCTGAAGAATTTCCTCTTTATAAATAGTATACCTAGATAAAAAACATCCATAGAATGTTGTTCAGTTTAATTAGCTTTATAGCCTATCATACTATACATTAGACTGACGATGATATTAAGCATAATCGGATTTAATTACAATAATATAATCTAATAGTCCAAGGTTTATGTTGTCATTAATTTTGACTTGATCATGTCTATCAGAAACATCACACGCACAAGTGTGTAGTTGTAAAAGTCATAAACAAACGTCGCTCAAAATCTAACCGTTTAGAAAGAGACAACTTCTGAAGAAAACCACAAGACTTAGGTATAGGTATGCAACCCGAAGAGACTGGTGCGATGTTATCGACACCCAGCGCCATCTATAGGCAAATATCCGAACTACATAGCAAACTAGTGGTGGTGGTGGTGGTGGTTAAAGCGACGCCGCGACAAAACTAGCGCCGTTCATTGATTTACATTGTGACGATTTAGACATATTTAAAGCTGTTAGGTTTTGAACTTGCAATATATTATGTACCAGGTACTTGTATATCATATTTGGGTGGTATCTTGCTACTCAATTTGGAAGCGGATATCCTCAACCGATTGAGATGAAATTTTTTGTAGGTACACGTTAAGTTTGTATGAAAATAGGTACAATAATATTGTGTGACGTCATTCTAAATCCAATTTAGCGGACCAATCAAAATGGTGGAGTAGGTACTTGATTCTTATTTAGTTCGTTTTTACAATATGGGTATCAAATGAAAGGACTTGTTAAGAGTGAGATGAACAGACTGAGAAACCTAGTTAGCAATAGATAAAAAATAAGTAAAATGCAAAAAAAAACAAATCTTTTTCTTACTTTATTAAAATGCACTAAAATAAAAAAGCTAGTTTCGTTGCGGTTAGTAGCATTAAAGGAATGTACATATCTAACTGTCTCCTACACGTTTTGTACGCAACATTATAATAATTTAATTGAATTGCAAAAATAATTCACCTTGCAGTTGGAGAATTAGGAGATTCAGATAAAGATCTTAATGCGATTATCATGATGCTAATTTAAAGCAATTTAGTGTAAAGAATGCTACCTAACTACACTCTAGGAAGGAATATTCTAAAATTAACATGTTTATTTTTTCCGTGCCGAGCCAAGCCTTCTAATTAGATGTATCTAGATTTTCAGCTGTATTTGGACTACCGTATCAATTTCAGTATACATAGGAGAGTCCAAATACAGCTGAAAGAAAATAAAGCGCGTACGTATGTAAATCGATAGGCATAAGGCCATTTCAGATTAACCATTATTATATTAGCTTGTTTTTGATGCTTGGTTAAACTTATGCGCTTATGCTTAAACTTTTTGTCATGCGCAAGTCATATGATGAAAGTGTGAACACATAAGGCGCCTATAAGCTTATCCTAGTGCTGCCTGTTGGCTGCATTTGAAAACAGAAACACTGATTCGAGCAAACTCGCAGTGCGTATACGCAGGTTCAATTTCATGAAGACTGTGCGCGTACAGTCGCTTAGTACCATACTCTAGTCTGAAAGCGCTCTAACCGAGTCGGCCCGAATAGCTCGAATAGCTCCACTCTCGCTTCGTTGCCAACGAAATGGAATCCGCGGTCATTAGAAATTCTACTCTACGTGATGACTTCATTGCTATCGGATTCCTACAGCGCACGCGCCGAGGTGTCACTTGGACACGCACAATGCGCATATTTGATATCACCTGACCGATCGATGGCGATGGAATTCTTTATCGGTTCGGATGAGTTTGATGCGTTGCATGTTGCACAGAAAGTTTTTAGCTCTTGTCTTTTTTACAAGCAAATGGCTGTCGACGAATACCAGTTATCGTATTTGATATCGCCTGACCAATCGATGGCGGTAGGATCTTTATTGAATCGTATGAGCTTGACGACATCGACAAAGTTGCATTGAAACACAAAAAGTTTCAACTCTATTCTTTTTTGTAAGTCTAATCTAATAAGCAAAAAGTTTTGACAATTTATTAGAGCGAATATGAACAATCTTCAATTATTATCACATTATGCTCTCTAACTCAGATTAAATATGCACATGAAGCTTTAAGTTGTATAAAGTACAATCATTTATACCTATTGCATCATCTTGTTAATAATAATTTAAAGCATATGGATACTATAGCATTTTCAGCTTTAGACTTCTTCAGACCACAGTCATACGCCAAAGTAGGAATCAAAATCTGACAGTCTCCAATCTACTTTCACGTTAATGTCATAGCCATTAGGTTCAATATCAAATGAGGTAACTTGACAGATTGTAGGTAAACTCACGTGTAGCTCCAAGTATCTACCTGCTTTATAGGCTGTCTTCAGCAGACAAAGATTTCAAATGAGGTAAACCAACATTGCTTTCGAGCGACCGCTTTTAGTATCGAGGATAATTTAGCGTTTGTTTATAACGAGGTTGTTCGGCCGAATTGACTCGTTCGTCCGATTTATGGTGCTGAAAATAATATTCTGAAAACAATACTGATCGACGAGTGCATGCCTAAGAGCGTTCGCGACTGGAGTCAGCACACCAACCTACATTCTGGCATTCTTTTAGAAACCGTAACACGCCGCCTCTACGTTCCGGATACAGATGCAAGCCATATTCACCCTAAACGTAACGTGATAAAACTGATTTCGATTCGAGACGGGGCGTTAGAATTTCAAGCATTGCATTGGTAGAGAGCTGTAAATCGGCGTACTCTGATTGATACGATGAAATTGATAACTGCTGATATGAGTAAACGTCTCAACTCCTAGTTGAGCTTTCTTGATTTCTAAGTATTTATCGTTTCCTCAATTTGAATCACACTATTATGAATAGTGTCAAATATTGTTATATGCCCTACATGTCTCAATATGAAAATCAAAGTTATTCCGAATAACTACGAAGCTCGTAAGTTATATATAAGTATATGGTCAGTTAGCAATAATTCTGTAAATATAGCCATAAAGAATGTGTCCAGGTAAGTCATAAAGTTTTATTAAGGTAGATGGGTAATTGTTGTAGTTACCTACGTTGTCGTAAAATTTATTCTACAATATGTAAATAGGAACGGCAGCTACATCAATACTATGAGGCGCCACATACATAGTTATCTACATGTGGTGTGTCATGTACCTACATTTCTGGTTGATATTTACAAATAGGTAGAGGTACTCATTTGTAGGTGCTTGTAATTAACGGTTTCAAAACATTGTTTTCCTTAACTTAAAATGCCTAATATTTTGAAATGTATTCAGATTCCTTAGTCCAATATTTTGATTATGACCTTCTTCTTTCTTCAGACGTTTGTACTTTTGGCAGAGTGATTGTGGTGATCAAGTGTAGGATTTGTGGTACGCTTGACAGTTCGGCGTCAGTCCGCTCCTACTGCTGTCTAGTGCACTGGTGTAGGGGATCGATCGTCAAGTGCTGCCTTGATTTGCTTAACTTCTTTTGATTAGCCTATTTTCTTTTGGTTTCTAGATCAAATAATACCTAATTTCCTATACTTTTTTGTGTTGTAACCTACTTAAATAAATAAAAATCGTAGAGATTCGGTTTGTTAGATTTAGGTTTCTAAGTATTCGTTTCTACAAGATGCACGCAAGGCAGCGAACATAAATGCCTAGGTATAAAATACACAAGGTTACAAGAATACTTAATTATATCAAATGGAAGTGTAAAATTCACTTGTGCCTACCGAATTCCATTCTGTAAAATTTGATTTTGTCAACGTCTCCTTAATTTTTTTACATATATAATGCGTTAGTTTTTGATGATTATTTTAAGCTTTTCTCAATTTTTTTCAGACCCAGACAATAGCAAATCAAATGTTTTTGTAATTAAAAATGTTTTTGGTCTTGCGACTTCTCCGGTTTTGTTTAGTTGGCAGCACCCCGTGCCCGATGAGTATCGGATGGAGGGCAGCCCTACGAAATTGGTAAAATGAGAATAGTGGCATCGGTTAGAGAGCAGTGCTAGTGGTCCGACCAAATTCCTGAACGCTTTCTCTGTGTCAGCGCTGCGCGGGCGCACGGCACGCATGCCGCACGGCGCACGCGCGTCGCGCAACGAAAGTGAGCGCCGCGCCCGCTGTCATCGTGTTGCATAATTACCTGCGCTCCAACCATTGTTTGTAAACACTCAACGAGAACATCACAGAACAAATTGCGTGATCGTATTTTGATTAGATACGCATACCAACTTAATTATAGGCATCGATAAACATTATCTCGATATTTGGCTTTTTCAAGGCGAAATTCTTACATAAATTTTGCGTTCGCGCCACTGCTATTGACATGTTTATTTACATGCAGTATGCAAATCGACAAAATATTCCTTTCTCTTGAACCCTAATGTGCACACACGTCATTTTCAGATGAAATTTTTATTATCTGCAGACATGCGCACTTGTTAAAACTTATATTACTTACAAGTCTTTTACTTAGTTCAGTTTACATTTTGGAGCTGATTCACAATTATTATTTTCTGACTGAATATAGAATTGAAAAAAAATAAGCAAACTTACGATGTAAATGAAAACCCTTGGAAATAGGTAATATGATTATGTAAAGGAGGACAAATAAGAAAGTCGTAATAAATAACCTAATATAGGTAAAACTGTAAATATAAAATTTGATTGAAACGAACTCTGAGATTACTTTGCAGTCAAAGCTGCAAGAGATATAGTACTATACTTACTTATAGTATGCAATTCCACCATCGGCATACAAAGGAAACCCGATAATACATTCACAATATAAATAGCTACGGGTTGCAAATGTTCAGTCGCAAGTCGTCGGAGCACATACCGGTGGCACCACATAAAAGAATTGTATGAATATGAAAGAATATTATTGAGCCGTTTACATTGGCATGCGGATATTCGCCGGGGGATGTAAGCGGATAAACTGCTGGATTGTGGGTCAGCGAAATTCGCGCGGGACGTGTTTCACTCCGTCTACGATATGCTCGCAGTTGCCTCAGAAAGCTCTGCTTTCCCATCGAGGCTGAATTCCATTGTCGTCGTGTCTATACTGGGTGGCCTTGGTGACAGTGGGCATACTTTTTTCTAGACATCCAATCTCGTTAACAGATCATGCTTCACTAAAAAGAATCGAATTCTTTAGCCATTTTTGTTCTAACCTATCGTTCTTTCATTTAGATGGTCCTAAGCCCGAATAGGTAACATTGGGAGAATTGGTGTCATTTACCAAATGGCGCCGTTAGCTATCGGATAAAGTGACCACAAAGACCGCTGCGCTATGCATAGATACTTTTGAGCTAAAGTTTATTAAAAATTTTGTGTGAAAAAAAATGTGAGTTCACTTTTTTATGTAAAAAGCCGAGAAGACGGATCACCTGATGGGAAGCGATTGCCGCTGCGCATAAACACCTGCAACACTAGTAGAGTCGCAAGTGAAGTAATTTTATTTGTGATTACTTACACATAACCACAGAATACTTAATAGTTGACATAACTAAAAATTGGCGCACTATCTCTGAGATAACGCTGTATATCAGACACAACGTCTAATTAGTTAGATTTTTTATTGTAATGAGATGAATTGCGAAGTTTGACTGTATAAACCCGGACGTTGCTCGGTTGAGTGCGTTTGTAGAAAAAAGTTGATAAAACAATCGCCGTGACGGTCATATACCAGCGGTGGACGGCGAGGAACCGCGCTCGAATCGTCAATCGCGAAACCAGTCCAACGCAACAATGGTATCCTTTGTGGCTCGAATTTAGAGAGGGTCACTTCGGTTCGCTAAATCCGTTGCTACAAGGTTCGTTACAACATTTATTAAGTATTATGCTGAAGACGAACCGTTTAGACTTTGCAGCAAGAGATCTATAGGTACTCTTCCTCTAGCCCAAGGTTGTTTGGAAGAGATTGCTATTAGCGATAAGAACGCCTACATTGTAATAGCATAAGTATGACGAGTAGTTATTAATAACTGGTATTGCTATTTTGTACAGAGAATATTCTATGGTTTAACTTAATCTTACAATGGAATTTATGGAATAAAAGTTAGAACAATCCAACTCCCAGTAGGTATGTACCTACTACTATTACCTTTACCTACTTGTTTACATCATTTGTGAAAATCATTTAATCTGTCGATTACTTAAACCTGGCTCCAAATACATTAATGAAAGTGTTTGTTAATTTATTAACTACTGTCGTTAATAACATTGTGTTAACAAAATGAAGCTTAATAAGAGTTTGGTAGCTTCAGTTGTGGTGTATAAATTATCGTGCCAACTGATGAATATCTCCACTCTATTCACTGATATAAGTGGATGCATTCTGTTTCACAATATGAATAGTTGGACGTCACACTAATAATGAGCTAGAGTAATTAATCGGCGTCGATATAAAGTGGTCGGAGCTTCGGTGTTCAGCAGGAACGCGGCCTTGTAGGCGGGTCGCATTCCTGACTCCAGCTGTTGACATTGTTGGGATGTCTGATCTAACGCACTTAGTTATCGAGATGGTTTACGCATCTATTCTGACGATCGTTAAAAATAATTTTATTATCGCTGATATTACTAGAAACCACCTTTACCCGTGCTTCGAATATTTGATCATAATTGATCGGAGAATCTGAGGATCTGAGAATAACTGATCATAATAAATGTTCAAAAGATGAGACAAGAATTCGATGTAATAAAGTAAGTTAGGAAACGGACATACGAGTAAACTTTTTTAACGTCCATATTACCTACTATTTTCATACATAATTTTGTTTACCTGTAACCTATCACAAAAACTGAAATATCCTTATCACTGAACATGATTTGGATAGCTTGTCGTTTTGATAAATTTTTGAAATGAGTACATTTTTTTATTAGCCTTGTTAATTAGTTATCTTTTAAAGTACCTATGCTTTGAATACATCATTAAGTAAATACCTACGCATTTTAGGGTTTATAAAGGAAAGATAAGCGTGTATCTTTTGGGGTATAAATAGGTTTATTTATATCACAATACTCAAGAAGTAGATTCTATTGTATGTGACAGGACAATTCTATTTTGTGTCACAATCAGATCTTAACTTTGTATAACCAGGTTTTGTAGGTTATCTATTCTTTGTAGGTTTATCTGTATTTATTATTTGTATTGTATCTATTATACAAGTTTATTTTTTTTATTTTCCTTGAATTCATTCGATACTACGAAGTGTTAGACTGTCTTGGTAGGTATTAGCGGACTTGATAGTTATAATGCAACGCTAAAATCTAAAAAAACTTTTTAATAATAGGTAGGTATATCAACTTTGGTGTCAAACATTCAAAAGATTCCTTTGTTTTTGATAAATGAAAACAATGAGCAAACATTCCGGCAATTACTGATAAGTAGTCGCATTCCGACGCGGACTTCTTCCGTTATAAATAAGGTGAATCGCTCCAGTAATTTGGAGTAACGAGAACTTATGACGGTTAATTCAATACGGGACATGCTCACATCTCTTTCTTTCAAATTAACTTGCTCTGCTTTTGAGCTTTTGTTTAACCTGGTCGGGTTAATGATGAGGAATTTGGTACACAACCACAATAGAATTTTTCTGACCGGAGGCGGAGTCACGAGCGGTGGTATGACGGCCGTAGGTACGGAATGCATCATTCGACACATAGTTAGACGGTCACGAAGCTATTCAATCGAACATTATAGTAATGCGACATGCGAACGAAAATTCCTTTTGAAGAAATTTTGTCTATTTTGTAAATGTACTATCGTGTTGATTGGCAGTTTCATTGTTCCCTCATTCCCTCAACGTGTAGATATTACCTCGTACTTATTTGAGAATGCTATTTAGTTAAGTCGTAAGTTGACCTAGGTAATTAATATAATTCAGTTGGTTGATTTAGTGAAGAGACGTGCATACCTATTTATTTTTTAAATGATAACATTTAAGTACAGTTAGTTGCTGTTGATACGTAACTGTTTAGCAGAATGTGTTATTTTGGAATTTACACTTTAAACAAAAGCATCGAAAACATTAGGTTGGTATTTTAGTAGGTAAGTATATCTATAGTTAGCATTCTTAAAGAACTTACGTAAAATGTTAGATAACCGGGATATGTAAAAACAAAAACTGCTATCACCTGCTAGTCTCCAAACGAAAACCACATGGTGGTGGATGGAACCTTGACATTCCAAATGTTAAAAATAATAATCTATTTTAGTTAATTGCATGGGATGTTTTAATTTAGACCTTACGGGTGTCGATAAGGTTAAGAATGGGTGTGTGGGGTGATTCGCCGACGGGATGCCCGCATTTTAGGGTGCGGTGTATTCTTTTACGACGGTCGCTACCCCTGCGCAGGCGCACGGGCCACGTGGCGAGGGGCCGAGTGGCAGGGAGCAGCAGATGTTCGTTGTAGGGTTGCTTGTACCCACGGGCAATGCAATCGGTTTTGAACCCGATTTAGACTGTGTAATTGAAGGATTCCAGTGTTTTGTATTGTCCGCGTTTTATTTTTAAAAACTACCTACCGCGATTGGTTTTTAGAAAACTACCTTACAAATAAGTAATTAAGTAATGTACGTATTTCGGTGGCTAGTTGGAATTTTAAAATATAATATTTCAAGGAAAAAAAATGTTAAATGTTTGATACATTCATTTGGGAATAATCAGATAACTGTAGGTAACATATTATAATCTGATAAAATCAGAAATATGTAGTTACGCGCCCAACATGTTAAAACAACTATATACCAAAGATTTAAATCATAGATATGCCCTCGCCATACTTTGACCGCGCCGATTTGAGTCGCACCTCAAATAACCTTTTTTTTTTTTTTTTTTTTTTGTCGCTGTGAAAAATGCGTGCTTTATGCATACCCGAGCTGGCGGGGGCCATCACGGGTTATGTCGGGCTCTCCTCTGGCTTTGCGCGCCCAGAGGCATACCGACTAAAAAACACAGCGGCGTTCCCTCATCGCCCAAGTGGGGAACGGTTATGGGTATCCGGCATAGCCTTGGACTACCACGACCTTCCCCAGGCGAAATCCCATCTACACTGTGGGCCTGGCTTGCCCCCCTATTGAGGGGGCGACGGGAATAGCCGGGAACGCCGGGCTATTCCCGTCAGGCATTGGCAGAGCCCTGTTTGATGTCAGCACTGGTGCCCCGCACCAGTTACTGACTGGCTCCCGCCAAGGAGAGGGATATGACGATCAAATTGTCGTCTTCTCCTTCCCCTTCTACGCCTTCGAAGTGGGTTAGCGAGTGGGTCAGCCTCCCGCTCCCGCTCCGCTGCTTCCTTGCGTGACATAACGTCTTCGCAGAAAGTGGCTACTGCTGCCCAGGCTTCCTCGCTCCCCAACATAGCTGCGACTATGTTGGGGAGAGTGAGAGCCCGGCCCACCATTGCCACCAGGTCATTACGCTGCGCATCCCAAGACTGACAAACCGCAAGCGTGTGATCTGCTGTGTCCTCTGTGGCGCCGCAGTGATGGCACGACGACGTCTCCTCCCTCCCGATCCGGTGCAGGTAGCAACCGAAACAGCCATGTCCGGTTAACACCTGCACTAGACGGTAAGATAAAAAGCCATGTGTCCGCTCTAGCCAGTTGTTAAGGACTGGTTGGAGGGCCTCTAGCGTGTATAGGCCCGATTCAGCAGTGGCAAGATCTTGTGCCCAGTGCTGGATCAACTCTTGCCTCGCATCGCGTCGGACTGCTTCTCTTTCGAGCAAGCATGGACGTTCTCCCTGATCTCGTTGAGCCGCCGTCCACTCATAGACAGCGGCTAATACCCTTGCTTCGAACTCCCATGGCGGAGTTCCTGCGAGAGCGCACGCTGCCGCAAAACTCACTGTGCGATACGCCCTTACTACACGTTGGGCGATTGCTCTTTGGGGGCGTCGAAGGAGCACCGCATTTTCACCCTTGCAAAGAGAATCGGCCCAAATTGGTGCTCCATACAGTGCCATACTTTTTAGAACACCAGCGTATTGTCGGCATCTTGCACTAGGCCCTCCAAGATTTGGCAGGAGCCAAGATAAAGAATCCGCATGTACATAGGCGAAGCTAATACATAAGTATTATCTCTCATAAAGGAGGGTAGAGCCATATTAAAAAAAGAGGACAGAACAGAACGAATATCAAAAAGACAAAGACTGTTAAATAACTGATTGATAGATTTTCATTTTTCATAAACCTAGAAATTGTGACGTCAAAAGTCAATATGTAAGGTTGTGAGCTTGCCCACAGTGCCCACAAAGGTACGCGCTCTGTTCATGAAAGGATAAAGTGAATTAGGTGATAGGTGTGAGTATGAGCTTAAATATTTACCGAAGCTGTCGGAGTCACTGGCTGGGTACGCCGGGCACGGCTGCACCATCGTAGCAGCTCTCGACAGCACGTCCAAGGCTGATTCTACCTTCTCCATCCCTGCAACAACCATGCCTATTAATACAAAACATATTTCAATCAATGCTAGTGAGATAAGTCTCGAGGGTTTTGAGAGAGAAGCACTTTCTCACAGACCAGGGGTCAACAATTAGTTTTGTAATTGTTCGGAGTCCGTCTTCAAAAGTAGAATGGCACTATCACAGTCCGCATAAAGAAAGACTTCTAAGGAGGGGTTCCCAGCGGAACATAATATCAGGGCCGCCATTTGGTGATCCCTCTCCTAAACACTTGTTTGTTTACATGACGAAAATGTATTATCATTCCAATCGTGCTACGTCATCAACTAGCCACGCTGGATCAAACATTTAAATTACAACAGAATATTATGTAGCGATTAAATGCGTATAATAAATGCCAGACCATCCTAATCACGTCCGGTGACAGAAACTGGAGAATCCGCGTCTGCGATTGAAAAATATTTGGCTCAGCGTCGCAGACTAAAGTAATATGGCATGCAAATACCGATTCGGCGGAAATTCCTCATTTCGCGTAAACGGCTAGACGGAGGACAGACGTGCGCCAAGTCGTACGCAGCGCGTAAATATCGCGGGAGTCAGATGATCAAACAAAGAGTTGTGAAACTTGTGTCGCTCGCGCATACCACGCGACGCGGGAACCAAGCCAATGGACCACTCTATGGCAGATGGGATCAATCGTGGAGATAAAAAAAACTCAATTGTTGTTATAACAGAAAGAGCTGAAGCGATTATAACAAAAATATAAAAGTATAATTTACTCATTAAACGGAATTGACTACCACGGAAAAATTAAATTGCTAAGGACTTCTAATTAAGTACTGTCAATCAAAAAAACAGTTTCTGGCGATGGTAGGTATTAAATAAATTACCTAAGTACTTCAAGTACCTACGGTGGTAATGCAACCCGATAAATTACACATTTAGATCTAATGGCGAGCACTTTAGCTTAAATTATCCTATGCATAAATTAAGTAATATTATAGTAGGTATCTTATTCATTTTTTTTAATCAAAATAGTGAGAAACTAGTGTAACTATTATTTTCATAGCTGCACGCTTTTCTGGGCAGATTGGAGATAACTAGTGAAAAATGTGTTAAACAGTTTTTGTTGAATAACGCAGACCAAATATTGTGATAATAATAAACGAGATTCGCATACCTAGTTAAACCAGCATACCAGGCGAAATATTTCTGCGACGGTCACGCCAATACAAACGTATATTGTTATTAATTATTTTGTATGCATCGATTGAGGTTTCTGGCATTCGAAAAGATAAAACGCATACATTAACTAATGATACTAAAATATATGGTGCGATTACGCACATTCCACAGTAACTGACGAAATTCATAAGCAGACGTTGATGAATCTAAATGAGAATAATGGTCGTGAAATTCTCAGTAATGTGAGGGAGTATAATGACATTACTTTCAAAAGTCGAGAAACAAGATTGTTGTGATGTTCTCACACTCCTCGTACTAGTGTGAGGTGTAGAAAAAGGGATGGCAAACACGCGGGAACGACGACTGATGCGGTGACTGGTCGGGTTAATGATGAGGAATTTGGTACATCAACCACAATAGAATTTTTCTGACCGGAGGCGGAGTCACGAGCGGTGGTATGACGGCCGTAGGTACGGAATGCATCATTCGACACATAGTTAGACGGTCACGAAGCTATTCAATCGAACATTATAGTGGAATGCGACATGCGAACGAAAATTCCTTTTGAAGAAATTTTGTCTATTTTGTAAATGTAGTATCGTGTTGATTGGCAGTTTCATTGTTCCCTCATTCCCTCAACGTATAGATATTACCTACGTACTTATTTGAGAATGCTATTTAATTAAGTCGTACGAATTAAGTTGACCTAGGTAATTAATAAAATTCAGTTGGTTGATTTAGTGAAAGACGTGCATACCTATTTATTTTTTAAATGATAACATTTAAGTACAGTTAGTTACTGTTGATACGCAACTGTTTAGCAGAATGTGTTATTTAGGAATTTACACTTTAAACAAAAGCATCGAAAACATTAGGCTAGGTATTTTAGTAGGTATACCTATAGTTAGCATTCTTAAAGAACTTACGTAAAATGTTAGATAACCGGGATATGTAAAAACAAAAACTGCTATCACCTGCTAGTCTCCAAACGAAAACCACATGGTGGTGGATGGAACCTTGACATTCCAAATGTTAAAAATAATAATCTATTTTAGTTAATTGCATGGGATGTTTTAATTTAGACCTTACGTTGTGTCGATAAGGTTAAGAATGGGTGTGTGGGGTGTTTCGCCGACGGGATGCCCGCATTTAGGGTGCGGTGTATTCTTTTACGACGGTCGCTACCCCTGCGCAGGCGCACGGGCCACGTGGCGAGGGGCCGAGTGGCAGGGAGCAGCAGATGTTCGTTGTAGGGTTGCTTGTACCCACGGGCAATGCAATCGGTTTTGAACCCGATTTAGACTGTGTAATTGAAGGATTCCAGTGTTTTTGTATTGTCCGCGTTTTGTTTTTAGAAAACTACCTACCGCGATTGGTTTTTAGAAAACTACCTTACAAATAAGTAGTTAAGTAATGTACGTATTTCGGTGGCTAGTTGGAATTTTAAAATATAACTATTCAAGGAAAAAAAATAAAATATTTGATACATTCATTTGGGAATAATCAGATAACTGTAGGTAAACATATAATTTAATAAAATCAGAAATATGTAGTTACGCGCCCAACATGTTAAAACAACGGTATACTAATAATAAAAACCAGACACAATCTTATTTCGATATAAAAATTTAATGAAATACTTAAAAGGAATCTAGTTTCTATAAAACATCACATCACGTACCAATAATGTTTTACAGTACCTAAGTATGCGATATAATTACTTATTATGCGAAATAATAAGCATAAGTATACTGATGTAAGAAAAAATATCTTGTTTTTTATATAATATGTAGGTAGGTACTATATTTTATGTGTATATGTACAGCCACACATCAAAGTATACAAAACTGTCGAATTTCTTCAATCGACTCTCATCTTACTGTCCATACACTTTAGGTTCAATATCAATTGAGGAAATTTGACAGGTTGTGGTAACCTGATGTTTGGCTGACTGTACTTACTGTGAAATATATTTTACTTAATATTTAGCAGAGAGGTAACACATTTGACTTTTTTAGCCAGACAGGGATTAATATGTGTAGTACTTACAAGTCACCGTATTATAATCCGAATGGTAAGTTGATCAATTTCTTAGGAAGTTGATCAACTTTCGGACAGCAACTTACTCTACTAATGTTGCAGATACATAATTTAAGTAAAATAATATTGCTTATTACTTAGTACAGACAGCCACACATCAGGTTACCACAATCTGTCAAATTTCCTCAATTGATATTCAACTTAATGTGTTTGACAGTAAGATGACAATCCAATGAAGAAAGTTGACAGTTTCGTATACTTTGAGGTGTAGCTGTACGTACATAGTGATTGCGCAAAAAATATACAGGTGTGTCCTCACTGTGGGCTAGAGTAGGTAACAAGGTGGGTCAATGTCAACCTAGTGCTATAAATTCTACTATGTTATCCTTGATGTTACCTACTAGTTTAACTTAATCCATACAATGTAATATTTTACATACGATATCTTTTTAGGTCACCGTTTTACCATGATATTAGGTTCCTGCACAGTGTTTCAAATTATAATAAAATTTGGGACAAAAACAATAAGAGTTATGAAAATCGAGCTGCTTTTTGTTATTTTTTTTATTTAGATAATAATGGCTAAAATGATCGTGGCCCCCAATTCTCGTGCTTGGGATATTTATCGAAAATGGAAGTATATTGCAAAAACTTACTTTTTTATACAGTTTTCATGCGATATTTCGCCACGTTTTTCATATCGAAAATCACGAGTATTGGGGGCCTTGTCTTAACTTCGGGTGCTGAAAATCGCCGCGTTCGGCTGTAAACGGAGCGCATTGAATTCGTTCGGGGTCACATTGGGTAATCGGCCGCTGTTTATCGTGCTGTTATCACTGCGCACACGCGGTGCGCGGGCCCGTCTGTCCGTGTTCGCATTCCACACTATTTTGTCCGCGATCCTCAATGCAGACTTGCCCGCACTGCCTGACCGCGTAGCGGCGAAATTTTTTTGCGAAGTGTAAATGGAACCGGTAGGTACCCGTACCTACTTATTACATAGTAATGTTATGTACCCACATACTCGGATGATGTAGTCATTGGCAGTTGCGTTCTGTTCAAAATACAATAGACAACTTAAAGTATTCACGTCCTTATATAACTATGCATAGATTGTACATAATTGGGTATAATTACCGCCACTAACAAAAGGCAAATAAATTACCAGGTAGGTATCTACATTATATCAAGTAAAATGTATGAAAATTATGTATGATTTCTAACACAACATCACATAAGTAGTTAAAATTGTTGTTAATAAAAAATTACTTACTTTATCTTTTGGTTTTTCCCACGATGTCTCACAATACCAGCGAATAATTACTATTTTCACAGCATTAAAGTCTTTAGAAACTCAAAATATCATCTATATCCGATCTGAAGCAATCGTCTAACTTACTGAAACTTCATAACAATCTTAAAACCGGCGAAGAACAAAAATCAATAGGTATCAGAGTGGCAATAACACCGTTTACGTTCGCTTGAACAACACGACTGACAGCTACGTACTGCGATGCGAAAAAACGTACCGACTCCTACCGTTTATTATCCATTGTCCGTCAAATGCACTATTTTATTTGTTGTTATTTCATAAAATCCAACTATCGCGCCACGACTCTGTTGACGAAATAGTGGCGTTTGACATTTGAGCCGAGCCCACTGCGATTGGAATCCACGGAATGTCAAATATTTTCAGTGCCGCCATCTGTGTGGCGGAATGCGCGACGAGCGAGAGGCGGCACACTGGAGTGCTGCGCGTAGCCTTCTATAGCCAAAAATTTGTTGAATGGTTACAAAATACAACAAAAGAGTAATAGAATGTGAATCTTGGGTTTTATTTCAAAATATGAGTGTGAATTTGGATCGTAAAATGTTCAGACTATAAAATAAGAAAGCGGCAGCGTCGCGTTTGCGAATTCAAAGGAATGCGTCCAACTATGGCCGCCTTTGAGACGTCACCGCACAGAGCACGCAGGCGTGATGGTTGGCCGTCTGGTAGGGTTATCGACACAGTGGTAGGGTCAGCACAACTTGCGCATGTAGCGTGACAGAATCTGCTCCGCTCCGATACTTGCATTATTTAGATGATGAAGCCCAATTAGAAATTATGGTCTGATGGAAACATTGCCCTTTCTATTGTTTAAGTAAAAAGCTATAATATTGTATACGTGAAAAGCAATGATAATATTGCACATTGCACCATTTTTACTTTAATAGATAAAGTTAGGTAATGTATCTTTATTTTTGATATTTCTTGGACCAACACACCTACACATTCCAAAGGATCTAATGTAAAACAAATAAGGCAATTCAAAATGTTGTTTTATCGAATGCTTACTTAATAGGTATAAAATATTAAGCCAGTAGGATAGGAAAAAGTATTCAATATTATTTTACTACAGTTTTTAAATGGTATTCTCAATATACACAACATTAATAATAAATAAAATTTAAGTCAAATATGTAGTTAAGTAAAACAAGTAACACATTTTACATTGTTGGGCGGCAACGCCATCTCTCAGCGCATTATAGAACTTCAAAGTAGATTTTTGCAAGGTTCTCATCGTAGCTCTGGTGTAAGTTTTGAATCTTTTTCTATATTATAATTATGCAGTTTAATTGTGAAAGTGGGTACTTTTGTATGAGCGATTACTATCTCCAGAAGCCTGCATAATGCATGTTTATTTGATGCATCACAAAGTTACCAATAATATCTAAAACCTAACATTTAAAGCATGTTTGTTTATTAGAAATTGCGAATGGTTCAAGAGACCAGAAATGGGTTTTGTATACTTACTTCCACACTTAAGATATTAAAATTTATATCTTTGTCGTTCTTCAAAGATATATCATAAGCCTGGCAGTCGTAAATGATGACCACTAATCAGATGATAACATAGAATTGTGTATCAAGGAAAATGTTAAATGATGAGGATAAATGTGGAAGTCAGAGAGTTGTTATTGGGACACAAATCAGACAAATATTTTATTGACACATTATTTATTTTAGTCTAACACAACAATATTAAACCTTGAAAATAAATTAACGCATAGTCAACGTAATGTAAGCGAAAATACATTTCTAACGAGCAATTCTCTTCACTAATAATAACGGCTTTAGCCGAATTGCAATCTCTTACCACATGATTAAAAAGTTTACAATAGTTACTTAGGGTTGGTTTATAAATCATCACACTCTAGGAATTAACTCAGTACGTTTACATACGTAAACCAACCGATTGTAATGACCTGAAATAATTAATATAGATATACTTGTATATTATTTTGACTAGCCCACTGGCATATACGCCACTAGCCATTGCATGGCTCACGCTCTAAGCATTGTGGATTTGATTTCTACAATATTTGTACTTGTGTGTGATTAGTATTTATCTCCTGTACCACAGATATTAATATCACCCGGACACAAAGGTGTAGAACCTTACTAATTGATCTGGTTGTTGTATCTGATAATATTTCTATCTTACAATTTGACAATCAACACTTTACTTTCTGATTTCATTAGGTATCTAACCAAGATGATGTCACACGTTTCAATACAAACCTCTGTAAGCTTTTTAACCATGTGCTCTTGCTAAGTCTATGTTGGTGTAACTTACAGTATTAGCTCATGGGATAATTCGTGTTCATGTTTAACATTTACGTACATTTTTTCCAGATTTTGGTAACGTGGTTACACTGTGTTGCTGGTAAAAAATAGCAAGCTATGTACCAAATGACGCAAAATTGTGTCTTTAAATTGTTTTTAACAATAGTATATTAGGTTTTTTTTGCACTTCAATAAGAAATTATTGGGGCCATTATTCACTTATTATTACTAAACCTAGTAATATTTCGGGTGATGATATAAATATTTGAATACTTTGTCAGAAATAGATATTTCATATTTATATTTCATTCATTTGACACATACCTAATTATGTATAGGTAAATATAGTTTTTTACGGAGCATGATACGATACAATGATTTCGTAGAATGATTGCTAGGGTTCAAATAATGAAATTATTTCATAAAATAATGTTATTTTATAAAGAAAAATAAATACATGAATACAATCAATATATATTATAATATAAATACTATAACCATAGATAACCAGATTATTATGGCCCCATTTTGACAAAAATGGAAAAGTGCACAGTGGTTCACAATACCAGAACCAGAAAAAATACATTCAAAACATTTATAATAATTTTCCATTAATTAATTATGTTTATCTTTTCGTGTCGTATATTTTTACTGTTACTTACTAAAATATCCATTTAGATATAAACATCTCACTTGGGAATCGTTTAGCAGGTAACACTAATATCTATCACAATAATATTTAGGTAATAATTTGGTTCCATGTTTCGTAAGTGGTTTTATTATTTTACATTTACACAGTACCTACTAACGAAATGTAAGACAACGGGTGGAATATTCACTTTTTATGGAAGTACAGTCAACAGCACTTCAGATCCTACTACATAAAGTCGAAATTCTTTAATGGATATTTAGCTACAAAAAACAAGAAAATTGAATAATAAACAATACCAGGCCAGGGCGTCTCTCTCTCAGCACCCAAACTCGAATCAATTTAGGAAAGTCAGTTTCCTAAATTGAACTGTGTAGGAATGGGAATCAGACTTGGACAGACGATAGTCTCGGGTTTGATTTAGGTATTAATTCGAGCGCAGTTTTTAGGTATTAACTAGTTAGCAAGTTACGCCTTGGAAGGGTATAAATCTAGGTATTTGTTAGGGTAACATTAGGGTTATATCGGTAAAAGGGCAATTTATTTGTGGAAACCGAACGTGCTATTGACTATATGTATATCGTACCTACCTACATATTTGGTAGGTAAATCGCTATTTCGTTATGTAATTTTATCTAAATAATCTATATTCGCGCAGTAAAAATCTATCTAGTTATGTTTACTTGTTCTGATTTTACTTTTTTAAGTAAGTAGTAGTGGTTATTTACTGTTTTTTTCTCCAAGTGCAATTTTAATACCAACATCTAAAAGAATATTACTTACCTATGACAAGGCGACTTTTTGAACCAGTAAGTAGGTACTGATAATATTTTCGAATTTCATTAAAATTATCATGATAGTTATAATCATACGTAAATAATTTACAACTAAGTGTCTTTTAAGTATCACTTTCGCCGACATTCTAAGTACATCCTTTTCTTTCAAAATCATAAATTTCTTCTACCCTTCATACTCATCTATTCTAAGTATATTATTAGCTAAGTGTGCCAACCAAATGTCTAATAAGTAGATATATTCCACCCTGAATAAAAAAAAACTTTTGGCCAACTAGATACTAACTAAAATGTTTAACTTGTATTGTATAAACTAGACATTTCCATAGAACCTACGAACATGTACCTACCTAAGGTACAAAATAGAATTTCATTTTGGTTAGAATACATTCAAGTACTTAGTACAAATAAGTGGGTGTGCTTGCATCTCACGAAAAATATATAACTAACATTTTGTTATCATCAAGGTATGTAACGCTTATAGACATCTGATAAATATTATTTCAGTTTTTGTTTATTTAAGGTTGACGTTTTCATGCCTACAATCTTCAATATTTTTAGGTCATCTGTATCTAGTAGGTAAGTATCACTCTAGTCTAGAAAATTAGTAATATAGGGTGCCTAAACATTTACCTACACCGGTTAAACCACGTGTTTTACGCCAACAATTCTGAACATTTGTTGTATAACTTTTGGAAATTCGCAAAAGAACTCTTCAACTCTTCAAAGTCGGTCACATGACTTTGGTTATTTTGGTATGGGGAGTGAAAAAATTTCGTCGACTTGCCAAAAGTCGTAGAGCAAATGTTATTCAAAATGGTTGGTAGAAGACGTCATGGCTAAAGGGGTATGTCTACCGATACAGCCTGTAGGTACATACATAGGATTTTAATGGGTGTAGTTTTGATCATGCACAAACATATAATGCGTACTTCTAATTCTCTTGTTTCTTGAATTTGATTACCAAAGACATAAACATAAAGTACTACTAAATATTTTGCATTGAAATGACAGTTCAAACGACAACGCCCCTTCCCATTATCACTCTCCTTGCCTTGTCACACGCTCTGTAGGTTCTATACTTATATTGTATACTGTACAGACAAAGTAACATACAGCTACACCAAAATTAAAATAAGCAGGTTGGTAGTTGAAGATTGCAGGCATGGAACAGTTGAATAGGATCATAGGTGACACCCAATATTAATATTTTACTAAATACCTATCTACGTTTACTTAATTATTTTCTTACTTCTACATGCCGTGTAATCTTATTTTAAAATGTTACTCTGTGTATATTAATATTTTATATATATTATGCAATAATACTTTTATAATCATACTTAAAACTTCAAGGGGACGGTATAATGCGTTAACTAAATACGGTTATCGCAATAAATTAGATGAAGACAGATTTATACAGATAGATTGAAATTATGGTAAATTAATAAATAAATAAATAGGAACATGTGACTTAAACAAACAAGGAGTTACAACGTTAAGTCAGATACTATAAATTGCTTAGCAAGACGATACTTTAAAATGTAACATTTCTAAGAAGTGTCCTACTTACAAGCTAACTCCGTGAGTTCTAATTGCGAATTAAATAAAAAAGATTACATTCACTACACTAACTAAACATCTAAATCAAATTACGTAACATAATATTAAAGTTCTACGTTAAATAGCAGGCTAAATTAATGATTATTATAATTATAGCATGTCGCTTGTAGACAGGGATGGTAGGTTTGACACGATTTGGAAGTATCTTTTTTTATTGCAGGAAATTTGCAGATTGTAGTAACCCTATGTGTGGCTGTCTGTGAAAGATAGTTGAGTAGTATAAAAGGTTGACGTATTTTTTATCGAGATGATTCCCAAAGTCTTTCTGTTACGTGCTTTCTATGGGTCCATTTGAATGTATATAGATGGGTATGCATAGAAAAGATATTGAACAATTTTGCGACGGATAGTGCGAGGTCTGGTAAAGAAAGTAATAATTTGGTTCAGTTGGACGGAAAAATGCCGAGATGAAAAATTTAATACAAATTTAAGGCCATCAGAAAATGTTTTCAAACTTTAAAACCCATTCTGCTCTGAAGTCTATCGATATTCTAACATGCATGTAGTTAAGTTATCAGAAATGTGATGATTATCTAGTTTTTAAAAATTAATATAGGTACTTTGCATACAAATTAAATATTCATAAATATTGGTATGATGACTGTGGCTTAAAATGGAATTTATCAAGTGCCTAATTTATTTCTTTGAATTGTGTGAATATCATGCTTAGCTGATCCAATTTGAAGCACATGCAAGAATTTCATTCGAGCAATGCAAGAATTTTGTAAAAACGTCACGTTACTAAGACAAAGCGGAATGGTAAATCTCATATCGTGGGCTACAGGTATGGATAGGTAGGTACCCATTTCGAGTGGCTGAGCCAGCGAAATAAGTAGGTAAATCTTCTAACTTAAAATACAAAATATTCCATAGATCACTTCATTATGGCATAGTCATACAATACCCTATATAGATAAATAAACTTTATCAAACTCGATGTTACAGTTCCACTGTAGTTTTCTGCAGTTTTTGAGTTAATTTTCAAATTACACTTTCTTGGTGTAGATTGCGGAATACCTCATAAAAACAAGTAGGTCTAAGGTTACGTTTATCAAACTTCTATTGAAATGCCGCGCAGTCTTTTCTACCAGTTTAGACATAAGTTATAAGTCCCAGAGGGCCCAGATAATTCATCACAATATAGTACCTACTCGATAAGTCGATTACTAGTGCTGTAGTCAGCTAATTGCTGTTCTAAATTTATTTTATAAATCAGGCTACCATTACCACATAAGTTAAGTAAGTACAAAGTTAAAAACCAACGTAAAAAAGAGTAACTTGCATACAAATGCCTACAGGTTTATATCAAATACAATTATGACGCTTGTAAAATATTGTATTAGGTACGTACAGCCACACATCAAAGTACCTATACAGAACTGTCAAATTTCTTCATTGGATTGTCATCTTACTGACAAACACATTCAGTTCAATATCTATTGAAGGAAATTTGACAGTTTATGGCAACCTGATGTGTGGCTCTCTGTACAAGCGCCAACTCAAACAAAGAACAATGTTAACAGTTCCTTTCACTCATTAGGTCCTATGTTTCATTCGTTAATATTTCTTTACCGATTTTGATTAAGCTAATAAATTATTTGGTTATTTAATCTACGTTCGGGGTTCTAGACGAGTATGTACTACGCTAAGCTAAATGCAAAGGCTACAGAGGTTAGACGTAAGATATTCTAGCGATTAGAAGTTTCATACATAATTAATAAGTGACAAAAGAAGCACACTTATTAATCGACACAAAAATATCAGGAAAGTATAAAACAATGTATAAATATCGAGTCCAATATATATCAAAGGTTTAAATGCAACGCAATACGTAGAACTCTCCAAAAACTCTTCAAAATTCGTTCAATAACGCTTAACTAATTACATATTAATCTTATATCACAATAAATTGAAATAACACAATGATATGTCGCAAATTTTTTACATATAATAAATTATGGACTTAAAACAGATATTAGATATACTCGTAATATTGTATTTATAATAAATAGTGCAATAACTTTCTTATAGTATATACGGAATGTAGCTAATTATAGGCCTCTTTGACATTGGTAAATAAAAAGGTAGGTATACAATATTTATTATACCTACTACTAAACATGGGCGGATCCGAGCGAGTCTAAAACATCAAACCAAACCATTAGTTAAAATACTTTTAGCCTCATATGTTACACAAGACTTAGTACCAATTACTTATATTTTCTTCATCGGTCTATAGATATTAATTGGCCTAAACAAATAAAGATCCGCCTGTGCAAATAAAATATGTTTGCATTTCAACGAAGCTACAAAAAGAATTGCCTGACGAAAAGCAGCGGGCGGTCTCGTGACATCAACGGCCGCCGTCCGCCTCCCCCACTACTCCCGCCTCCGTACTCGTCCTCTTGAGCAACTCCCGCGCAAGGCATCATCCGAAGCGGCCTGGTAGAAGAAGACGCCCCACAGCGCCGACATTGGGTCCGTCTTACGTCCAAAGGCCTCCTCCACCACCAAACGCCATCAGAATTAGAATCACGCCTTACGTCAGACGAGCGTTTCCACCACCAGCCTTCGGAATCGTACGATGTGGAGGGTTCTGCTATGTTCTCCGTGTAGGTCTGCTTGCTCGTCCAAGTTTTATCCGACCAGGAGGTGTCGCTATCGCACGGGGTTACTGGGGCGCTTTGGATCGATTTCGGTACATACAAAGTGTTCCTGTCTTCGGATAGCGACCCGCGTTTCTGGAACAGGTTATGGTAATATTGAGTTTATGGAAGGTATACTATGCGTTTGAACGCGATTGTTGGTAATGAAACTTGATATAAATTTTGAATTCGGTAAACACATACTAAAGATCTGTTAGCTATCAAAATTTCACATTTTTATGATGTCATAAAGAAAATCGTTTCCCTTATTGCAAACCCTAAAGTGAATTTATAAAAGTGACAAATGAAAATGAAAAAATATAAAAGTGGAAGCATTATTTTTAAACCATGTCTCAGTTTAAAACAATTTACCAAACTTTTTCCATTTAAGTAAGATCGTGTACTTACTCGGTTTTACTTAAATGTAAAAAGATCGAAATGAAGTGAATCAGTGGTTATGTTGTAGGAATAAGTATGATACGTCAGCAGCCAGCGTTTGATCGGATTCTCCCTTGAAGGACATGGGTAGATGGTATACTACATTACCAACCATTTAATTAACAAAGTTGAACTCACTTTTATCTTCATAATGTCGAAATAAGGCAGCTTGAAGCGTCACACCTCCTGTAGGAACTTTATCGGACACACGCCCTGCCGGTTGTCGCCGGAGCGGATCATCACCATCCCGTCCACCTCGTCGCCCACTTGGATCACGATCTGGTCGCGGAGCAGCATCAGCCCGTTGTCGCCGTCGGACACCTGCAATCATAATTCATTCACATGCAGAATGTGTAAAGGTGCGGTTCCCACCAGGCTCACACCAGGTGGACCGACGATCTAGTGAAGGTCGCGGGAGCCCCTTGGATGCAGGTGGCATAGGACCGATTTGTGTGGAGAACTTTGGGGGAGGCCTATGTCCAGCAGTGGACGTCGAATGGCTGAATTGATTATGATCATGAAAGGTACGGTGATTCGTGAATTTCCTTAACCTTATCCGTTGAATCAATTATTCCATGAAAGCATGTAGTCTAGCCACGCAATTCTTTGGAGTATGTTGGCGACCTTAGATGTCCTATAGAATTCTGACACGATTACACTGGGAGATTCCGAGCTTAGCCCTCTCCATTGCCCCTAAGTGACCTTAAGCCTTCTTAAACGGTCCATTGTAAGCGGCCACGTGACAGACGAACAGACGGTTCGTTGGGGCGGAAAGGTCCGTGAGTGGAGGCCGCGTACAGCAAATGCCGCCGACACGTTGCTCACAAGGTGGACCGACGATTTGTTGAAGGTTGCGGGAATACTGTGGCTGCAGATGGCACAGAACTGATCTATGTGGGGAATATTGGGTGAGGCCCATGTCCAGCAGTGGGTTTCATTGGCTGAAATTATGATGATGATTTAGTCTAGGAAAATATCATTTTAAGCTGCTATCACAACTCTCAGCCATGAGGTATACGTGTGTCGTACTTATGTTTATCAGGAGGAGCAAAAAGAAGTATAACCAGCAGATTTTGCGTAATCGGCGTTCCCCTGCCTGCAGCTACAAACAGTACCTAATTGAAGGGGATGTATCTAGCCTCGCCTTCTTACATTCTATTTTTAATCCCGCCTTCAGATGCGAGTTTGTTGGAGTCGTGACCTATTAAGTCCAGTCTATAATACGCAAGCAAATTGTAAGCAAAAACAAATCATACCTGCAGATTATGCGTGACCTGCAACGGGCGCTCCCCTGCCTGCAGCTTCGTGCAGTACTTCGAGGGGAAGTATCCGATCTTGCCCAGGCACTTGCCCTTCCACCAGTCAGGGTCAGAGGTGTCTATCACGGTCACCTTGTACCCAGCCTTCAGGTCCAGTTCGTCGGCGTGTCGGGACTTGAAGTTGTATAATATTACGTACAAATTGGTTGGCAGGAGACGTTGGTGCTTCTGTAATTGCAAAATATGAAACGACATCACATAAAAAGTACGTATGAGACATTACCACAAATACCAGCGGAAAGATTCATTACATTGCTTGCGATTAGATGAGATTGCGGTTCCGAATTAGAGGAAAAGAGTATAATACCTAATTCGTGTAAGATTATTGGGTTGACTATTGCTGAGTGTTCACTATCCCTTTTTGGTAATTGTTACATAATATTTACTAACGGATCATATTATGACTGGCTCGATGACGCATTTGGTACTTTGTTATAGAGATATCCCTGCCTAACGCCCGAGAGTTGATCCGATTCCCAATCTGGACAAACATGTATCCGATGAACACTTGTGTTTATTTAGTCTACATGTACCTATTTAAGATTATTATGTGTACATCTTAATTTACAATTTACTTTGATCAAGTCCATGTACTTATGTTGTCTGATTTGTATATAATTACCTAATGCCACATCATTTCTCTAGCATGCAAACTTTGGAACACGTACAACTGAATACTCGTACATTGTATACTATGTCAACTTAGAAGCATTCACCTACCAGAAGAAAAGCTGTGTAATTATTTTATCCAGTTATAAAAGCTATAAAACCCCTGAGACAAGTTGCGTTTCCAGTGTGAAAACATGACGTTAATAGGTACGAGTGCTTAGGATACTTTAATACCTAATATAAATTATTTCTTTTAGGACTGAGTTAACTAATTCAATGGAATTTCAATTTCGAGTTCTTGTTATTAGGTAAGTAGCACGTTACAGATCCTAATCAACGGCCTAAATTAACAATATCGAATTTGTTGGTTTTTATATCTCATTTTTAATTCAATTACGGTTCTTTTAAAAGGAAGTGAAAAAACAGTTTAAATTAATAGAGTAGATAATCTCTATAGTACAACTTTTAAGTATCTATTTGATACATAAGTTTAGAACTCTGTCTAAAACGTTGCGTAGGTATACTTAACTGGTTTAAAAATAAGTGGGCAGATAGTTATGCGGAATGGAAAGATATTTAAAGAATGTTTCTTGCAAACAAAGAAAAACCTTGAAATAAGGTTTGATGCTGACACAAAGCAGACAATTGTAAGTAAAAAGTTTTGTAACGAAATTGTAGAGCACGAAATTTTATAAAAGTTAGCATCCGCCAAAAGGTTCCCGAACAAAAACGAAAAGTATAAATCAGTAACGGTAAAGGGCAAAATTTGTTACCAAAAAGTCGCGGCAACAAAATGTTTATTGTGTAGTTAAAACGATCGTTATGTAATTCGTGGCTTTATCAGCGGCAATAAACTATTAATGTTACAATCAGTCGTGCGATTTACAACGTTTGGCACCAGAAGACTGAAATAAACTGACATAGTACCTATTGTGAATCCAACTCCAGAGAATGGGAATGAATTGAAATGCTAAATTCTTTTTTCGAACAGGTAATATAAGAATAGTCATTCCATATTACTTCTGCAAGAAAGCCTAAGCGTTGCCTCAAATATACCGAACAGGAAAACTGATGACTAAAATGCTTCCGTTTTTCGTATTCTACGAAGTGAGTTGTGACTATTAGGTACGGAAGTAATAATAGTTCATTGATTCTGTGTTTGTACCTAATACCTTCGCTAGGGAATAACATTGTTTTATCCTAACTACTTAATATTATAAATGCAAAAGTAACTCTGTCTGTCTGTCTGTTACTCTTTCACGCCAAAACTACTGAACGGATTTAAATGAAATTTGGTATACAGATGATCTAGACCCTGAGAAAGAACATAGGCTACTTTTTATTGCGAAAAGGGGTTGTAAGGGGTTAAAAGGGGGGTAAAAAGTTACTTTTCCACGCAGACGAAGTCGCGGGCGGCCGCTAGAGGATGTATAATACAAAATATAACTTACGCTTGGTTGCTTGACAGGCGAAGGACACGGACTTGCGCTGTTAGACGAAAGGCTCTTGTCCGGTTCATCTGGCAGTTCCACGCTGCTCATGCGTCCCCCACGCGCGCTCAGCAGCCGCCTGCTGTGCACCGGCGAGGACGGTGCTGCGCATACCAAACTGCCCTCTAAGGCGCTGACCACAACGTCTAAAATACTATGCGGAAACACCATGCCAAAAGAACGATCAGTTCGTGCAGCCCGCTTCAATGTGGTCACCGCTAAGCTTGCTCTATACACTTAACGTTGAAGATGATACATGAAGTATGGGAACGACTCGAAGAGTTCACTGAACAATGCAGGCAAATGCATTGTGCCTTTGATCAGAGCCAGTATCCACATAGTCACATACTTACGCATGCGATATTTTGCAAACAGGTCTCTTGGTGCCTTTACTACAGGACCCGTATGATAACTTTAACCAAACTCAAGCTAAACTTGAATTAATACTTATTATCCTTATATGGAATAAACGCGTTATTTGTATAGAACAAGCTTGTAAGATTACAATAGTCGACAAAGACACACTCGTTTATAGGTCAAAAAATTGTGCCATGGAAAGAAATTGTGATTATTGTGAAAATTATATAATTTTATGGCTATAGGTCAGTAAGAAAAAAATTTGACAACTGGAAACTGGTAGCGCCAATAACACGGCGATATTTCGAAGAAAAATCAGAAGAATTGTAATAGAATTTTTATTACAGCGGCCATAAATTCTATAATACTTTGTGACACGGTCTATGAAGATCGTTGTTTTTTTGTTACAAGTCTACAAAGTCTATTATGAATATTTTTAGATTGCTGATTTCAGCTTTTTCTCTACAAAGTACTACTAATGGACATTGGTGCTAACAGTTTCTGATCAAAATAATAGCAGCAGTAATTATTTTTATTTCTTACATCTGTTACGAATAGAGAAAAATAAACCAGTCGGGTTTTACTTTTCACTCAAAATCCTGTTGATTATATAGATACTTAAATTGTTTCTGTATTCGTAACTTTGGTACTTAAAGTCAAGCAAGATGCTAAAACATTTTCTGAATAAAAGCAGAAGTGAAAATGTGCTAACCCCAGTCAAACGGAGTTATAATAACATTGTACGTGATTATAGTATTTCACTAGATTAACAGCTACTTATCTAGGGAATACCGCAGACAAACAATGCTGTATCGTTGAATCGATAAGCCTTTTATGTGATCCTTGTCTAAGGTATCGTATCACTGGACAAACAATGCCAACGCGCGATGTTATTGACGCACAAAGGCTCTCTTATTTACGAGCACAAAGTCGTGACGGCCATCGAAAAAAAATATATTTTGTAACGAGCATCATTATCGGCGGTATCGCATTCATTAATAACATATCAACGTACATGAACGTGTGTATTTATGAATCGTGTGGTTATTTATTCTATCAAAGCCATGTCTCATGCAAAGTGCTCTGCATTTACCTAGAAAGACGAGAAAACAACATAAATGCATGCCACAAAAAAGTTAGGTAACTAAAAATATCAGTAAGCTTGGTTTAAAGAATGAATTTGACATTGAGATGTTTTCAGAGCCAATGTGATATTTTTCATTATACCGAAGAGTTTTCGAATAGTTTCCAAAATCAAACCAAACATCAGTCGCTACAAAGGATCTCCTTCCCTATCCAAAACGACAAATCGAAAGCACCAAACGATAGAAAAAAGTTGTTCAGGTTATTACCCAAAAACTTCAAAGCAGACGACAAAAGGAGTTTTGAAAGGTATAAACACAAGGAATAAAACCTATTTCTATACACACAAGCTAAGCGAGAGGACGGTCTTGTGGGTGAACATCGCTTGTGCTCACAACATTGCTCGACATAAATCGCCGGAGTCCAAAGAACCGATCGTGGGGGAACAGGGCTCTCGTCAATCCTAGTCATGAGAGTGAGTGATTCTAAAGGTACGATCGAAATGTAATTGTGCTTTAGTATCTTACATCTCAGACATCGCGCTGCCATGAGCAGAATTAGTACTTACTCACAATAATGTGGCTTTGACCAGCAACAATTTTTAATATTAAATGTGTTTATCACCAATTAAACAGTGGCAAAGTTTGATAATCTTATTGTAGAAATTCAGTTTTGTTCATTCAAATCAGAAATAACCACATCTTTGTGAGAAGACCCGTAAAAGTGCGACGTCAACTAAGATACGTCTTTTATAAAGAAAACAAAAGACGATCTACAGTTCCATTTCGTTCGTATTTAGAAGCGTCAAGCGGGACTGCGGTACAGAAGCGGTGTGTTGGTGGGAGGTTGTTTGGACCCGGCGGTATTGTTACTGGCGGTCGTCGTACAGAGCACGCGGCTGCCCTGCGAGGGCGCCTGGTCGCGGCCGGGCCGCCTGCGCAGCTCCCCGCACTCCGGCGAGTCCAGCGAGAGGCTCTTCATCCTAAGGTTCAACTTTTGACGTCTCGGCGAGTGCGGCGCTACAACATTTCATTATGAGCATCACTTACCATGTTGTATTCGACTTTGTCACCCCTAAAATCGTGAGTCGATGGTTTATGCAATATGTGTGAATCAAAATACTGCTTTGCGGCGCTAGGAATAAAATTAATACTTGGCTGTAATGTTGATTTGATGACTCATCTACGATTTTAATAATAAATAATTTTATTCCTCGTACCTATATTTTATAGTATTTTTGAATATTATGTGGCTATAAATTTACTTTCAATTAGCGATCGTTAGTTAGTCATTTAATTACTTTCTGTACAATAGTTACATTTCTTATGTATTTCAAAAATGCGGGCCAAATTCACAATAACGTAATAAAATATGTAATATGTGCACTTTTGTATTGTTTCAATGAAATACCTGCGTTTTTCAATTAGCTATGCTAAAACCGAGCGATAACTGCACTGTATACTTATTATTAGAAATGATCATAAGACAAAATAGTAAGGAGCTTTTGTTTAGTTATTTTGAAGAAACTGGTCTCTTGTTTGCTGCATTAAGTATGTATATTTACGAGTATATCTTTTCGTAGCGTAGACAGTAGCTTTCTGTAGCGCGAACAGCAGATAGCTGTAGCACCGTTACACGTTTGTAGCACATAATACGGTCGTAGCTAGGCCGTAGCGGCCAACTAATTCAAAAAGGCATAATATTTCATTGACTTTGTTAGTTATTGTGAAAAAGGTCAGCATACATTTATTAAAAGTAGAACTACATACAGGCAAACCATCAATAATAAAAAAAATACTCCAATATAAAAAGTGCTTAAGCATCGCAAATAAAAAGTACACACTAAAAGAAAGTAAGTAAGTAAAGATAAGAATAGAAAGATTAATAAATGCCTAAGAAGAAATAAGTTCATAGAAAATTGCAAGTATGTTGTATGTACTACGATTTTGGCTACAGCCTATTTCTACTAGAGTGAAGGCTTATCCATGTTATTTTCAGTGACTACGAATCAACAATTTCTATTTAATATCAGATTCAGCCCGTCATCAGCAGCGTTCGTTGGGTACACTAAAATAAAGGTGGCGTTTATGAATGAGGTTCCATAACAAAATTCTCCTGATGCAATGAATATTTCAATAAACAGAAGTTCTACGGGGATTCGATTAGATACGTTGTCTTTTGGTACCAGGTAAGGGACTGGTGCGGTCTGCCTGCCTCAACATTTGGGCACTCTTCGAGTTCTTCATCGACCCTGTGTGGACAAGTAAACAGGTACGAGACTATTATTATTTTAATACTTCTCTACTGAAGCCAGTCGCGGGAGAACCTGTGGCATTAAATCAAAAGAAACGGTCAGGCGTTGGAAGAAAGCGAAATCAAAATAACGTTAAGTCTCTGAAAGAGTGTTGGAACACAACTCAAGTGTTGTTTGTGACGTATTTGCCCGCGTGAGTGACGTCTGCAGGAGGTCGTGAGACAAGCGAAGTATCGAGTATTAAGTGATGTGGTTAAGAATTCTGGCTGCAGTGAAAAAGGCGTTTGTTAAACTTAAATGTGTATTGGTCGATTAAAAACGCATGCAGTTGTAAAACCGCGCCAAGCCATGCACCACTTACGCCCAAACTTCGAACTGCAGAAAAACGCGTTGATCCGTTTAGGTTTAAAAAGTGCAAATTGAGGGTAAACGAGAAAAAAAGGAAGCTTGTTTCTGACTTTTATTGTAACAGTAACAATATACATATCACAGTACGCGGGGCGCTTCGGGGTGATTCTAAATAACACGGCCGAGAGGCGGCCGCTGGACTGGCCGAGTGCCGCTGAGTCAGTGCTCCTGCCTACGAGGCGATATGATTAATGGTTTCAATCCCGTGAGGTGAATTAGTTGCTAATCATTTTTTCTTGCGAACGCTGGCCGTGGACTTGAGAATAGACGGCGGGGGATCACCGTTCTCATTTACAAAACATAGGGGCTGCCCGAAAGGTCTTGTCGTCGTCATCTCCGATTCTGTAAAGACAACGAGTTAACGGAACAAAATAAATAAAAACACAAAAAAATTAACACAAAATAAAATAAATGTTACACAAAAGGATAAACAATTGGATTGGGAATGACATTTCGTAATGTTCGTCGATGCCTATCCCATGAGGTGACAAACCCTGTGAAAGGACAGGATCAAGCATCTAAGGTGTATCTGCCGAGCTTCGTCTAGTTTTAGTCCTATACTAATCTAACACTGCAATCGCGAAATAAAAAAAATAAACTAAAGTTTTATACTGAACACACAAAGAAAATGAGGCACCGAAACCGAGGAAGAAGACGGGACAAACAAAGCTTGTTTAATCACAGCTGTGAGATTGAGAGGGCCTTGCGCTACGGCAGCCGTGGGCGCGTACTTTCTGGCAGAGAAATGGACCGGTGCTGCGGCGAACCACGGCGTGACCGGGACCCCCACATGGACAAACTCTTGACGCCGGCGAAGAGTCGCCTCCGCACGCCGCCGTCGGGCCGCGTCGCCCCGCCTACCGACAAGCACCGCTCAGTACCGACCGCACCCCGCCCCCGCCCTGCGCCCGCGACCGAATCAAAGGCGTGCAAAGAACTCGACACTACTGAGAACGAGTGATCTGAGTGAAGCTGCCGGTCGGCCGCCGCCGGCTCGCGGTCAAGCTATGCAATGAGACTCCCGCCCTCGAATCGCCATCTCATTGTGAGGCATTCTCTCTTTGAACCAGTTTACGACAGTTCTTTCTATTTAATAACTATATTATTTGGCTACGAGCTATTTGAATCTGCTAGAAAAAGTTTAAAAATTGGTATTAAAAAGTGGGGCGTGCTGCGTCTACGAAAGGTCTGTCGGAAAAGGCGTGTGGTCGGATAGAATGTATCATATGGGATCGGCGATCCAAGCAAGGGGATCCCACGGCAGGCGACGACCGGCGGCCTACGGCGCGACTCGAGCGGATAAGCGAGCGAGCTCGGGTGCGGCGCCACACCTGAGCTAGAGGCGACGGGCTGAGGCGCGACGGCCAGCCCGCCGGTGGGGCGCGCCGGCGAGCGGACGGGCGGCGCCTCCTCCGGCGCCGACACGCGCACTACCGGACCCCCGCGCGAATCCCCGCCGCCCGGCTTCGCTATTTCGTTGGCCCGCTTCAGAACTTGGTAGGTCTGATCCACTTCCTCCTCTGAGCATCAAATGCGGTTAGATCAAATGCGACGATACGTGGATCACATGGTATGCTACATGGTTATGTGCGCGAGTCAGGCTAGGGATGTGTTTGTTAGTCAGTGCCCCATTCCCGCGAGTCGTTCTCGCGTGGTCTGTGAAGAGTTAATGTTATCGAATTGGACGGAGGGTATGGAGGGTTCACTCCTGACTGACTAATACTGTACCCTCGTCATAGAAGCTATCGAAATCATCATCGAACTCGACCGATCCTTTGAAAGAAATCTTGGTGAGTCTCTGTCCCGGCAGCCAGCCGTCTTCCACCCCTGGACACGTGAAGTTAGCTTTTGATTGTGTTTTTAGCGTTTGCGTACGAGTAGAGGCCAGTACTTATTTGTGTTTTAAAAAATATTTGCAAACTAGATGAGAATAAAATGTGTGTGTACCTATCTATATGTTTGAATCAATTTGACAGCGTGTCGTCAGGAAAGCCAATGTATACAAATTAATTTAACAATTTAGCCTAATAACATTTCTATAAAAGTTTTTATATATTTCTTCATCACTTTTTAGTTTAAGAAAATCTTATTCAACCACCAATTAGAAACTTACCACAACTTCTGATAGCATGGTCTATACATAAGCAATAATATTTTGAATATTAATAATATCAATATGCCATTCAAATACTTTACTGGTATAATAAGGTATTTTAGACGCTTCAAATCTCTATTTTGTCATAATCTGTCGTTACTGTTGAGTACATAGAAGGAAATATATTTTGTGAGATAGATACTTTGTTTAAAGGCTTACTTTCATCATCGAAGGCGGTCTCTTGGATCCTGTGAGACTCGATCTCGGAGGTGCTCTTCTGCCTGCGCAGGAGTCGCGACTTGGTCTGGCACTTGCCGACCTGCGGCATGCAGTCAGTGTGCACGTTCATCTTGCACAGCCGACATCTAAGGCCTTGCCTGGTGTGCCCTGTGAGCAAAAATAACCTTTTACTTAAAAACAATACCCACTACAACACTATTAAGTATTACTCTTCATCAAAATCTGGGGATGAACTTCCTACTGCTTCGCAGCGTGGCTCGGGTAGACTAACTGATGTTTCCCCGTAGGAATAAAATGTTTTACTATAAGAGGTAACCGTTTACCACGGGTATAACAACGTATACACAGCATATCTCCTCCACTGCTAGTAAAACTGTGATTAGATTCACTGGAAGTGGATGAATGCAAAATTAAATAAGGGCAGAAAGATATTACCTATACAGTTGATACTTTGTAGAAGGGGAACAGATGCCTAATAGAAAATGTCTGATGCTGTGGCATTTGATTCTTCTCTCTTTTTGGTGAAGCGGATGATAACTTACACCACGACCCGCCTACTCGTCAGCCACCCCTTCAGATAAAAAAATACTTCTACATATTTCTTAAGGGCGACAATTTCCTTTCCGCCGCCATTAATCAATATGAGTTAAGTCCGCGTGGTTCAGTGTTTCGCGGGCCCACTGACCCGTAGCACTCGAAACGCTGGTGGATTATCGGACTGCGGGGTTCAACGGCATGGGACAAAAGGTTTGTCGTGCGAATATGCCGTGACTCACGCTTTGATTTTTTTGGTACACAATCTTTTTTAATCCTACCAATAGTATATGCTTCCATCCCCGAATTCAGCCGTGTGGAAATTGGAGTAACCATAAATACGAGTGGTGTGTATTTCCATACAGCTGTGAACGGCATGTTTTATCGCAGGCCTACTTATGTATTCGGGTATTCCTCCTTACATTTTATGTGGTCAAATAATCCCTTAGTTCGAAAGAAAACTCTATGTAATAATTCGTGTTTCTTTGAACCACTACATTTTGTTATACTTAAGTAGGTATGTACAATGATTTTTTAGATTACGATTATACTGTTCCTATTTGTGATTATGGCAGATACCGTGAATAGTAGATACCTACATTCGTAGGTATGTTATTTTTGTAACTAATGTGCGATTCCACCAATCTTTATTACTGTCTGTTTTATACTGTAACTGTTTTGTACTGTAACTGTTTTACCTTAGATTTATCCTTGGATGAAAATTAGTCCAATCGGCCCTAAGTATTTTATGTCCATAGCAAATGTGTTCTTGATGCTTTCATTTTGAATTGGTACGAAGTGATACTTACGAAGGCATATTTTACATGAATTAATGAATTTTACAAGAATAGGCCTGATGATGATTAAACTTCGATATCATATGATACGAACGATTGATGATAACTGTGAGAGATACCAAGCAAATGTCAAAATAATTTATAGAAAATTTGTGCTATGTAAATATTTTTCAATCAATCAATCAACATCTTTATTTCATTTTCATATGTTCTACATTGGTCTTAAATTATTTTAGTTACAATTATGGTACCCGACAGGGATATGCAGAAACAATTTGGAGAGAGTAGGATTCGTTTATTGTACGTCTTCATGTGTGCATATTTCTATCTAAGACAAATAGATATTAATTGTGCATAATTTACTTTTTTTTGATATGAAGAATGACAATTGTTTTTGTCAATTTCTATTGGTTTAGTTAGTTTCGGTACCTAATTAATTAGTAGAGAGACGTAATTAATTCTTCTTCTTCGGCGTAAGGTTGGGTGAGGTCACTAATTAGTTTATCTAATTAGTAAATTGCTCACTCTAATTTTGCAAGTGTCTTTAGATTTGTACTTTTTTACGAAAGTAATAGATACAGTCGTAAGCCAAAGTTCGGGACATACTGTTTCATACAGTCAGTGTTAATAGCAATAAGTACATAATGTGCTGTGCTGGAATGAAACCTGAGTCTGTGCCAAATTTCGCAAAATTCATACGGTCGTAATATCCAGATTGAGTAATACACTTTTAGGAGTATGTATTATTACGTACGTACATAGATATCTGTTTATTATCTTGACTCAACTTTTATGTTATTCTGTAATAAATTATTGAGAAGGTTATTTAGCCATACGCATTGCTGGATTCTTCTAGGAATCATTAGTAATATCATATTACTTAATTCTAGATGGGTTAGAAGTCTCTTAGGATGGATGGTCGATGCTTATTCCAAAGATTAATTAAGCTATCTATAGTTATATCCATATAAGTAGACACTTAGGTAAATGGCTATATTTACTACATATATCTAGGTTTTAATTACAATTGATGTTTCAGAATCAGAATCTCCTTTATCTATGTGTATCTTTTAAGCATGTTTCGCATATATTTCAATCTGGAACCAAATTGATTTGTCGAGCAAATCATAGACGGCTAATAGACAAACAGAATTAGAAATGGATGAGTCAGCCGTGAAAGGCGTCTGTAGCCATTACAGACAGGCTTCCATTGTCTTTTCAATTTCTGGCAGCACGTACCAGGTACTGATGGCGGGAACAGAGCATGGCAGGGTTAAGAACCTTTGGTTCATTCGCTTATAAAAACTAGCTGTAATAGCTACCAGTTTTTTGTCTACTATGTGTCTATTGTGACTCATTGTTTAGAAACATAATACTTCTATCTCAATAACGCATATCCAAAATCAGACTAACACACCATATTCAGATCAGGATGAATGAAGAAGATTTTTGAGCAGCAAGTTTCAGAAGTAAAGATTAGAGGAGGTACAGTAGATCTCGAAGGTTTTAAGTACTCTGTTAGTAATATAAACTCTATTATATAAAATAAGATAAGTACCTACTATTAATAGTTTTCGATATAGATCACAATTAATATTGTAAAACATTTTAGTTTAAAATACCAAATGTAAAGTCATCTGCTATTATGAATTGAAATCGTCATCAAATAATTTGTCTAACAACTTAAACAATAACAAATCTTAACGAACCACTCAAACGTTAAAATTAAACTGGAAATCAGGTCAACTTTGGAGTATCATTCACTGACAGTCAAAGTTTTACAAGAGCCTTGTTTATTCCAGAGTCTAGATTCTGAAAACAAATTATTTTCAATGAGACTACTCCCATTCGACGAAGCAATTAGAATCCCCTTACCTCTAAGAACTTGCGAGCACACGTCACATGGAGTAATTTTCTTGTAAGTATACTCCTGAAAGTTGTGAGCCTCCGAATCTGCACCGCGCATCGCATCCCGGGCTGCGCCATTCCTCCTAAAAACACAAGTCAGCATTACACCTTTCCCCTTGATTTCATAAAGTACTCCACAATATTATTATATCTATATTACCAATACTGCAATCAAAAACAATGCAAATAATAGACTCGCTTATGCTAAAACCATTAGCGTACAGGATGAAAAATCAATGAACTCCAAGCTTGAGTACATGGTACAGCAGTAGTGGGTCATTTATCACCATGTAGGTACTCACTACAGACTGTCACTAGCAGGGTAATACATATCAGAGATATTGATCTATGACATTCAAGGTCAAGGGGAGGTGTGGATCTATCTGCGATGTGGAGAATCCCTCTCGGCAGTACAAACATAATGGCCTTGCGCTTGATAATTCCACAAAACGCTTGAGCTTCGACGGTTGAAAACATAACAGAATAATTACCTAGTAGTAGCAGTGTTGTCATAGGAACAATATAATGAGTGTTCGTTATAAGCAAAACAACATTGATTTTGGTGTATCTGGTAGGTAGTATTACTAACACATGCGAAGTATATAGTGAAAGCTAAAGCAACGAACAATAATCAAATGTCAATTTAAGCAGGTTGTTTCTCTGAAGTGTGTGCTGCTGGAAGGACAGGAATATCTAGGAAGCTGGTGATTGTAAATACGGACGATCACAATTAATACTTATTTCACACTGAGTTTTCTAGTCATGCCAATTTGTTGATATTATGCTACATGGAAGAATTTGAGCAGAAGGCCGAGTATATCGTCAAGTATAGGGTTCACATTTACCAACAGAGGCGTATACCTACAGGGCACAATTACCTCATCGCCATTACCGTCGACACCGCGTGGTACATTTGATTTTTTCTTTATTGATGCAAGAAGAGAGAAACATCAAAATGAACATGACATGTGTGATCATATTAAATTCAATGAATGTGCACGAGTCTGTGATTTGCTAAACGATAATTCATAGTTAACAACAGTCCTTGTTGAAAGGTTTCTTTTAGTAGAATAAACGATGAGCTCATCACAGATTATGGTAAAATAGGTGTAAGTAATCCAATTATAGAAGTAAAAAATAATGTTTTCACTGTAAAATATAGATGAATAACTTACACCCAAAGCCAAAACTATTTCTATAGGTACATAAAATGCTGTTTTCCATGAAAGAAACGTTATCAAATTGTAAGCATGACACAATGAAGAAATAGGAGCCATTGTGAAACTTTAATAATATTGCCTATAACTTAATAGGTTTATGATTTTTACCTACGTATTTGGAGGACAAAAGGAACTTTTATTAGAGTATGAACAAGTATAGTCGTGTCAAAAGGTTACTTAGTGAATAAAGGGAAGTTCAGATTTCTTGAATTTTGAAGGAATATCAAATTTATACGCTTGTGCAAATTCTGTATGCATCTCGTTATCTCGTAGTCTATTATTTACGAAGAGCGCTTGAGTTTCCAGATCTGAATACAATTCCTGTATATAGTCTACTACTTGTACTAGATTACGAAAGAAAATTTTCTTACTCTGTTTTAGGTCAAGATTTTGGCACGAACTGTGCTAGACAGTGTAATGCAGTATAAAATTATTACTTCAGTTTTCTCCTTGATTCATATATCTGTTCATTTATTTTAATGTTACAAAGTAACCCACTGTAACTTACATTGTTGGAAGATTTCGTTTACTAAACTGCGTATGAGGTGTTTTTGATTTTGTGCACGGGATGGATAAGGTAGCCGCAGGTACTGTACTGTAAATTATCTTCAAATTTAATAACGGATTTTGCGGTTTCAACATAATATCACTTTGTCAACAATCTTATGTGCTCGTACTGAGGAAATGTATGTCGTACATTGTCATTATTAAAGCGTCATTACACAAGTACATTTGAAGAAGCTACACTAGTGCGGATATTTGTTCACTTAATCCCATTTGTCACAGGGCTACACTCGCATAATGTTCTTATGTAATTTACTAATGTCGTCTGCTTACTCAGTGTAATCTGAGATATATTTATTTCAGGTTTGGGTATATAAGATTAGGGAATAAAGCTGTTTTATTAAATGAGGAAACACTTCGCGTGTAGATATATATTTTTCGGCGAAATCTTCAACATTGTTGCTCAAATATCAAAGTTTTTAAGAATGTTAAAAAGCCCCCGTAAAAAGTAGATTGTCTTTGAAAATAAAATTTACAGATCTTGTGATCGATTAATTTGAATCAATTTAAAGAACAAAGTGATAAAAATTACGGCTTCGGATAGGTCAAAAGCTGTACAAGACTTTATAGCTGCACTTTCAATCAATTGATCGGTAAAAATTAAATCGTCTTGAACGATTCCTGCTAATAAATTTAACGAAAGAACCAGCTGGCATAAGAAATAGAAAAAAATTAGATTCCCGCTTTATGAAACAGTAAAAACCTATAATTACTCAGATTGTACTAGGTATCACGCCACAAAATATGAGCAAGAGAAAGTACAAAGATCTCACAGGATTCATCCCTATGAAGGGAAGTATGTACGTATATTAGAACGTGAAACTACTAATAGGCACATATGTACCTTATGAAGTTATGATCTGTAACAGTAATACTCACACTTCTTACTATTTATTATTTTAAATGTATTTTTTTAGTATACTATTCACTATTGAAAGGGTTAATGCCTAACTTAAACAGTACCTAGTATCTCAGAGATAGGTATTGATGTTCGTTAAGCGCATTGACTGATTCTTGTATAGGTACTCATTTTGGATTCACTTTTGACCAGTAGGTGTGAGCGAGTATATGTGGTAAATCAATTTCATCCAATCAAGAGTTACATGTAGGTATCGGTGCGGGGACATGTCGTTTGTTATGTACTCTGACAGCTAAATTGGCCTCACAACACGAGGCCCTTTGGCAAAAAGATTGGTAGTTAGGGAGTCTTAAAGGGGCCGGGGAGTAGATAAATTCAATCGAACGAAAGCTCTTTAATTAGTAGGGCATTAGTAAATCGATTCACTTTTTACCATTTTCACTTAATGGAAAGGCCGTCTAATTATTCAGCTCGTATTTGTGTAAGCAGACTTAGATACTTAATAAAGTATGGAACTACCTCTAAAGCTGAAAATTGGAGTCTATCGAAATGACTTGAGTACTTTTGATTAGGAGATGAAGAAAATTTGTAGTTAGGTAACAGGGTAATTGTAAAAATAATTACGAAGAGAGATTACTAACAAGATTTGTTGTTTTCATAAACAATCAAACTCAGGTTTAACTAACTTTAAGCCATGAACCACGTGAAGAAGATGTTTGATTTTGATTTCATAGAGTAACATAATCCACCCCTCCTTCATTAGGGATGGATCCCGTGAGGTGTTTTATGTCAGATTGTACTTTCTCTAACTCATATATGGTCGGATTACAATAATCGATTTCTATTATTTGAGAAAGCGGGAACCTAACATTCTGCTTTTTCTAATGTCAGATGCTTATTTTCGTTAAATTGATTAGCATGACAAACGAGGTGCAACGCATCCACTTTCGTTGATTACCAATATTCTCATTCATGAGAAAGCGACTGCAGAGACAGATTTGCAGGAATCGTTCAAGAAGACTTAACATCAGCTTTGGCTCATAATGATTAGCCATGTACACGAATTTTTAATATACTTCAATAAAATATTACTTACTATGAGTAGTAACTGAAAAATATTGATTACTATGAGTAGTAGTTGCTGAGGCCAATCCAAACGATCCGCACCTAATGACTTAGTTTTTACTGACAGCCACCCATGAAGTTTGACAGGTCGTAGTAACCCAGCGTGTACGTGCAAACTGTTTGATGAAGAGAAAATGCACGAACAACGAAGTGGAGTTATGAGGGTTTAGTTTTATCGTTTTGATTCACGGAACCTTAAGAAGGTAGTCCAAGACTACGTCAAAGGAGAAGATCTGTTAAGTTACACACTCTTATTGAATACATTGTAATGTGGATTCTTCCCCCTTCATCAACTAGTCGTAGTTCCGGTAAACGGTTCATATGTCAAGGCCCACGCAAACACCGTGGATGCTTGCTGCCAGGAAATAATCAAGTTCCACGTAGTGCTGTCATTATTCGCATATCGACATAGATGTAAAGTGAAGCGGTCTCCTGTTTCCGTACACAGACTCGTTGTTGGACTATTGAGCGTGTCTGGTTATTTGGCTCGGACAATTCGAACCAGATTATTTGCTCTCAGCAGTATAGAAGCTTCCCCGAAACGTCACAGGGTTCGCAGAGCGAACTCACCGTTTCGAATATGTCCACCTGTTTTTGCATTGCATGTAGGACAGGACATGACCTACAGGACAACGTGTACGTTTGTTATGACAGATTCTTTATGCAGATCTTCTTAGAAAATGGACTACTATATGTTTCCAAAGAGAGTTGCCGAGTCATTATCGTCACATCCCAAGGTGGGGCCTTGGTTTCGCCGATGATGTTAGGTGTCACTGCCTTCTCCATTAAATAGAGAATAGAATAGAGAAGATGTCCTCTGCTGAATTACTCGTATAAAAATTAAAGCTTTTTAAATTTAAGTGTTCCTATAAAAAAGGGGCACTATAGACTAACAGATTGGCGATAAAGTCTTGTAAGAGATAGTCGGTACGTCGAATATACGAAGGTAGGTATAGATAGAGTTACCATGTTAAAGAAAACATCGACATACTAAAACAACCACATAGCCACCACTATTTCCTGACGAACACGGGAAATTCCATGTTATTCTTATTTACAAAAAGGTTCGCGCAAAATGACGTTAACCTATAAAACGTGCCGACGGAACTGCATAACCGGCTTTTAAACTTAGTTCAGCTGTAAGTGCAGCCCTTCCCTCAATATCGACTTATAGACAACTTCAAGTTCTTAAGCTTAAAAACAACTCTTCAGAGGCTTTAAGCCGGACGAATTTTGTAGGTTTGGTCAATTAATTATTGCCTAGACCTTGACCTTTAGTAGATAGCTTTTACAGATTGACTTTTTATCACTTTGGTAAATGATGTTCTATTTATAATTATTTGAAGAACTTTTCATTATAGATAGTCTAATAGTGAAATTGTTAAAAAAATCTGCTGAGACATCCTTTATCTTTATTTCACATTAGAAAAACTTATAACTTTTAGCATTGTGTATGAGATTGTATCATACGATTAAATCAAAGTAAAATGGCTCTATTTCTTCATTAACACAAATATCAAAATACATAAAAGTGTAACGTACTTGTCTGGTGGGGCAGCGTGAGGTGGAGGGGCACTGGGGGGCTTAAGGCTACGGAAGGCTTTCAACCACTTGTTCTTCATACTGCCTGCTGATGACGTAGATAGCTTACGGTCTACGGCAGCACTGCCACTATCCGCTTTCGCTGCAAACAGCTCTCTCTGTAAAAGAAAAAAGCCTATTACCTCTATAATCATGTCAAAATCACAATTAGGGACTCGATTTGAAGAGTTTGTCGGTAAAAGTTAAAGAGATATCCTACATAACAGTTAGACATAAATAAATAGACCGTATCAAATCACAGGCCTAATACCCAACACAGAAACAATAATACTTGTTTAAAGCCATCATTTCTACCAGCCCTTTTGAACAATTGATTCCGAATTTTCATACAAAATGCGTGGATTGAAAAAAAATTCAACGTAAACTATTTTCAAATGTCATACACGAGAGGACAACGCGGGTGGTAAAATAAACCGATCCGCGTGCCTTACAGTGTGTTATTTTTGCCTTACAGTGTGACCTGAAATATATTGGCAGGGGTATGTTACGCTGAAAAAAATTTTAGAAGAGTGTCACACACACTGTCGCTCTTGTAATACTTGTTAAGCAATGGTAAAATAGTTACCACCTGATTATGAACCTTATCTATCAAAACATAAGCGAAAACTAATGAAATCTTTCGTGGACTTATGCCCTATTAAGGGATAAAGAAACATTACTGTAACAAATCCAATTTTTGGTATGCGCCAAATCAATAAAATCGAGAGAGATTTAGCAAAATCCACATGAACGTCCCATTTCTAATGTGCCCGAGCGCATGATAGGTAATGTAATTATACTCGAAGTACCGTTAATTACTAATACGACTGTTTTTGTGACCTTAAATCGTAGTGCACAAGGTGACCGCAGTGGCGGTCTTTAAACGAAGTAAGTACCTATCTATCTACAGAACTTACTACTAGTACTAAACTGTGTCCAATAAATCACGTAGATTTATTATGTTGTGTACACAACCCCGATATAATTGCTTCTAATTATACCGATAGGATTAAGAGGAGCTGTTACGATCACAGTTTTGTATACTTTGATGTGTACGTACGTGCCTATCATAAAGCTTCTCTTTTCACAATACCTATAAACTAGTTTGAATCTGTATGCTGCCCTATTAGGTGTCGGCTAGACAAATTCTCCTAGGAAACGTAAGTCATATGAAATGGCAAAGTTCGTATGTAAGTAACAAGAATTTCATAAAGCAAATGATAGTAGGACTGTTAGCTTACATCTAGGATATTTTATTAGATCTTAAAGCTTTTATTGCCACTAAAGTCTTTGACTCTAGGGATGCGATAGCTGAGACTTTTCAAGGATGTAATATTCAAGATAATAAAAGTTTCTACCACTAGGGTAGAGCATTCATTTCCTTATACATGGGGAACTCGTAGTTCTTGTCCTTACGAGCATAGACTAGATTTTTATTAGTGTTAAGTAAAATCTGCAGACAATAAACATGAAAACTCTAACACTCAGACAGACAGACATGGCGAATCTATAAGGGTTCCGTTTTTTGCCATTTGACTATGGAACCCTAAAAATGAGGATGTTATCTATCAGCTTGACGTGTCAGTATATTTACAAACTTGTGGTGCCTAAACGGACGAACAAATTTTATTATACTCGTATTTTTGTTTATTTTTAAGATCAGATTGGAATATATAAGAGTGTTTTTTACAACTTCTTTCACTGTTTGCGCTGAGTTTGGTTAACTAGGAAAGTAGAATCTACCTATTATTAAAAAAGAATAAATATTTAGTGCTAATAAAAAAGCAGATTTTGCCTCATTTTATTACTTCAGTAAACATATTCTAAGTACAAAATGAAATTACCTGCTTAAGTTATGAACCTAATCTTTCCGAGAATGTTTACGATGCCTCTATCAACAATCAGTAAAAATAAATATTATCAGACACAGAAGGGGATTGGGGGCAAACAATAATATAATGAGGGCGGAATAACTTATTTCCTACTTATTTGTCGTATGCCGATTTGCCTGTAGTAACCAATTATGGTTGAAAAAATAACAGATCTTAAGATCATGATTCCAGGACATGACAGCCTTTATTACCATAGAAATGAGGTGGAATTTTCGGAACAAGTCGATTGATACGACGTGAAATTTTAGAGCCTTCGTGTCACTTCTAATGTAAGGGCGAGTAGATCACCTTAAATGTTCGCCCTGGGGTAATAAAGTTACCAGACGCCAGGCTTTACAATATCAGGATTTATTGGGTAGACTCTTATGAAACATGCTGACAATAACATTGTAACTTTAGAGCATCGGTACTTACCTTCATCGCGTGTTCGTGTTAATTACGAAAGAATCATGCCACGTGTGACATGGTGTAACCAAGTGGATACTCAATTATCAATAAAAATATGAAAAGTTCAGAAGAATGTTACAATAGCAATCATGAAATTTTAAGTTGGAATTATGTGATTTATTTACCTTATATTACACTGCCCGCCCTCACTTCATTTCGGAACAGTAGTTCCACTGTCTACCAATAGATGGCGCTGGGGCTAGATTGCATCGCGCTTGTGTTTCGCTTTTTCGGTTTGTATATAAGGTTTGCCGGTGTCTATAGAACTTATCTCTTTATATAAAAACTAAAGTCTAAAGTGACTTAGAATCACGTCCCATTTAATCATCGAACCTGTCTATATTTTCCTGTACAAACTTTTCCACGGAAGCAGCTATTAAAATGTCAGAAGCCAAGCCACCCATCGGCAGTCGCCCAACTGAAGTATAGATACAAGAATTTCTTTTCGCTGAGGCAAGGTACTGTGTCATGCAAATTAAGTCATTTACATGCCTTTCGTTCGACAAACCTTTCATAACTTTTGGGTAACTTTCAGTTTTTTATTTTTCGTATCACTTTTACATAATGATGACTGAAATCACGGATAGGTAAATGATATCACTTACTTACTCGTTTATCGATTAGCGTTACGAATTCAAATGTACTTTTAAACTTGTTGTTATATCAACTAGCTTGTTACTAAAACTAGATTGTGAACTTGAGTCACTGAATGAATAAAATATTATGTTTATACATTGTTAGGCAGTTTATTACCATAATCAAGGTAACAATGGTCTCCGTAGAGTCCCATTAACGTAATTGCTATAATATAGGTATCTTTGATTTGATTCGATTGAAGTTAAGTACTAAAAGCTAAGTAATTCCTTAAATTATGTAGGTAGGTAGGTTTACATTTTGATTACATTTTTTTTTTGCATCAAACCGAAGTAATTCCTTAAATAATGTAAGTAGTACTTAGGTTTAGGTCTTGATTACATTTTTTTTGCATACGAAACCGGTGTAAGTCGGTAGGTACATAACAACGACACAGTAGTGACCTGTCCTATGTGTGAAAGGATCGTAGGTTCGACTTTGCCAGGGACATCGATGTGATGAATTTGGGCTAGTCTGGGTGTTAGTTATCAATGTTTAAAGTAATATTTGTAATTCTTTTGTTGTCAGATTCCACAAATATTTTAAAGCTAGTACCGATCCAGTTTAATATTTAATATCTTTTATGAATTTATATTCAAAATTATTTTTTTCTATAGTAATATCATCAAGTCTTTTGTTGACATTTTTAGCTCCTAATCATAACTTATTACCTACTTATCTTTTACTTTACTCGTATACTACGAGTGCGGCAAACTCCAACAATTAAGCCACGTGTAATGTAGCTAGGTAGATCGAAGTCTTCGCTTAGCGCCCAAACCTCGTGGGTAGGTACCTATAATATAAGGCGCTTAACCGAGGGTTAGCGTGAGCTTGCACTACTATTTTACACGTCATATTTTTGATAAGTCTTTTAGATTTAGTTGCTAACATAGGTACCTATTCGTATATGGTAATTCAATATAATATACAAAATGAATTTATTATCACTATCCAAATTTTAAGCTTGACTCAGAATCTGTAAGTGTACGTACAGCTCTCTCCGAGAAAAATTAGTCGAAAATACGATAAAAATTTTGAACTTCTCATACTAAGTATTATACTCGTAGATCCCGTGATCATTCTGATTTGTATAAAAAGTAAAAAAAAAATAAACACAGCACAGGCTCTGCTTCACGCCGGGTGTCAGTGAGGCCATGGTATCACTCCGATTGAGCCGGCCCATTCATGCCGAAGCGTGACTCTCCCACGGTTAAACCTACTTTAACGTTCTTTTTGATTGGCCTACCATGCACCGCTCTCCAATACAGGATGTATCAGTAAACCCTATATCCTTTTAAATACTTCTTCTACTAAATTTTCTGAACAACATTGTGTCTATGACTTTTAAATTCGTCGAATATTTTATCGACTCCCCATACAAAAGTAACAAGTCACGTGGCTGATTTTGTATTAAAAGATGTTTTTTTACCTGCGATGATTTTAAGGGTGTAGGTAGTAATAATATATGTACCTACTTAAGTACTTTTAGTTGTACTATTATGTATTCTGTGCTTTCAGGTACCTAATGGATGAATTCTATGTGTGAGAGAGCGTAGGTAAGTAATACGAGCATTAAGTAGGTACCTACATTTCCAGCACATGTTGTGCTCGTTTCTCGGCACGGATTGAAGTAAAATCAAACGGTGTAGTCACGTGTGATACGAATCCAAGACCACGCTCACAGCTAAACCGTTGCGTGAGCGCTCTCGACGATTTTTACATTAGAACGTTTGATAACGTTTAGTTGCATAGATTACAACTAGATTTATATCCTTGCCGCCACAAACGAGTATTTTAACTGCGGCAAGATCCTCGAGATTCGTGTCAAGCCCAAATAAAAGAGGGACTATAAAGCTGCTTATCATAGCGGATGGACGGCAGCAGCTATCTACTCTATTATATCTCACGCTAGGTAGGTACAGCGTTTACAGAACTATTCTTTAGATAGATCTCTTTAGGATAACGTACCTTCTGTTAAGAGATATCTTTGGGTAATTGCTCTTGATCTCGAAAATGCTGATATGTGGTTATAATACAGCCAATTAGGTGAACGTATGTCTACTTATTGAGTAGGTATGAGGTTAGATAGGCATGTGAGTGTGACTCAAGATTGCGGCCCAGATTGAAGGGCATGGAAGCGCGAGAGACTGATGGTTAGATAAGATAAGATGTAAAGTAGGTACATGGATATAGAATACCTACTACCCACATATTTATATGTAGGTAGTTTCAATAGACTACCTAGCTATTTAGATAGCTAGAAGGCAGGACTCTAGAAAAATGTTAATGAAGGATTAAATTAGCCAGGCTATGTAATACAAGACACAATGTATGTACATCAATAGGGGTCTAGGGGGGGTGTCTTTTTTATCATATAATTGATTGAATTGACAAGCAATACCTACTTAAATAATTTTGAATTTTGTAGTCACGTAATTACATATTTATATTAAAACCGCACCTGATGGAACATGACGATGAGATCTACGATGACACACGTTAGCCTAGAAGATGCTTGTTCTCTCTTGCCTTAAAGATATCCAAATTATAGTGGTCAGGAAAAACGGACCATGGCAGGGAGTAGGTACCTACTTTATATTATTATTGTGTCCCTCGTGCGCATTTAAGCATTATCAGATTGTCAAAAGTAACAGCACTACACTTGGATAACATTTCATTTTCATTTCATTCTATCGGCCATAGTGAAATTGTGACGAAGTTAGACAAATTACCTTTCTTTTTCAAGAAAATCATTTTATCTAGCCAAGGTTTTAACCGCGTGCCGACGATGTCGTAGTAACTAAAACAAAGGCTATTAAAGTTTGTTTACTTATTTCATTGCCAGTGCCGCTGGTCGCTTATTACCATAGACTGTCGATTGATTAAAAAATTGATAAGCAGAAAATACACTTGACCTTGTCTCTAGTAGAAAGATTAGCATAAACATGCTAGCAAAATCACTATTGAAAAAAGAAAGGTATACCGAACTTACACCACGTTCTCCCGATATGTAGGTATGTATACTTCCCCGCAGCCAAAAGCCAGCCAAGTAGAAATTGCCCAATCCAGTTAATATTCCTGTATCCTATAGCAGAAACATCTAAATCACTCAACCCGCAAATCCCATACTTGTAGGTACTATAAGGTAAGTATTCTGTGGCCTTACTCAAATACGAATAAACCACAGAACCCTTAGAACCGAACTTGGAAAAAAAACCTATATCTACATAAAGGTTGTCGAGAAGAAATCGCAACAAGGGATTTGACCGCCTTTTTGCAGTGTCTTTGTTATTGTAACCCTTAAACCTGTATTCAGAATGAACCATAGGTAGATACAAGATTGCCCATCCCCATGTTATGAGTTGGCTTGATCGATCTCAAATTCATTGAACAGCTAACAGTAAGGACATGTTGAGCTAGTGATATACCCACAATGGCAATAGGTATGAATTAAGTGTATCAATTGCACACAAGACGCATCAACAACGCAACACGGCGTAGCGGAAAATTGCGCCGCACTAGTTTCAATATAGGTAGGTATACTACCCTCGACAAGGCAACAAAGGTACCTACTGATATAGGTGTCTAAGTAATATGAATTTTATAAAATGTTTTACTCGTAGATCCCATGTTAGAGAGAGAGAGAGGGAGAGATGGCAGAAGCCAAGAGAAACCCGATCAGGGCTTTAGCTACATCTGCGGCTGCTTTTGCTGCCTTAGGAGTCCAAACATCTTTCCAGTTCTGATAATCCAAAGCGATGTAAGTATGGCTTTAGACGCTACCAGAACCCAGGCTGGTAATTGCAATAGAGCCAAGCATATCTGACCTTCGCAACCCTTCTAGCAGCTCAGAAAAGAAAAGAAGTTGACTGTGTTTCAACGTTCTCTGCGCCCGATGTTCGGACTTGTTGGAACGTTTGTAAGTAGTTCTGTGGTAATTTGCATGACCCTCTGACCTAGCAGAGGGCACAGCGTAACATGTCAAAGGCAGCGGGTTCTATGAAAGGGCCTGAAAATACTAGACAAGGGATTGTTTGTCTATGGACCTGTAACTGGTCCATATCCAATCTGTGGAGTTTATTGGATCATTTTTAAAACATTATTAATTAACACGTGGCAAAGATACCTAGACTGGGACAGTAGGACTCAGTGAACTAGAAAAAAATATACACAAGATGTACGGTAAACACATGTTCTACTAAACAATCTGAACGACATTTGTAGATACAGGGACTTTTGGAAATTCGCAAAAAAAAAATCAACTATTCATACAAAAGTCGGTCACGCGGCTTAGTAACTTTGTATGAGGAGTCGAAAACAATTTCCATAAAGCAACCATCCAAAACCAAAGTGGTTAATGCTAAAAAACTCACATCGTTGAAATACGCCTGCTCTAGCTTCTGCCTCGACTTGTTCGCTTTGCTATATTCTGGAAGGCTAGACTGGCGCCGTACGCGCAGTCTCTGCTCTCTTTCCATTGTCATCAAGTCGGACTTTTGAGACAGCACTAAATAGTGCAAGCGGTGAACAATATCCATCTTGCTGCCGTTAGTCCACGTAACTGATCACTGACTCACAGTTTGAAACTTGAAGGTCAAGTTCACCGCGCTTCACGAATTAGAAAAAAATAATTAAAATCTAGAACAATTATTTTTTTAATATAAAATATTATAAAACAGTGCTGGCTGGTTTTAAGAATTGTTACGTAAGGGTATATTTTTTTTGTTTACGCGCGTAGTTTTGTTCGGTCGGCCACCCGCCCCGCTTCTCTGGGCGGGCGCGTCGTGACTGCCGGAGCCCCGGAGGGCGCCGGATGTGGCGTGGCGGCGCTCTCGCCCGTCGCTCGGCAACCGCTTGCAAACAACACGCAATTCTTACATCGTATCGCAATGTGATTAACATTACTTTTTAGTTACTTAGTTGGAAGTTGTTAGGCCGTACCTAAACTACCTAAGTAACTTAGGTACATTAATGCTTAAACGCTACATTTAGGTAGGCTAAGAATGTGTAAAAATATTTCAAGCACTAGCACTAATTTACATTGTCTGATAGTGATGGTGGCGCGAGCGTACTACTTCAAAAACCTCAAACCCAACTTGCTACTTTTTGGTCTAAAGGTCTAACAGAGGACTTACCCTCTGATAGACCTTAGGTATTTAATAAGAATAAATACCAACACGCAAGTTGATATCTTTAGGTACTATAGGATTAAATATTGTAATATCAAATCTCTTGATTTCTAGCCAAGTCCTGCTGTTATATTTTATCGCTGCGGAATCGCTCCATGGGGGTCATTTCCGCGTTTCTTGGCAAAAAACCACTACAGCTTGCGCCAGCAATCAAGCAAGATTCTCCCTTGACCTCTTGTTGTCACCAACTTCCTAGTTGCAAAGGTCTATCACAGAGTTAGGCACGTGGGCATGACATGGCAATTTGAAGAAGTAAATATGCAAGATTAGAATTTACTAGTGGCCCGCCCTCACTTCACTTCGGGACCGTAGTTCAAAAATTAACCAATAGATGGCGCTGGGCGTCAATTGCATTGTGCTTGCGTTTCGTGTTTTCGGTTATACATAATAAGACTTGTCGTTGTCTTTAGAAGTTATCCATTTATAAATAGTATAGATAATAGGTAGGCACAAGTAAATAATAAAGGTAGGTTTGCCAGACGTCCGGATAAAGTCAGATATAGTTAAGCTTTTTGGTTACGTGTCCGGCCAAATATGACGGTGTCCGGATTTTATTAAGCTTATTGTGCAGGGGCACTACGACAAGGCCCTGTCTCGTAGATTCTCACACATTTTTTTAGTCCAACCCATAAGTTTACCCACCCATTAACTTACATAACATAGGAAGTGGTTTCATGTTCTGTAGTAGGTATATTCTTAGTGATTTGTTTGTCGGATAGGAAATACTTAGTTTGCGCAAGACACACTCCAAAAATATTTGTAAAACCCTCTCTATATTTAAAATTTTGCTTTAAAAAAAGAGAACGATAAAACTGCCACTGAAAATTAATTTCCTTTGCATCAATCAACTCAAATAAAAAATAACATTCAAACAACTTATTATCATAAGCATAAAAATCAATGGTGCGGAACCGAGAGTCCTTATTATAATTACCAGTTACCTACTACTAATTAATATTTTCTTATTTAATCTGTGTAGATAGAAATAAAATTTAATTAAAGTACAAACTAAAATATACAGATAAGAGTCAATAATAATGTCCATTAATCTTTGGAACTGGCACACGCCCCATGATAACCCCACCACACCCTACGCCGATTGATAAACAAATTCATTAACTGGTCGAATGTCTGCTTACTCATCAATTTCATAGCCCAACGAATCATCATGAGTATACTAGTCATAAAACTACTTAATAAAAATGTAAAAGCTGTCTATAAGTAGGTACCTACGTACAATCAAAAACAGCAGGTAACTGAAGATGACTGCCCTAGGTGGTTTCTTGTCTATTTGTTCGCGCTAATTTCAGAAACTAACTAGGTACCTACTGAACGGATTTTAATGAAACTTTTTCTATTTGATGCTTGGGCAATATAATGTAGATAGGTCCTACTTACCTATAGGCCCTATATGTATCACATACATTGTCATGGTCTCAAAGTAAGGTTTTCCCTTGGGCTATGGAAACCAGAAATAACGAAGGAACCACAAACACCCAGACCCAACACAAATACCTATCTGTTTCATCAACTAACATTTTGGTGTTGGTGCGAGAATCAAACCCGCGATCCTTCGTCTCAACTGGCGCTCAAACGATTGCTAGTGCAATCGTCTCATGATTTGTTTTAAAAAAAAAGTGGCAAACCAATATACACGCGAGCGGAAATTCTGTCCCTGCAGGCATCCACTTATTAATAATCCTATCCTAACTCTGACCAGGAATGGAAAAAAGCTGTGTTTCTAAGATTTTATGTGGCTATTCAGCAAAAGTTTGACCAATTTCCACAGTGAAACGCATCTTAAGGGTCCTATGAGTATGAAACCTTATTCATACTCTTAGGTAGGATTTTGGTTTGACCTGAATTATTCAATAAAAGTATAAAATATTGTTTTATAATTTATTAGTAAGGCAGGAAAATCGACCTCATGCCAACTCAAAATATAAATAAATCTGTGTCAAAGATAGATCAGAGACAAATATTATACAAAGTCAGAAAAACCACAATATTTGAGCTTTTAACAAGTGTGTAAATATGTAAAGATTTCATTTGAATACATTCAACAACAGTAATAAATTGCTTTAAAGCCCTTAATTAGTTACATATTTACATACAAAGTATCCCAACACAATATTGTGCGTAGAATTATTATACCATAGAAAAACAAAACATCAAACTCAATACATACTTAAATTTAGTATAATAGTATTAATAGGAAACCCACCACAACAATAGACAAGTCATAGGTATCTAAAATTTTTGGTGGATAATTAATTTAAGAAAATATTTCGCATTTATCTTCGGTCTTGCTTAAAGATAGGTTTATGCCTTGGCATTTTGGGCGGCTCGAAATAATATGGCCAGAATAAACCCATCTCCAGTCACTGTTTATTTTATTTTTATGTTTTTCTCTTCTTAAGTGTATTGTTGTAGCGAAACTTTTTAAAATAGGTACTTAGTAGTAATTATACACACGAGTCCTCATGGAAAAATATTCAGGTTGAAATTTACTTTCAGAAGGCCTATTCAAAAAAGAAAATGACACAAATGTGTACAGTCAAGTAATTGAAAAACGACCCTAAAATTTATAGAATTTAACATTACAATATATCCTGTCATCATAACTTAAGTAAACAAAACTTGTTTCTAAAATTACATCATTATCTATCATACCATATTAAATAGCCAGTTTTAGAATCACTATTAGCATTGTGCTTAGACCAACACAGCTTTGCTGATAATAACAGGTACCCATTATGTAATGGACAAAATCAAATGTTCAATTCTCAAATCCCATAATCAAGAATAACAAACATTCCTAGTTTAACAAGAGTTATTATTAACTTTGTAAGATACATCTTAATATAGTCAAATCAAACAGTAACAGGTTACATAAATTATTATGATAATTTAATTAAGTTCTCATTTAATTCCTTTAGGTATTTTTTAATAGATGGCCATATGTAACTTTATGCTTTGGATTACTAAAGAATCAATGGAACTATATTTTAAATGATAATAACATTATAACACATTATTTTATTATGAACTGAACTTTTTATTTTAATGCACTGCCATTGCAGGTACAAAAAGCCTAAGTTACTGCTAAGGATTTTTTGATATGAAGCACTGTTTGAAATAAAGAAAATAAAATGTATGTACTTTAATTCAACAAAAAACAAAACAAAGAAACATTCTAAATTTAAATTTAATTAAGCAGTGACATTATGGTAATTGAATTTTATGAGATGTTTTGGCAATAAAATTTTAGTAACAGTACATATTGTTTTTGTTTTAAAATGTTTCTTACTACCGTCTTAGTTATGAAATAATTAAAAAGTTAAAGAAGACCTCAAAATGGTAACAAAAATATATTCATAATACTACATCAGTGCTAGTGTGAAAACCATTAAATTGAATTAGAACCCATGCAACTATTTATACTGGGGTACAAAACTGTCATTTTATTCATAAAAATAGTTTACCACATTATAAGTTATTTACAAAATAAGTAGTACAAAATGTACTCACAATTCCTTATTGTACTAAGTGACCTAAATAATATCTTAGTAAAAAATTATGCTTCAGCTATTTTAGATTTACCATTTAACTTTCCAAGTTGACCTAGCATCAGCACCGTGTTTATTAAATTTTCTGAATAAATACGCTGGTTGGTTTCCATTCTTCTAAGCTTTTGTACAACATACTTAGAGAAAAATTCAAGTTCATTTTCATTTCCATGAGCTCTTGAATCGGGTTCATCAAAACTGCGTTTACGTTTGGAGCCTTTTGGACTTGTATGAGTAGTTGACGTTTTGGCTTTGCGTTTTGATCCTTCATTTTCACTGCTGTTACTGTTAACAAATGCTAAGTTGAGGTCTTCTCCTAAGTCATTTGCTTCTTCCTCATTAAGGTGAATTGTGAGATCGTCTGGCACGGTCACCATTGGAACATGGTTATCGGAGAACAAAGGAGAGGGTAGAAAAGATACACGTTTTCGAACTTTAACAGCCATGTTTTTTGGCTTATCTATGTTTTCAGATACTGCAGCCACTGTATGCCTCCGATTTACTTTGTCTTTTTTCAGTTCATTGTTGTGTAAACGGCTACCAGTTTGCTTGTTACTCCAAAAGTTTACTTTTATTTTGGGTTTTGGTTTGGGTTTCTGTTCAGCTTTGGGTTTAGTAAGTACTGTGGGAAATTTGTATCGAATATCATCATCATCATTGATCACCTTTTCTGTTTTCTTAGCACTTGGTGGTTTTGAAAGTTTGTTGAAATAATCTGCATTTAATTTGTAGCGGATGTTGTCATCATCTGATTGGTATCCATTTTTTCTAGATGCTTTATCCCCCACAGGCTTCATTTTATAAATAAGTATTTCGCTTGCTGATCTGGTTTAAATTATTATACTAATTACTAGCACCTGAAAACAAAAACAATAAATGATTAAGTTTTCATACAGAACAAGTTAAAATACAAATCTATACATAATTCAAATATAATATTCTTTAAAAGTAAACATATAGCCCGATGCTTTTCTTAAATTAGGATGTTATGTAGGCATTCAAAATCATAGGTAAAAATTGACTAGGTGTTTGTCTAAATTCCCGCCCAAACATCGCCGACGAAATTCGAAGTCTTTCAAACTAAATTGAAATAAAATAACACTTTAAACGCTATGAACAGAATTTCAATGAACGGCAACAGGCAACTGTATAGTTATTTATAAAGATGCCCTTCGCCATCCGTTAAAAAAATCAAGATAAAAACAATTTGAGGTTATGTTTTTCTATGATAAAAAACATTAACAAAGTTATATTTTTGAATGAATGTGAAGTAAATATACCTAATAATTCGTTATTCTAAATGATTTACTCTATTAATATGCAATGTAGATTGCATGTCAGGAAGGGAAATACGATTTAACTGATCTACACCATTCAAGCGCAATAGTGTTACATAACAACATGTTTCTCGTTATAAAACTTACCTTCGTATAATTTCATTACTAAATAGTTTGTATTTATTCACTTAACACTTCACAGAAACCAATAATAAATAAATCCACGACTACAAACACGACACGCACCACTCAGTTTCATGACGCAAAATAGTTTTGTATTCGCCCGCAAGTGGCGCTGATCGCTTGACGCGGGAAAACTTTATGGGAGCGTTCGTAGCGAGTGTTATTAATTTTACGAAAAACATTTTTCTGTCCCATTATTATTCCAAAATACTATTAAGACAAAATAAGTAAAATAAACTTTTTAGATCGGTATAAAACGATTGTTTTATATTTTTGAGTATTTTGTACTAGTTGTTAATAAGTAGGTACCTAAATGACAAATTATTGTGCTACAATAATATCCGTACAGTCGGACGGAAGATTTACTAAAAAAAACAAATTCAGCGACTTACTCAATTATACCTACTCAGCTATCTGTACTACATCATTTTTTAGTTTAAACTAACGAAATATACTTAATTTCGTTCGTTTCGTGCATCAAAATCTTTGCAGTCCTCCTACATAATGGTGAAGAACGTGATGATACAGTGTCCCTACCTTACCTAGTCCTACCTTAAGTCGTTTATAAGACCATTATTACCTAAATTAATATTACCTACTTCCATGTCATTGCTAATACGATGGGATTAGGCCACCACGCTTGCCTAATACGGATTGATGATTACAAATCCAAGCTATTTTCGAAAAATTTTAAACATACCTACCTACTTTTTGCTCGACCGAATCCGGGACCCCGAAATCACGGCCCAGTAGGTACTTACCTAAACCATTAGACCATCGTATTAGCGATGACTAGGCCAGGCTGTCAATAGGGAACAAGCCACCTACTTACTTGTTTTGAAAAAAAAATAGCCTGATCAATTTATACAGGCTACTGTTTTGGGAGAAACTAATATGTGGATACAAGGTGAGATAAGAATCGATTGATAAAGACAAATTTGAACATTTTTACTTTGATGTGTGGTAGGTAGTCCGTGAGGTATGCAAGAAAATAAACATAGGTCGGTACTAATCCATCGCGCGGCTGCTCGTAAGTAGCCAACCCAGCCCATTGAAAGCTAGCCATAGAAAGATACTTATATACAGTTTTTGCTGTTATTATGTAAAAAATGGGCAATGGGCAACAACAATCAATACATTATTTTCGAGCTACTTAGGTACCCAGGGTGTAAGTTAGTAGCTCGAAAATATTGATTGGTGTACTAGATAAGCGGCATGGCTACGTCATATTCTTTAAGTACATACCTAGGCTAGGTAACTGTTTAATCTAACGTTACCGTTACTTATCTACTTATTACAAATCATTACGAGTTACTGTTATAGTACTACTCAACTACTCAAGCATAGCTCTTTATAGAATTATGAAAAGCGCTCTTGCGAAATATTTTGCTGTCACACACTCATCGCATCTAACACAAAATAATCTTTAGATCTACCTTCGCTCTATTTTTTTGCCTTTGTCCTTTGACAGTGTGATCTTCTGATGATCTAGCTAAGTAGATGTCACTTAGAGAAGTGAAAAGTGAAAATTGAAATACAAAATTATAGGTAAAGAACTCGAAGAAAATCCACTTAAGGTTTCGTTAGATTTTTTTTTAATTCAATTTATTTATACCAGTTAAAACCGGCCCTGAATGATTTGGACCTGACAAACAAATGACCATTCCTCACTTGGTTGGAAGTGTTTTGTTCCCGTCGTTACCTATTTCACGGTCGTCATTTTCCGCAACTGTGGCTTTCATCATTCCTTTCATGTTTCTATCAAAACCATGCGCGGAGGGAAGGTCAACAAAGTCATACAAAACAAGCTTTATGAATGTCTTCCGCTAGCTTTTAATGAATAGCAGCTATATGTACCTATTTTAAATCAGTAAAGGGATTCTTGCCCGTAAGGAAACGTAACTTAAACAGATATATACTTTTAAGACATTCGTAAACTATTACATAACTGGAGTTAAGTCAAGTTCAAGTCCCGGTTCCACGTTTTAGTTTTTAGGTAGGTATTTCTTTTAATGCTATGGAACCAACCTTTCTTATAGTATAAGTATCGATTTCAAGTAAATACCCTATGAAATCAATTTATTTAAACTTCTTTCAAAAAAACATACGTACAAAGAAGTAGCAACCAGTCCTTTCAGTATAAGGCATGAGACTTATCAATATTTTTCTGAAAACCTTTCGGTCACATATTTTTATAGAATAAATCCCAAACAAAGGATTTTGTAACGTAGCTTCCAATATTATTCTTATTAATCTTAATACCTACATCTAACTAGGCAGGTACTTACCATATGATTCTTCATAGAAATAAGAAAAGCGCTCTTGCGAAATATTTGCTGTCACACACTCATCGCATCTAACACAAAATAATCTTTAGATCTACCTACGCTCTATTTTTTTGCCTTTGTCCTTTGACAGTGTGATCTTCTGATGATCTAGCTACGTAGATGTCACTTAGAGAAGTGAAAAGTGAAAATTGAAATACAAAATTATAGGTAAAGAACTCGAAGAAAATCCACTTAAGGTTTCGTTAGATTCTGTAAAAAAGAGTTTTTTTTAATTCAATTTATTTATACCAGTTAAAACCGGCCCTGAATGATTTGGACCTGACAAACAAATGACCATTCCTCACTTGGTTGGAAGTGTTTTGTTCCCGTCGTTACCTATTTCACGGTCGTCATTTTCCGCAACTGTGGCTTTCATCATTCCTTTCATGTTTCTATCAAAACCATGCGCGGAGGGAAGGTCAACAAAGTCATACAAAACAAGCTTTATGAATGTCTTCCGCTAGCTTTTAATGAATAGCAGCTATATGTACCTATTTTAAATCAGTAAAGGGATTCTTGCCCGTAAGGAAACGTAACTTAAACTGATATATAATTTTAAGACATTCGTAAACTATTACATAACTGGAGTTAAGTCAAGTTCAAGTCCCGGTTCCACGTTTTAGTTTTTAGGTAGGTATTTCTTTTAATGCTATGGAACCAACCTTTCTTATAGTTTATGTATCGATTTCAAGTAAATACCCTATGAAATCAATTTATTTAAACTTCTTTCAAAAAAACATACGTACAAAGAAGTAGCAACCAGTCCTTTCAGTATAAGGCATGAGACTTATCAATATTTTTCTGAAAACCTTTCGGTCACATATTTTTATAGAATAAATCCCAAACAAAGGATTTTGTAACGTAGCTTCCAATATTATTCTTATTAATCTTAATACCTACATCTAACTAGGCAGGTACTTACCATATGATTCTTCATAGAAATAAGAAAAGCGCTCTTGCGAAATATTTTGCTGTCACACACTCGACGCATCTAACACAAAATAATCTTTAGATCTACCTACGCTCTATTTTTTTGCCTTTGTCCTTTGACAGTGTGATCTTCTGATGATCTAGCTACGTAGATGTCACTTAGAGAAGTGAACACACATCATTGGTTTTTGAATATTGACATATAAAATTATAGGTAAAGAACTCGAAGAAAATCCACTTTCGTTAGATTCTGTAAAAAAGAGTCTTTTTTTAATTCAATTTATTTATACCAGTTAAAACCGGCCCTGAATGATTTGGACCTGACAAACAAATGACCATTCCTCACTTGGTTGGAAGTGTTTTGTTCCCGTCGTTACCTATTTCACGGTCGTCATTTTCCGCAACTGTGGCTTTCATCATTCCTTTCATGTTTCTATCAAAACCATGCGCGGAGGGAAGGTCAACAAAGTCATACAAAACAAGCTTTATGAATGTCTTCCGCTAGCTTTTAATGAATAGCAGCTATATGTACCTATTTTAAATCAGTAAAGGGATTCTTGCCCGTAAGGAAACGTAACTTAAACATGATATATACTTTTAAGACATTCGTAAACTATTACATAACTGGAGTTAAGTCAAGTTCAAGTCCCGGTTCCACGTTTTAGTTTTTAGGTAGTTATTTTTTTAATGCTATGGAACCAACCTTTCATATAGTAAAGTATCGATTTCAAGTAAATACCCTATGAAATCAATTTATTTAAACTTCTTTCAAAAAAACATACGTACAAAGAAGTAGCAACCAGTCCTTCTAGTATAAGGCATGAGACTTATCAATATTTTTCTGAAAACCTTTCGGTCACATATTTTTTATAGAATAAATCCCAAACAAAGGATTTTGTTACGTAGCTTCCAATATTATTCTTATTAATCTTAATACCTACATCTAACTAGGCAGGTACTTACCATATGATTCTTCATAGAAATCCAGCCCATCTTGGCACGAAACTTTATTTTTCTTTTGTTTTCCGTGATTAAAGTCTGAATGTAATGTTTATTTATGTTTAAAACGGACGGAGCTCGTTTTAAAACGCGATAAGTATTATATTTTTGTTTTTAAAGCGAAAACTGCAGATTAGATAGTCCCGTAGGTTATGTCGGTCCGCGAGATCTTCTCTCAGACTGAGTGGGAAGCTGTGCGCAATGCGACACTGCTCACTCGAAAACATAAAATTGTATTGTTCTGCAAGTGGACTAAAAATATTTTTGAAAATAAAAATACTATCAAGTCATCCAAACAATTTCACTAATTACAATAATCTGAAATAAATTAAGAATACGCTGTCTAATGTGTTCTTGAAAATAATTTGCAACTCAAAACAGAGGCAAGTAACGCTAACAACCACATCACGATTAAATTAAACTCGTAAAAAACAAGAACCCATTATTTCCAAGACTTGAAAAATACACAGGGAAACTTAGTTATTATTTATTTTACTTACCTTAATAATCCTAGTCCCGTCCGTGGCGGGAAAATTGTAACTATTGATTGAGGTGCTAGAAGCTAGATTCGCATGTGCAGTAAGTGCCCGGACGAGCGGGCGTGCGCAGTACTTGCCATTCAGACAGGTGCCTTTCGTCGTGGCAACCATTGTTTACAAGATAACGAGCAGCCACTTATTCGGTTGATCGAACATTTCGCCGTAACGAGCTATTGTCATAAAATTAATAGAGGTAGTTTGAATTGGTAGTGTATTTATTAAGTTTCATTATTTTTACAACTTGTAACTTTCTTGCTCTACAGTAGTAGGTATCTACCTTTGTGCAGTTAGATATTGCCAGTTCCAACTTCTGTTACAAATTAAATACTATGATATTCTGCTTTGATACTTTGATGGTAAGGATTTTCTTTATTTTCCGTAGCGCGTAGCACTGCTACGTAGCTGCAACTAAGTACATAGGTAGGTACTACAACAACCTATAATACGCACAGCCACGTAGCCGTCTGTCAGTCCAGTCAAATGCATAAATTTGCATAATTATTCTACAAGGCAAAAGTCGTAGTTGTGAATATAGCTACATAAACATAAAATCTATACCTAGTACGACCGTAGTCTCGTAGCAGTCTTATTAATTCTGTAATGTTATTAGGGTACCTATTTTGCTATATTAAACGCGTAAGATTTATTGAAGTTAAGAAAGATTAAACTAATCGGATACTTTTCATTTACAATTGCATTAATATTATTCTTGATAAGTGAGTAAGTAGATTACTATCTAAATAACTGTCTTTGGTTTGTATAAAAAAATACAAAATGTTACATATTTTGTGCCTACATTTTTTACGCTACGAATTTGTTGTTGTTAATTAATAATTTTTAAAATTATATTAGTACTTACTTGAGCTCTAACTGCAGCTAGATGTAACTGGGTCGCCCGGTAGTCGTACTTCTTCATTGATATGTCCTCCTGTTATAACATCAAAATAATATTAGTCCAATAATAATAAAATAAGGTAGGTACTTACTTTATATCTACTAATAAGAAAAGATACAAAATATATTATATTTTAAGACCAAATAAAATAATAAATTAATATCCGGTTACTTTAAAACGTTAAAGTAGCCAAAATTATTGAATTTTAACATAATAATATCAAAATAAAATACATTTGGTTCATTAATTGATGAGATAGGTTCTAACCCGACGTGTGGTGGTCTTTACCAAGCCACCCAATTTATACGTCAAATATTTTCATGTAATATTTTTTTATCTCTACTTCGTACGAATACGAATCTACTACTTCGAATATTGTGTTGTCTAAGTGTTCGTTATTTTTGTTTTAATAAGGTGGTGTTCTAACCAAACAGAAACTTAATTAAACAAAGAGATTATTACTCAATCCATCGGTTAATTTCACAACTAGTCCGTTTCTCTCTACTCACCGGAAAAAAAAACTATTTATTTTCCAAATTTGAAAAAGTCCTAAATAAATATGGTCAACTGTACCTCCATCAAGATTGCGTGTCAACGCCATCTAGTTTTTAATTGAAGCAACTTCTAGTTTCTATGTGCTTTCTGCAACGTTTAATCGTGTTTTATGTCATGTCCGAGTCAATGGATAGATGGCTCTGCTAGTTTGAATACTAATGTCTTTAGCGGGAAATCAGAACGTAAAGTTTTGAATTCGTAAAACTTGCACAGAAAATGTAAGTTTGTAGGTATGTAGGTAATTTTGTAAATAATAATGCCTACCTACCTAAACATAATAATTATTATAGTCCACTAAATTAAGGTTTACACAATGCCTCAAATCCGGTAGACCTGATTTTTTGGAGAATAAAACAAGTTTGTGATCTTGAATGCCGAATACAATTTTTGTCAAAAAGTAAAAATAACCGCGAAAGGTCGTTTTTTTTTTAATCATGGCGATTTGAGCACTAAGAACTAGTTTTTGAATCATCTATCCTAGGACATGCTCAAAATACCTAAGCAAATTTTTGCTACAATACGATACTCAAATTGTATCAGTAGATCTAATGGCTTTTCAGATTAGACCTTTCAAGGTTACTGGAATCTTAAACCAACGTGATTTTTACATTAGCCACACCCTACGCAACTTTGTCAAAAATCTAAAAAGCTACAAAAAAACACGTTTACATTAAGTTTGTTAGCAAACGCATTTTTGAAAAATATTTTACTAGAAAGGGAAACCAACTGCCTTTATTTTGATTTAATGATTCTCTCCAATAGCAATCTGAGCGTTAATTTTTAATGAGGTTGAATCACCGGCTCTACTTGAAAGGATGCTTGTGCTGTGTGGTTGAAAATCTTTTATTATAATTAAAATATACACAGTAAATAACAATATTAAGGTTAACAACCCATTAAAGGATAATCATGTTGCGATATCCAGGGGAGCCGGCTTTTACAAAACGTCATGGGTGTTCATCTGAAGACTCTAAAAAGTGGCGATATGTGAGAAAACAAATATGGTACATATTCTACTTTTTATATGATTATATTATTAAGTAATGGTATCTATGGGCGGCGGCAATCGCTTACTATCAGGTGATCCGTCTGCTCTTCTGCCATCATATAAAAAAAAGTAATATAAATGTACCTACTACCTAGTTAGGTATTTGAAAAGTGTGGGTAGGTATATTATATAATATACGTCCCGTGTTATCAAACTCATTTGTGTCGAACACAATATTTAGGAGGTGGAAATGTGAACTCCCGATTTTCATTAATACGTTCTTAATTACCCATCACGGCCTAATAGAGTTGCGGTCCGTACGGTACTTCACCCAGAAATAAATGACCTGTCAATACCAGCCGTGTATGTACAAGTATACCTGTGTCTAATATTTGCGTCAGGTATAGGTAGAGACCTTGATTAGCTAATTATGACAGCTATGCTCAGCTAAAATCACGTTGATTTGAGATCGCATTGAAAGTGGACATAAAGATGGTCCAAAATTCAAAAAGGGAACTAACTCCACCTGTGACACCTGGGGGCACTCGACTGACTCGACGTTGAAGTTGAATTATTTAGAGATTTCATGCATTATTTTGTTCATACAAAATTAAATGATGTTTAATACCTAAGTACGTACGTAGGTATGCAGAAGGTTTGTTCCTTTTTGAACTTAGATAATGCAATGCGTCACGTACGGAGCGTCAGACTCTCAGTTCTCTCTTCTTAGAAAGGGACAGAAAGGGTTCCCTCCCCGCTTTGAAAAGGACAGGTTTTACAGAAAGACTGAAGCATTTTTACTTCTTCTTCTACTAGCAATGATGTAGGGACATGGTTAATACATAAGTATTAACTAAGGTAAGAACGTGTCTCTTTAATCACTCGATGTTGGCAGAGTTAAGTGTGCTCGTTATAGCACGATAGCAGCCATTAGTAAAAAAAAGAATATTGAAGAAATTATTCACTAATTATTTAATGTCACCTGAACTCTTCAGTTAAGTATCCTCTACGAATTGTGATACGCTTTCAAGGTAAGACTAACGTAAATACTTAATGTTATTTTGTTAATCAAAAACGATAACACATCAATATAATATTATCTGTAGGTACAACATGATGGAATAGGAAGAAACCTGGAATCCAAATCAACGATACCAACATAATTATACTTAAATGAAATATACCTACAGATTTGTTCGTGATCTTGGAGTTCATGGCAAAAAAATCGTTTCACGCATCGTATGTATTGGCATTGTACGTTTCAGCTTGTTATATAATTTACCAAACACCATAATAAAACGTTGAAAATATAGGTAAGGTACATACTTGTATCTCGTTGACTTTTCCATAGATACTGCTCTCGAGACTCCTGTTTTGATGGCGTAGAAGCGCGTCGAGGCTTTCCTGTAATCAGATTTCTTATTTAATTTTCTTTAAAAGTGTCCTAAATTCTTTGAATAAAAATTAAACTGCAGTGACCCTTGTGAACTGAACAAGCACATTTGATAAAAATCTATGCAATAGGGTATTTACCTACTCGAGATTTAACTCTCGAGATGTTAAAAAAATGAATTTTAGCAAAGGTAGATTAGCAGAACAAAATTGTCTAAAATAACGTTTTTTGGTCTTATACATAATTATAGCCCAAAAGTTCATGAACCAAGTCAATTTTAAAAGTAACTGTGAATTCAATGTGATCAGTATCTCAGAATGTTTAAGTGAGTATAATAACTCTATTATCCTCATTTAAACATGAAATTTTTTCAATGATGTTCCTATTGGCACGATCTTCCACAAACATGTATTTCAATAAGTTTTAATATTTTACCAATTACTCAAAACTTCTTGAAATGCTTGTACTTGATTGAAACAACATCTGTGAAATACGATTGCCTGTACGTATTGAGAGATGGCAGTCGCTAGCCTGGAATCTCGTGACGGGCGAGTCACGTAGTCCTTTTCCAATTGGGAAAAATCCGTGGCGAGACAATAATACTGACCTTTGGTCTACGAGGTTTGACCCTGACGTGGATGAAGTGGTCGATTACGGGACAAATCAGTTTTATCGGAAGATTTTTAGGGTTCCAAGGGAAAATACCAGAAAAGTAGGTACCTCACACGGACGTTTTTACGTAAAATAAATCAACCTAAATCTGTTCGAATTTATCTCAAGTTATTCATGAACCTGCATCTATTGGTTGGAAATGATGTAAGATTTGGTCGAAAAATTGGTGCCATTACCGTTTTAAGAACTTCTTAAACTTATGACCTTATAAGGTACATCGTAGCACCCGCGCATTTACGGCTACGGCGTTTATCTTTTGTTTCGTCGGTTTTTTTCTTAGTGGCCCATGGGAAACCATCATCATGACATCTTGTTACATGTGGGGAACAAGGAAAACGTTTAGGGTTTTCCCTAATTGTACGTTAGGCATTACATTTTCAATTTAGAAATGAAACGTTTATTCCCGTTTTTCTCATTGCCAGTGTCCCATTCTCGGGAGAAAAGGTATCAAAAAATAGGGCGCCTAAACCTTTTGTTATTTTTGCGGTCCTAGTAATTTTAGCTACTGAAAATTATTATACAGGTTGCATTTGGGAACATTTACACCCTTTAACCACGTCTTCTATCAATAATTCTGAACAACATTAAGTTCGTTGACCTTAGGACATTTGCATGAAAAAAAAAACAACTTTTCATACAAAGTTGGTCACGTGACTTGTTAAATTTGTGTAAAGAGTCAAAAAAATTCTGGACTAATTTTCATAAGTCGTAGAGTTGCTAGATGATGTGGTTAATGCGATGCAAATGCTCACAGACACCCCTCTTTAGACTATGGGGGACCGCTGGAAGTAATTGAAATGAAGTCATATACCTGTAGCTGCTTGATTTGCATCTCAAGGTCTTGCGCATCTTTCCGCAGTTGCTCGTAGTTCAATCGCGCCTGCCCACCCATCCGGTCCAGCAGCATCTCTCCCCGAAGGACTGGCGGCATGCTTTCCTAAATGGCATACAACATTTAGGCAGTAAGTATTTCATATAATTAGTACCTATGGCATATGCCAAAGGTCGTGAGTCCGATGACTGGGCCGATGGTGCTTTGTTTCCATTTCCACCCAAACATTCGTGTTTGCTTAGTGTCTGGTTGAAATATATTATGTAGGTGCTTGTATTTATGTAAGTATTCTATATGTAAATCCTCTGTTGTATGATATCAGTAACACAAGTGCTTAATCTACTTAGTAAGCAGTCTGGTCAATGTATGTGCATGAATTTATTTATTAAATATTTTAAATTTTCCTTGGTGTAAAAGTTTTATTTAAAATTCCTTGTATAACTTTAGATTTTAAGCCCCAACGAGGGTAACATACAGGTTTGTAACAATTCTGAACTGAAGTTATTAAAATTGGTAAGAGATAATTTTAATTAAAGCGTTTTCAGCATAATTTGGATGGGTATAGAAAACCACACGTTGGTTTATAACAATCTGTCCCTGAATTGATAAGTAGATATCGTACCTAATCATTTATTTATATTAACATTTTTTTTTGTTTCTTGTAAGTTCTTACGACATTTGAAACCAGTTATGTAACTAGTAACCAGTATGGGCGTGGGAGTTAGTCGCCCGGGGCGAAAGACTTTGTTCCCGTAATTGTGATGTAGATAACTGTTCTTCTCAAACCTAAGAGTGGTTTCAGATTAGCTTATTTTTCCGCGCGTATGCGCGTTTCAGCTTACTAGTTTATACGCGCGTATACGGTCGTATCAGCATACGAGCATTATACACGCGAATGCGATAATATTTCGGCGTGTTCACGTGAACCGAGAAATACATTATTGCCGTGTCGTTTCCATGACTACGTTTTCTGTTTACGATACGGGCTTGGAAGCCTGTCAATGTCCAAAACGGGAGTAAAAATAAACGAACTTATACGCGCGTATAAAACACTAGTCTGAAACCGCGAAAACTCGTGACAGTCGGTGTTATATTTAATTTACCTAATAATTAATCAAATAATAATAATATGACATCGTTTGTCACGAGTCTTTACGTTTAGTATAGATAGAATAATCGAGCAACAAGACAAACAATACCTAAGTATATCAACATAATAATTATTATTAGATAGACGAAAACTATAAAAACATGTTTATGAAAAGTTTTTTTCTTTAAACGATTCTTCCAAGCTATTTAACAAAGGTTTAAATTTATCTAAAACCCCTCTGTAACCCTTAGTAGGCACCTGCTTAGTCGGGCATAATATGATTAAAATCCGGGAAGGTCCTGTTTGCAGTCTCAGCTCACGAATAATTGGGTTACGGTCTAAATTGGGCTGAAAATAAGTCTGACCAAGTAATTATGACGGAGCTGCTTGCTTCTTATTGTTTATTTACGTTAGTAGTTAAAAAAATAAAGGAATATAGTCGAGTAAAAAGGTTTTACGGACAATAGCCTCAAAACCTTCAACAGTGCAATTTTATTAAGCCCTGTTTTGCTCAAATTGAGCAAATTTCAGACAAAAATGTCACTTACGTACGACGTAGTATTAGTTTAGTGTCTGGATGTTATATATTATTCGTGTGATGAACACTTGTGTTTGTTCAATGTCTGGGTGTCAAGTTTGGTATTATACTTTTTGTGTTTCCTCTGTTATCTGATATCTGTAACACAAGTGCTTAAGCTATTTAATACGGAGTCCGATATCTGCAGTGTTGTGTGAATGTAAGTATTTATTATTATTTACTAGTGGCCCGCCCTCACTTCGTTTCGGGACTTTATTTCCACATTACCCCTATAGATGGGGCTGGGCGTCGCTTACATCGCGCATGTTTTTCGATTTTTCTGGATTGGTACGGTGGCCTGCACATCAAGTTACTACAATCTGTCAAATTTCTTCAATCGAACCTCACTTTTATGTCAAACGTGTTTGGTTCAATATCAACTGAGGAAATTTGACAGATTGTAGTAACTTGATGTGCTGGCCACTGTACATATAGGCCTTTGTGGTTGTCTATAGACGTTGTCTCTTTATAAATTGATTGATTGATAGTTAAGATTATGACAATATTGTTTTTACCGCGGGAACATCAAGCGGCGGGTCCTCTGGCTCGGGCGGGTACGGGGGCAGGAAGGCCCGCCGAGGCGGCTTTGCAGGGGGTGTGGAAGTCAGCAGGTTCCGCGCCAGATGCGCCAAGTCCGCCGTGCTGGAGACAGCGCGCGCTTGCGCACAGAGGGACTCGTACCGGCGGAGCTGGTGGTTCGTCTGTGGAATGCGAAGTTCATTAAACGACTTGGGGTTGCAATCAGGGCCTGCAGGTCAGCGTAGAACTTCATAAACCGTGATCGGATTAGCCAGTGCAATTTAGGGTCAACGACCTCAATCATTAATTCGTATGGATACGGCCGCAGAAATACACAAGTTTAAAATACTGAAGATAAGTACGTACGCGACATTAATTAAGCTAACTCCTCTTCCTCCTCCATAGTGCAAAAATAGTACTTGTGTCTTAGACGTAAGGATAAAGTCTAAAAAGGTTATTTGCCTTGTCTCTTCAGCTGGTTCGGATGTAGGTAACTTGATCGTTTTCTTTGGGCAAGCTTGTAGTTACAGAGTTGCATTGCACAATGCTGTTAGCTGGCGTTAAGCCGCAGATGCTACTATACTTAACGTTTATTAACGTAATATTTTTTTATTGGTACATTATACATCAATTGTAAAGGTTGCCGCATTATGTATAACCTTAGAGCGCGGGAAACTCAAAAATACTTGTATAGTATAAGCACGAACCCACCTCTATACCTACCATAGATTGTCTAATGCAAGTTGAACATTCGCTAAAGCTAGTTTATATTACACAACTTTCCGTGGTTTCAGTTCACCTGTTCCTGTCCTAACTTTTATGCAAGAGATATTGAGTGGACGGAGTTAGACAGTTGTACTCGGAACGTATCTAAGTTTTGATTCGCTAACGAAAATAAGCGAGTTCGGAATAATCCGTAAATAAATGTCATGGATAAAAATATTACCTTTCATGATTTATTGCTACAAAAATACGGAAGATTGGGGCTGATGTTCTATAAATTTATCAATTCGTGACTAATAGATCCAAGGCTTTAACTTATTTAATCTCCCTGGAAGATACTTAGTAAGTAAACATACTTTTGTAGGTAAGTTTTTTTTACATTATAGCGGACAAACAGCAGACGGCACACCTGATGTTAAGTGATGGCCGCCACCCATGGACATCTGTGACACCTGAGGCATCACAAATGCGTCGCCGACTCTTAAGGAAGGAATAAGCCCTTTCCTTCAATAATGATTTAATTCTATCTATATAAAGTACCAATTTATCAACGTGCTCCAGTTTTATATTATAGTACAGACCATTTATCTTCTTCTTGACCTTCGATGTTAATCTCAGAATCGGCTAAAAAAATTGGCAAATCCTATTAACTTTATCCTGTCTGTACTTTCATTTTAATTATGTTCAAAAAATGCGGCAAACTTAACGGAATTGTTTGCTTAGTCATAATTATTTTCGGGTTTATTATTCTAATTTCGGTGCCCTCATTTAGTCTATGGTGCTCTGGTAAGGGTCAGTCACGCGAATGATATAATACACCACCGAGGATATAAAATAGGCCACATTTACCTTTTCCGTGATAATTTCGCCCTCCTGACAAATTGCTTCGCTGACGGCAGTCGTGACGTCTGTAAGTATTTCCTCCAGCTCCTGAAATTAAAAAACGGAATATATATTTATATTTAGGAAACCACATTATAATTTACGGGGTAGTTTTGCTATTTTAAAACATTCTAATCTTACCATATTACTTGACTAACAACTATGCGATCAATATAAGCACCGAAAATAACGAAAAGAAAAATATAACTACTTAAATGAATTATATTTTAAATAAATATTCAAGGTTAAAATTTGTCCGCTTCAGAAAGACGATCTATATTTTTATTGTTTTTTCTTCAAAATCTCATAATGGCCAGGGTGTGTGTACGAACCTACCTTCCTACTAAACGCTAAACTAAACCTATAAAAATAGATAGAAAGTAACTCTTTATGGTTATATGTCCCAACGAAATATGAGTATGCGCAGGCACTTGACTATTATAAGTAATACGAGTAGGATCCTGTGTAGGTGAGTACATGGCTGATCGTTAAGATCGCCGCGGTAGTCGAATCGGTTGGAGAATATTATTATTATTTGTGAATGTAAATGATCAATGAAAGCGCTTACTTAAGCAGAAGAATCATATTGAACGAAGAAAGGATAAATTGGAATGATTATGACAATAGGTCGGCTGTCAGCTGCAACTGCGCGTAAGTCAGTTTAATTAAAATCAGAGCTGCTTTCAATCTAAGTTCGAGATGAAGTTTCTTGGGGATTTAATTTCAGGGTTGTAATAAAGTGCATTTTACACAATAGGTACAAAATTGGACCGTAATTTACTTATTAGCACATAAAAGTCTTTTCAATAGCCTGCTGCTGCTGTCCCTTTTTTTAAATTTATCGCGTAAGCAAAGTTCTTAATCTAGTTTTCTGAATCTAATTTAAGATCTGAGAAATTCCCTATTTATCCGAGAGGTCTTTTGCTTAAATCGGCAGTATTATTTGGGCAGTCTGTATTGTCAAGGCAAATCTTTATAATCCAAAGAAAATAAAACCATCATCAAAAAGTAATTCCACTGCAGAGCAATGGCCTCCATCATAGAAATCAAGTCATTGTTACTATGATGGGATTAAGGCTTAATCGAATCGCTTGCCTAATGCGAATTGCTGATCACAAACCCGAGTTGTGTTAGAAAATCTCAAAACATACTTGTTGCTCGACCGAACATCGAACCCCGTGCTCACGGTCCGGTACTAAAACTACTAGACGGTATCACCGTGCGCGTGACAAAATTAAGCGAGCTAATTGGAGCTAAATGATAAAATAACAGTAAGTGGCAAAGCTCCGATGGTTTCATTGGTAGATATAGTTTTTGGAACAAACAAATCCAGTTTCCTCGGCGGAAACAAAGCGATTTATTGACCTGAGGTTACACAATGTGTCAAACGCAATCCTCGGAGGAGTCATTCAATTTCGTTTTCAAGATTTTTATTTCCTCCCGTGGTTGGCCGAGTTTGTGGAGTTTCCAAACTTTGGGGATCTACGTGACTGTGTTTTTGTTTACGGAAATGAACTTTTTTAATTTTTCAACTCGATTAAAAATGAACCAAATTGGAAAAGCGGTGACGTTATCTTGTGCGGCTAGTCTGTTTTGGCCGAAAACAGAAAAATTATACTGATAGAATGATACGACCTACACTACAAACCTTCAAAAAGCGAGCGTATTCCTTCTTAAAAGGTCGGCAGCGCATTTGCGACTCCTCTGGTGTTGCGGGTGTCCATGGGCGGCGGTAATCGCTTACCATCAGGTGATCCGTCTGATCGTCTGCCCCCTATCTCGTAAAAAAATAGAGACATTTGTTGCTATTTCCAGAGACTTTATTTTAATTATATAAAGTCTTTGTCTCTTTCATAGAGAAATTTCAAGATAATCTTTTGGTGCTAATGTAACACTTCCTAAGAAGACAGTGACAGTGCGATTTTAACCATCAGCCAAACAAAATACATCTGTTGCACTGTACTATTAACTATACTTCCTATTTAACTTCGAGTAATGAATACTCTAACTTCGTTCCTGCTTAATGACCTTTGTTGTATGTATTCAATAAACAATAGCCAACCCTATCTCCTACGGCTTTTGTTTCAAATACATTTTCATTCCTGTAATCCAATAGTTTTAGTTCCAAACCAAGTTTTACTGCGAAAATCAGTCTCGCTTCAGAATTCAGATACACAAGCAACAAACTAGTTGTTCCACCTGATAGTAGGGCATTTGAGCCCAGTCACTCAAACTAGTCACTAGCCAAGCATTTAATAGGATTAGTGCTATGGAACTTGTAACTATGAAGAGAGTAGTCAAGCCGATCGGAATTACGTTGATAGAGTTCATATTCAATGAATGGAAACAATAATTAGATTTTGAACGAAAACTACTGTAAAATAAATCGCTATACTTTGATTTAGTAGTTATCTTTAATTTGCCTTACCTACCTCTATAATAGGCGTGACGACTAACCCTAAACTTATAAATGTAGGTATTTGATACTTTATGATAGAGCTGAGATTGAAAATAATTAAAATAATACTAATTAATTTGAAAAAGCACAATATATCGTGTATCTTTCAGCTGGACAGACTAGTCCATTGGAGAATTATCAAAAAAACATTTAAAGTTAACTAAATCCATATTTATATTTTATGTTATAGTTACTATACTAAGTTTATACGGACGAGTAAATACTTTGTGATGACGTCACACATAATGTGAGTTTTTATCTGAAGCGTTTTTGGTTCATGTGTGATTTTGGAATGGTAGTTTTTCAGAATAATAATAAAGTCGACTTGCATATAAAGTGCAGTGGAGGAAACATTAGACATCGAAAGTTATAACTGATTCATTACAAATATGAACTCTATAAAACAGATCTGCCTATACACGATACCTTAAATCTCAAAGGGCGTAATCACCAAATCATCATTTTTCAGGAGAGCCGAAACAAAAAAAAAATCTAAGAATTAAATTCATAACTTTTAAAGTAATAATGCCATATAAATGAAATTTGGATGTAATTATCGAGTATCGAGAGCTTTATAACACAGTTATATGGTATTCAAAATACAACCAATGTTTGCCAAACTGATTTGTGATTACGCCAAAAAAATATTGACAACTTGGCCTTTACGACCTAAAAAAAAGGCTGTTTTGCAATAAGTTATGGTATAATGGCGTTTACGACTTGAAAAAAAGGCTATTCTGCTCTATGCTATGGTGTAACAGCCTAGTTAACTTATAGAAAATGCATTTTAAAAAGCTATTTTCGGTTTTTTATACTTAAGTAAAAACACTATGAGGAAGATACAAATTAAGAGACAAATACGGGTAGTTTCATTATTACAAAATTTATGGCAAGTACAGAAATGAAAACGATTTTATTATTTCAATTAAATACAAACGCAATCATTTTAGTTTGAAATTCAAACGAAAGTTATTGATTTCTATAATTTTGTTTTGTTTTTAAATTAGTATAAAACAATATCTGCATCGACAGGACTTTTACTTAGAGCTTAAATTTTAATAAGTCTTCTACGAGTACAGCAGCCTTTATCGCTTTCCATCCAGAACGGAATCAGAATCACACAACCCGTAAATTCCGTCTGCACCCAGCTTGCTCGGTATTCCAAGCAGAATTATTTGCCATCGAACAAGCATGCAAATAGGCGTTAAACGATAGATGCCAAGCTGTGACTCTTTTGTGCGATAGTCATGTCCGCCTTATATGCTATCAAGGACAGGAGCAATACCAACCCAATGGCGTGCTCCATCCAAAAATACGTTCATGCTATTAAATGCAAGCAAAAATCCATCCAATTCTGCTGGGTCAAGGCTCATATCGGTATAGATGGGAACGAGGCAGCGGACGCAGCAGCAAAAGCGGCGGCCGAAGCTAGGACCGCATACTCCTATGCCAATACCTCCTAACAGTTATTTATTTTGTTTAAATTCTTAAAGTAACTCGAGTCGTAAACGCCACTGTTACACATATTCTGTCCTATACGCCTCATTCGATAGTCAGTATTTTTCACATCATTATAATTTTAACTGGTGTATCGACCGAAACCTTAATAATGAATTTTTAAAGGTATTTACGACTAAAAAAAACTTGTTTATCGACGGTAAACACGTGGGCTGTAATCACCACTTTTTTGCGAATTTTAAAACTTTGATAATACAGATCGATAGAGAAAAAAAAATGGAGTATGATAGCATTCAAAAGTCATTTTGGCCAAAATGGTGATTACGCCCTTTGAGATTTAAGGTATCGACAAGAGACAAGTGATATTTTTTTATTAATAAATGTATTTTCTTTATTCTTCTTTCTTTCTTTCTTTCTATTAGGTTGAAAATAATCGTATACGCTGAAAGACACATTGAAGCCAAGAATTAGGTTCTAGGATTTATCTTTGAATGTTTCTTAGAAAGTAAGGTATTATTTATCAGACCAATAAGGTGCGGGCCATATTGGAATTACTTAGAAAATAATATTTTTGAGGGCTAGCCAACGTTTGGGGTCTTAATTATAAGCTCTAACGTAACTAGAAAGGTATACGAGCTCTTAATAGAAATTATTTCCCAGAATAAGTTTAGTTTCAGCTTTCTCATATTCTAAAGGTTAGTCCATTGAATTTGCCAAATAACCTTTTTTAGCCGACTTCAAACAGGAGGAATGTTCTCAATTCGACCCGTATGTTTTTTTTAGTATGCATGTTACTCGATTTCTCCGCCAATTTATGAATGGATTTTTATGATTCTTTTTTTGTTTGGTAGGCCATCATTCAAAGTTGGTCCCATATACATTTTGTATGTAGAAAGTGTTCATAGTAAAATTGAGTTTTCCAACTATGTCGATTGTGTAGTGGCTGTGGATTTACTTCAAAGTTCGCAATCCACGGCCCTTTTTCAAACAGGAGTAGCATTCTATATAATTTTGTGTGTGTAATATGGCGTACCTACTTTTATAAAAATAGGTCCTATTAGTAAAGGCTTCCGAAATAGCCAGAAGCCCTTGAAATTGCCTGGCAATCCCAATTGAAATGAGCCTCGGATAAAGTGGGATTCATCCATTTTCCGATTCATATTATACCTCAGTTCCTAAAGAGGAAGGTGCATGTAGTATCGGTATTTATTTTTATGTGATAGGTGGCACACGAGCACACGGATCACCTGATGGTAAGCGATGGCCGCGGCCCATAGACACCTGCAACACCAGTAGAGTTGCAAGTGCGCTGCCAACCTTTAACCCGCTTTCCCTTCAATTGGGCCTCCGGTGCCCTCACTCACTCGACGAAACATAGCGCAGGCGCTACTTCACGCTGATGTTTTGTGAGGCCGTAGTATCACTCCGGTCGAGCCGGCCCATTCATGCCGAATCGTGGCTCTCCCACGGCAAGGGTATCTAAACATTGCGACACTAAAAAGGCCCATATTATATGGTAAAATCCACCGTAAACGATCTCTCGCTTCAGACCGATCCACCCACCGACCGACCACGGCTATCGCATGTGAAAAATCCACTAGATGGCGTACCTACTGTAGAACTGACCTACCCGGTGATTGGATATTTTTGGTGTGAGATGTCAAAATGTCTCTAAACAATTAATGACATTGAAGTTGGATCTCAGTGTAACAGTAAGGCTAGCGGATTTTTCACATGCGATAATCCTCATTATGATAAACTAGTTTAGAAGTTATGAGGGGATAAATGACTAAACATACCCAACATAGGTTAAAATTATAAACCTCCTTTTAGCTTCGCCATAGTCGGATACTAATGTAATATTAACACTTTTGTATTGTACTAAAGTGTACTAGAACAAAGAACACGCTTGCATGGATTATGATTTCAGGCTTTGTGCAGTTTAATTTGTTACCACTTGACAAGTTAAACATATTGTACACTATCAGTGAATAGAGAACCCTAATTAATTGAGTAAAATATAGGCTGCTATAGCTTATTGGTTCAGGTATGCTGTCCCCAACCAACGTTTGTCTTAATTATAAGCTCTAACGTAACTAGAAAGGTATAAGAGCTCTTAATATAATTTATTTCCCAGAATAAGTTTAGTTTCAGCTTTCTCATATTCAAAAGGTTAGGTCCCATTGAATTTACCGAATAACCTTTTTTTAGCCGACTTCAAAAAGGAGGAAGGTTCTCAATTCGACCCGTGTAGGTATGTTTTTTTAGTATGTATGTTACTCGATTTCTCCGCCAATTTATGAATGGATTTTTATGATTCTTTTTTTTGTTTGGTAGGCCATCATCAAAGTTGGTTCCATATTTTTGTACGTAGAAAGTGTTCATAGTAAAATTGAGTTTTCCAACTGTGTCGATTGTGTAGTGCCTGTGGATTTACTTCAAAGTTGCATCCACCCCTTTTTCAACAGGAGTAGCATTCTATATAATTTTGTGTGTGTAATATGGCGTACCTACTTTTATAAAAATAGGTCCTATTAGTAAAGGCTTCCGAAATAGCCAGAAGCCCTTGAAATTGCCTGGCAATCCCAATTGAAATGAGCCCCGATAAAGTGGGATTCATTCATTCTCCGATTCATATTATAACTCAGTTCCTAAGAGGAAGGTGCATATAGTATCGGTATTTATTTTTATGTGATAGTTGGCACACGAGCACACGGATCACCTGATGGTAAGCGATGGCCGCGGCTCATAGACACCTGCAACACCAGTAGAGTTGCAAGTGCGCTGCCAACCTTTAACCCCCGCTTTCCCTCCAATTGGCCTCCGGTGCTCTCACTCACTCGACGAAACACAGCGCAGGCGCTGCTTCACGCCGGTGTTTTGTGAGGCCGTAGTATCACTCCGGTCGAGCCGGCTTATTCATGCCGAATCGTGGCTCTCCCACGGTTAGGGTATCTCAACATTGCGACACTAAAAAGGCCCACATTATATGGTAAAATCCACCGTAAACGATCTCTCGCTTCAGACCGATCCACCCACCGACCGACCACGGCTATCGCATGTGAAAAATCCGCGAGATGGCGTACAATCGAGTTCAAAAATATGTATCGTTTAGGACCTTGTCACAATACATATTTATAAGGAAGTTGAATTTGTTTTCTTATACATATGTACAGTGACAAGGTCCTAAAGTGTATACATATTTTTGAACTCAAATGTACCTACTGTAGAACTGAGGTCCTGACCTACCTGGTGATTGGTTACTTTGGTGTGAGATGTCAAAATGTCTCTAAACAATTAATGACATTGAAGTTGGATCTCAGTGTAACAGTAAGGCTAGCGGATTTTTCACATGCGATAATCCTCATTTTGATTAACTAGTTTAGAAGTTATGAGGGGATAAATGACTAAACATACCCAACATAGGTTAAAATTATAAACCTCCTTTTAGCTTCGCCATAGTCGGATACTAATGTAAAATAAATCTTTTAGTACTAAAGTTCCTACCTACAAGACGTGAACAAAGAACACACCCTAACACATGAATGGATTATGATTTCAGGCTTTGTGACAGCTTAATTTTTACCTTTTGACAAGTTAAACATACTGTACAACTAACAGTGGATAGAGAACCATGTATTAATTGAGTAAAATATAGGCTGCTATAGCTTATTGGTTCAGGTATGCTGTCCCCAATCCAAGTATGTAATCAGTTTGGATGGTTTAGGATCCTCATATCATTCCAACTCAATACTTTAGCGGTATTTCAACAAAATTCTTGGCAGATGGCGATTTCACGGAGCCAAATCCATCAGTGTCATCCAAGCGGAGCCAAGGATTAATCTCTCAAACAAATGCCGCCACATTTGATACTGTCATCACGTGGAATCTGTATGGGAAAGCTACGCTTCAGCATAAACGGGCCGGCTCGATAGAAGTGATATCGCCTCACAGATAACCGGCGTGAAGTGATCAAGTGATTTAGCGTACCGGAGACCCAAATTGGGGGGATGAGGAGAAGGTTTGACAGCGCATTTGTGAATCTATTAAGGTTGTGGGTGTCTTTAGGTGGCGGCAGGCTTTGAATCAGGTGATCCGTTTACTCTGCCACTTACCTATCACATAAATAAAAAAAAGTCTTTAACTCAATTTGATGACCCGTTTAGCGCAGTGGTTTGAGCGCCGGTTGAGACACAAGGGTCGATTCCCGCACCAACACAAATGTTTCTTGATGAAACAGATATTTGTGTTGGGTCTGTTTATGGTACATTTGTTGTTTTTAGTTTCCAAAGCGCAAGGGAAAACCTTAGGAAAATGTATGTGATGTTGTCTCAATTTAAATCCTTCATAGAACTTGGTCCTCCCACATTTGTATATCACTTATTGAGTGATATGATCATAGATATGAGAGTTCCATTATTCCCGTGTTTAAGAAACAATCTGCGGCAGTCCAGTAGTACTAAAATATACTTGAAAAAGGATTACCTACACGTTTAAGGTCAAGTTGTGACCTTCAGTCCTGCTCAAATATTAAACCTCACCCTTTCTCAAGAGAAAAGTAATTGTAAATTGAGCCTATTCAAAGTTTCAAGTGTGGGAATTAAATCATTGTGATGAATTTTATTGCCCATTTTGTATGGTGGGGTATTTATGTTTCTATTGTCTTTGGGACTTAACTTAGGTTTGACTAAAATAGGACCCATAGGTTTTTTTATGTTCAATAAACTAAATAACTGAATTCATGTCCACTTGGACGACATCTAGTGAACCAGTGTCGAACATAGCTCGGGTTTGTGATTGTGATCACCAATCCACATTAGGCAAGGGTCTGTAATTAAGTCTATAATCCCATCACAGTAGACCCCATTGATTTCTATGGGACCTTTGGCGTGCAGTAGGATAGGTATGGCTTATGAACTCTTCGACTACTTATGTCTGTGTTCATTAATAGCAGAAGTTAGTTAAACTAAGTATGGGACGTCTAGCTTATTGAATTTGTGACCTTAAGTAGGACCGTTGATATTGATATTTTTGAATTGTATATAAATAAGCACCAAAAGCCTCTGTTAGCATGGTTTGTGGTATTCATCAAATGCAGGCATACTCGTGGTAGCTCACTCTCACGTGACTGCGATTTGCTTGACTCGGCCGCTCTCCGAACTGAACATAGCAATGCCAACATTGATTGGCGTTCGGCGGTTGCATGACTGATGAGGTGACACCTATGAACGTACGAGTAAGTTTCACCTATGTACTATAGGACGATTTGCAATTCTTTAATGGAAATGTATGAGTAATTTAGAATAGTTGGTAACGGGATCGTAGCCATGTATCTACCTTATTTTTGAGTTTTCAATATTTCAGTGCTACCGAAAACTCGTAGAATGTGCTTTATTTTTGAGTTTCCGATATTTCGGCGCTATCGAAAACTTGTCAAATGTTTATTTTTGAATTTCTGATATTTCGATAGCAAACAGGTTACAAACTCTTGCATGTGTGCGTAGTGTCCATGAAATTTTATAACACCTATTTCGAGCAACTATATTGATAAATCCTCATCTAGTAAAAGTAAATATGTGTTCAGTTATGTAGTGACGAAGCATCGAAGATTTTTTAAGTCCATTATTCGTACTAAAATTTGTTAAAAGAAACTACGTCTAAGTTTAAAACTTGCTAAGTTTTATTAATGTATTCACGTTGAGTAGACGAGTAGATAAACTTTATTTAACGCCGAACAAACTTTTGAAATAAACTTGTATAAAAGCATTCGACGACAAACATTAGTTGTACCCTACAATAAAATCAACCCTTGTTTATCTTATAAGTATTGTTTATAACATAGAATACCTCTCTAAATAATTTTAAATGTAACTCGAGCTTGTTGGATGGTGCACTTGATAATGACCGCGCCTAAGCCAAAGGTCGTGGGTTCGATCCCCAATTCCCCACCCTGGACAAAAATTCGTGAGATGAATACCTGTGTTTTTTCAGTATCTGGGTGTAACACATGTATTTAAGTATGGTTTGCACTGTTGTTTTATAAATTACTAGCGGCCGCCCGCGCCTTCGTACGCGTGGAGTTAATTATTGACACTTACCGTCATATTTGCGACAATCCACACAATATATTTTTATAATTGTAGCCTATGTGTTATTCTGATGTATAAGCTATATGGTGGTAAAGTTTCATTCAAATCCATTCAGTAGTTTTTACGTGAAACAGTAACAAACATCCATACATCCATACTTACAAACTTTCGCCTTTATAATAGTAGTAGGATAGTGTTAACCGCACGCTTGTTTACTGACCAATGAGCAGAAGTAAATTTTGGCAACGATTTATTGTTGCCAAAAGAATCCAACCGGTTAAGCTACTTAATGTGGAATCAGGTTTTGTTTACATTCAATGTGTTGTGTAAATAAAAAGTAGGTAGGTACCTAGTTTGAAAAACATTCTCACCTGCAATATAGTTGGTAGTGTATGCTTGTGATATTGGTCCATCATGGCGTTGGTGGCAGTGAGCTGTTGCACGTAGCTGTTGTGTGAGTCGTAGTACGTCGCAAGCGCAGCCGGACTCGGGTTGTTGCAGTAGTTGAGGAACGCCGACCGGTATTCTTGTCGACTCTGAAATGTTTGACAAGGAAGGTTAACATGTTTCAGGCTAGGTAGTTCAAAACGCTTTTGTTTTATTGCTTTAACTAGTGGCCCGCCCTCACTTCGCTTCGGGATCGGAATTCCGAAATGAACCCATAGATGGCGCTGTGTATAATTACATCGCGCAAGCGTTTCGTGTTTCCGGTTTACCTATAAGCCTTGTCGTTCTCTATTGAAGTTATCTCTCTCTTTATAAATAGTATAGAAGATGAATGTGGAATCCTTTTTTCGCACTTAGACTCTCATTCGGTCTATGGTATTAGGTCGGGTGATCACAAAAGCCAGCCCAGCTCCGCCCAGAAGCGAAAAAGTTTTCTGGGGACCTCCCAGACTTCGCAGAGTGACCTCATCATTCCGAGGGTTAATCGCTTTGGGTGGTCAGAGTGGAATTTTGTACTGTTCTTTGAAGAAGGGGTAAAAAGGTCGTATGACGAATTTGACTAGAGCTATCACTTCGGAACCAGAAGTACGAACTGGACCATGAATGGACCATGGCCCAGGTCTGCTATCTTATATTCTAAACCTAGAAAGGGAAACTAGCAGACCAACTTCAACATGGTTACACGTCCAGTATCATTATACCAACATTTTTCTTAAAAATGTCCACAATTTGAAAAACTATCCATAACTTGTACGTTACGTACTTCCTCACAATGTTTCTAACTATTCCAATGGTAAAATAGAAATACGCTTTGAATATAGCTAGATTACTAAATTTGCTACCTTTGGAAAATCCAGAGGTACTTGGTTGAATTCGAACCTATTTTCCGTTTGAAAGGTTGTCATCTGGGCTGGCAATGCTATATTTTTAATATTACCTAGCGTATAACTCTTACATTGGGTGTCCATATCCTATTGTTTTATTCTTATAAATAAGTAATACATTTCCTACGTTCATTGAAAGCATAAAATAAATTTGACATGGGGCACGAGTACGTATAACGCGATAACTGTGAAAAAATGACACAAATAGGCTGTAATATAATAATAAGATCTCGAGATCGGATCTCGGATTCAATTTCCCCAATTCTATTGTAAAACTCACAAGATTATTGTCTCTTATCTACTTGAACTGGTATTTGTAATTCTTTAATGGGATTGTGGTCTGAAGGATCAATATAAAGTTATAAATACGTTGTTTATAATTGTACATTTAAAAAAATCTAATAAATTTAGGTCTAATACATTTTCGACCCTCTGTTGTATGTTCCCTGTAACTTGTGTTACAGCTGCTTAGTATGAAGTCAGATCAATGTAATAAGATGTAGTGTCAATTTATTTATTTTCCCGATATCAATCAGTTATATAATTTAGATTTTATTTAGGTATATTAAGTATAATATAGAGAGATAAAAATGATAAATATTATATACTGCACTGAACAAAACAAGGATTTCAGAAGAAGGAAGGTACAAAGTCTTTTTAGGTAGTTTCCATATAAGTGACATTGTTTTTCCCATTTCCCAAGAGAGATATTTCTATCTAGAAGTTTTGCAGTTGGATCAGTACAACTATGTAATCCAAAGAGCAAAATAAGTTCTGTAGAAATAATTTAAAACATACATTTAGCATTCCTCCTTTGAAAATATGTTTGCCGATCTATAGTTATCTTCATCCATAAGCAGAAACAAACCAAATATTTAGCAGAAACATAAATTAATTAAAAACATATTTCTTAAAGTGACTTTATGGCTACAAGTGTATTTTTTTATAATAAAGCTTTAAAGTCATCATCAAACATAAAATATCGTTTCAGCGAACTCAACAAAATATTCAGACGACAGAAAAATTATATAAGTATAGGTACTACTACCAACTCTCCGAGAATATCATAAAAATCTTCCATTATAGACAGATTTCCATCATAATGGTGGGTAATATCCAAGCAAAAGAAAAATTGCTCAACTACAGCGGGGCTCTCAGCACGTGAAACCAGATAAAAGCCAATCTTATTACAATAATAAATTAAACTCGTTTAGCGTCAAAGGACCCTCGAACAGATTAATTTAGATTACGTCAGTAAGTAGAGATTAATACCGGATATTTTGTTAGATATCAAGCAGGCAGGATGTAAAGGGTTATCCGCGCAAGTTATTTAGGTATTGTAAAATCAACTGTGAGTTTGTTTTCGAGGAACCTCAAAACACAAAATGGAATTGGAATCATTACCATTTCTAAATAGAATTGGAATCATTACCATTTCTAAATGGAATTGGATCATTACCATTTCTATTCTACATTTTAAACTTCTTTACGTTCAGCATTGTCCATAATTATTATGTAAATAGGAAAAAATATAATTTTCTAAATTTAAGCACGGTTTTTAGAAGTCAAATTAGTAACTTTTTTCTTTGGCTAACATGTATAAATAAATAATTTGTTACGATTGCAAAGTTTGCTTAGTGGAAGCAGTTAAACATGGGTATTATAATTTGTAACTTAAACATGTGCAGATTTATTTTATTATTTCGAACATATAGACATCAAAAGCATTCATATCAACAAACATTTATTTAATGTATGTTGTAGTGGGTTTTTCAAATCCGGATTATAAATATTATACAATATTATATGTAGGTAATTAGAGGTGTAACAATAAATATTTTACGAAGAGAAGGAAGAACAAAACATGTCATAACAAGGCGGAAAATGTATTTATGAAAGAAATGCCAACCATCTTTCATGGAGAGCAAGTCGACCCACGCCTTAGAACAATTTTTCAATGTAATAATAACAAAAAAGTTACCGGGTAATTCCATGTATGATTGCAAAATTTAAACAACACGATAAACAAATAAAAGTAGACTGCCATAAATAGGTAGGTATATAAAACATAATATTATCTGAAAATAATAAATTAATTTATTTAAAACTTTATTGCACAAACATTATTATGTTACAATAGGCGAACTAAATGCACAGGGGCATTCTTACCTTTGGGTCATGCAGAAAAGTTAGTTGTGCGGCGAAAGGAGTAGCAGGTTTTTTTTAAATATATGTATAGGTAAATGATAGTACATAAAAGAGATACAAATTGCTTCAACATTACGAGTACCTAATTTGTGTTACAACTTGCCAGTTAGCTAGAGTTTGAGTCGCTGTAACTCGATAGAATGAGAACATGAACCAAGTCTTGAAGAACTAAGCATATGCATGTGAGGTAACTTAGTTCACGAGTATATGGCAGATAAAATGAGCAAGACTCAACGTTTAAAGCCCTTAAAGGAGTAAGTCTGCCAAAGGATTTGTCTGTTAACGTCGTCGCTTCTACAAAATGGACTCTGCAAGTTTAGAATTCGTTTGACTTTATAAAAGGCTTTTCGCAAGTATCTCATTCACCATCTGATCGAATATTAATTCTTTATTTTGAATTTAAATATATATCGTCGTAAGGCCCAGACAGCAGACACAATGGAAAATCGATTGTTGTATGCCTTTTAAAAGGCTTTTTATATTATTTTATTTATTAAGGTTATTTGCTATTTTATTATTTACATTTAGGCAAAGCTCGAAATTTATGGAAATATTTATGTTAAACTAAAAAAGTCCTTTTACATGACTCTCTTTATTAAAACGTTGATTGGCCATCAATATTATTGGAAGTATAAATAAATCATTTTAATATTAGAAACAAAATATCAATGAAATGCCAGCTATCGACAGGCTTATCAACTACGAGTACAATACGTTTATTAAAATGATTGACTGGTATCTACCGCCTTATAATTATTTTTTTAATGAATTGATTGATGGAAGCGGTTAATAATTTAATTACCTACCTCCACGTTGTGTCATCAAATTAGTCCTCAATAGAGATGAATGAAAACAAGAGCTCTAATAAAGTAAACTCTGAATATTGTACTTTACAAATTTAATTTGGTATTCAAACGATTTCCGAAGCGATTAATAGTAATCTCTTAGCAAAGCTAGTAAACCGTTGTTACTATTGTTACAATATTAAAATTAAAAACTATTAGCTATTTGTTTTAAAAGCATATTTAACCCACTCAATATTAACTTGGGCCGAATTCATTCTGTATCCACGGGCACTGTAATAAGATGCTAGTGTACAACTATAACTTAGTTAACCTAACCACTGTTTACTCAAGTCAAAGTGTCAACACCCTAAGGTGTAGGTGGACCATATAAACAATAAAGACACATGAAGTATGTAGGTACATATAGGCAGGAATTACCTATATAAGGAAAAGTTAAATGTTATGATGTAGGTACAAGGACTTGAATGTGATGGCAAAGTCGAGGGAGTAATGGAGGCTGCTTCACCCAAGAGAGCGACTTTCCTAAATATGAATAAGAAGAAGTATAATATACATTAGTGTCATACAAATTCGTTATATATCAAGTTGAAAAATTTGTACGCTAACAAGTGAAAACGGTAGGAACATTTTATGTAGCTACCTAATGGACTGGAGTTTAACCCCCTTAGATACATACAGTCGAGGAAAGTAGGTAGGTAATACTTACTTGATATTTGCTTTGAGAGAGCAAACGTTGACATTCGAGTCATAAAATGTAGGTACTCGCTTGAGAAATCAAGCATGTTATGAAGGTCCATGACTAACTGAAATTATAGGATTTCCTAAATAAAAACTGTCTGACTGATAATTTTATCTAAGTCAGATTAACCTTAACTGAGTTAAATATTAGAATTGCAAATCCAGTATTTATAGTTCATTTAAATTCCTAAAAATGCTTTTACTCGTACTACCCAAAATTACCCGAAATATTTCGTCCGTAACAGAATCCCAAATCGATACCTAAGTATGATATTATTCCCATATCCGTATCCAAATCCAACGTGTCATATCCGTGAGTGACATCCCTAAGAGAAATGCTAAATAAATAAAGTGATTTTGTATTAAAGATCAAAGCGTCAGACGTTTTTCATATTTGATTTATTTGTCATGCCAAGTTGGATGGAATGACCTAATGTGCGGAAACAATTTCCTGTGATATATTAGCGTTTCTTTGATAGTTATTAATGATGAAATTATCTTCATAACAGCTCACTTCCACTGCTGAGTATAGGCCTCATCTCTATCACACCACTCCCTAGGGTCACCTATCAGCCTTATCCATTGTTTAGATTTGGACGACGTCCTATGGGTAGACCACCTCCTCTGGTGTTGCGGGTGTCCATGGGCGGCGGTAATCTCTTACCATCAGGTGATCTGTCTGTTTGTCTGCCACCTATCTCATAAAAAAAAGATTCCGTTTAAATAAAAAATAATACTCGCTCTGTTTCTCTTATTTATCCAAATAAGGTGTTTTGTTGCACAAGTCTTTGCATTCGAAACATCTGCTTTTGAATTATTTATAGGAGCTAACATTGGTGCACATTGCCGATGGAAATGGAGCCGCGAATACAAGTGCAACCTATGCGTAAAGCTTTTGCTAGAAAAAGGCTTTTGCAAGAAGTTGTTTTACTTTTATCATTATGCTCACGTTAAGTAAAGTTATTCTATTATCTACAGAATGTAACTACTTTGCAACACCGTTTTTTTATGTGATAGGCGCCAGATGAGCAGACGGATCACCTGATGGTAAGCGATTGCCCCCACCCATAGACACCTGCATCTGCAACAACAGTAGAGTCACAAGTGCGCTGCCATCTTTTTGCCCTTTCCCCTCAATTGGGTCTCCGGTACCCTCGCTCACTCGACGAAAAATAGCGTAGGCGCTGCTCCACGCCGGTCTTTTGTGAGGCCGTGGTATCACTCCGGTCATACCGGCTGGTTTTCGGCAATCATGGATCATGGCACGTTGTTTTGGCTAAAAGTTGGCTGGGTCAATGTTTACTATTTCTTATGAATTCTGTTTTCGATCATAGAAACCCTATTAAGTAGACAGCGTGAATGCGTCAAAAGTGTCGCCGCCATGTGAAGGCAAAATAGCGGATTTGGCATTAAATTAAAAAAAGCCAAAGCCATTTTGAGGTGACGATAAGAGCTGAGTAGTTTCAGCACAGTTCCAGTATTACAAGTTACTAATAAAGTTCATTTGCCAGTCGTTGAGTACAACTTCACAAAAAAATGGAATTTATAAATGTCAAATAGAAATCATTAAAATAAATGCTCACGTTAAAGTTATTTTTATTATTCTCTCCATCTCAAAATACTTTTATATGAATAAAAGATGTGGTGACTCGTATCTCTTTGCTTTGGTGTTTAATGGCTATACATTTTTTTGCGAAAATTATGTTTTGTTCTTACTTTATGTTTTGTTTGTATATTTTACAATACCCTTACTTTAGATTCGTCTCTAAAAATAGAAATGCTTAAGCTACACCTACTACTCGTGTTTATAATAATTTGGTATTGAAAGTATTATTTTCGAGTTATTCATTATATACGGGCTGGATACATAATATTCCACCTACACAGGTTTTATTCGGGAAAACAACGTAAATATTAACGTTAAAACTTTACTTACTTAGTTATTCAAATTAATAAATTATTTATTCAGATCTTTGCCAGTATTTATTATCAGTAAGTGAATGTAATGGAGAGGGCAATGGAGAGGGCTATGCTCGGAATCTCCTTGCGTGATCGTGTCAGAAATGATGAGATCCGCAGGAGATCTAAGGTCACGGACATAGCCCAAAGAATTGCGTGGCTGAAGTAGCAATGGGCAGGGCACATTGCGAAGGAGAACAGACGGCCGTTGGGGGGTGGAAAGGTCCTTGAGTGGAGTCCCCGTGCAGGAGGCCGCAGCCGCGGCAGGCCTCCCATCAGGTGGACCGACGATCTGGTGAAGGTCGCGGGAGTCCACTTGGATGCGGGTGGCACAGGACTGATCTGTGTGGAGAACTTTGGGGGAGGCGTATGTCCAGCAGTAGACGTCTATTGGCTGAAATGATGATGAAGATGATGAAGTGAATGTAAAATTACTTAGTAAATATCCGAAACGTACAGGTTTCCTCGCGACGTTTCCTCTCACCGCCGAGCGAATGGTAGAAATACGCAGAAAGATTTTATAAATTCAAAAGCTTATGTTTGAATTTGAACCTAAGACTTCCCGTTCCAGAAGTGCACGTTCTTATCCACTAAGCTTGCCCTTGCTTTAAAATGATGTCGTAAAAAACAAATAGACAAAATGTTAATTTTTCTATTTGTGAATGTAGCCTTTGAAGCTATACGGAAATGAAAAAATAATGTGATTACTTTGACACGTTTCGTGGAATACGTTCCCCAGTTCTCCTGTAACAGGGGTGTAGTTAGGTCCCGAAGGGCCTACAACAAAAAAGAGAGCCCATATTATATTCTGTCGCTTTTAAGCAAAACAAATATGTACCTATGTATCAAGTCAATTTAGAAAACTAGAATATCTAAGTTTTCTTGGGTCTGGGTTTTCTGGGTTGACGCTCCCAGTTAATTATCGTCACCTGGTAACCATAGTACAGGGGTTGCCCTAGTTTGAGACCTAGCTGATTGGTGCGATTGTCTGGCGCATTTATTTTATTTATTTATTATATTATATTTGGGTTTTTTCTGTTGTCTGATATCCCTAATACAAGTGCCTAAACTACTTAGTATCGGAGTCGGGTATGAGATGTTGTGTAAATTTATATTTTAATTTATTATAACAAATCATTAATAAAAATACCTACTTAAATGTGAACAAGTGTAGGTGTATTTTTATAACATCTTAAGGATACTGAGCAATGAGAGGACCATGATTACTTAATGCAGATCCCGCCGGCGGGGGCCAGAGCTAGAGTGCATCTGGCAATAGGATCCAGACCAGAAGCAATACCCACTATCATCAGTAGGGCATAACCCATCATCACATTACTGGTTAGTAAGAATCCAACGTACAGTCTTGGCTCATAATCATCCAGACCTTAGAAGAATTTTCGATTAAATTGTAAATTTTTTTTTGTACATCATACCTTGCACCGGTATAGCTACAGTATTTTTGCTGTCTATTGATTCAGTCATACCTACCTGTGACAATTTCGATTACAGTGTATGAAATTTTATTCTACGTTTCATTTACAAACATTTACCGAATCATATAATTTGTAATGTAAGTAGCGATTCAAGGAGAGAAAAACCATTATTTCACGCGAACAAACGCAGACTAGGGGCTAGGGTCACAATTTGATTTCCTTCAATTCATTTTATCCGAATTAAATGTTTTTCAACAGAAGCAGATTGATAGTTTGCCAAGGGGCCCCGAGGGACTGCCTTCATTTTCCCCTGGGTAACGACATCGGTAACGGACTGGGGAGTCCTTCCAGAGATTGGGGAATGCTTTTAAATCTAATTTCCTCTTTCTGAATCTCACTTCAATATTAGTTTCACTACTGAGATTGCGCGAATCGGAGATACTTTTATGGGATAAAATGAAATTAAAATTTTAGTTACTTATGGACGGGAAATAAAATTGGCAATAAACTCTATTGAGAGAGTGGGATTCTGACATATTGCAATGAAATAAATTAAATCCGGGTTATTTATCACCAAATGGTACTTCGACCATATAATAACGGTTGGCTACGAACATTATAGAAACCGAATCAGCAAACTGAAGTGGCAGTGGGCTGGTCACATTAGCCGCAGAACTGACAAACATTGGAGACGTAAAGTCCTTGAGTGGAGACCGCGACTCGGTAAACGTAGTGTTGGACGCCCTGCGACAAGATGGGATGATGACATTCGAAGGCTGGCTGGAGTGAGTTGGATGAGAGTGGCCGAAAATCGGGAGCCGGTGGCGTGCATTAGGGGTGACCTATGTCCAGCAGTGGACGAGTGTGGGTTGCTGATGACGAACATTAAACCTATACAGAGCTTGTAAACGCAAAAAGTATCGCGCATTCGTAATAAAGCTCTATTTGGCGTTTTCGGAGTATAAAACCAATTACTATGGACTAGGGTTAAAATGTAGGGACCGCACTTTTTGAATTCAAAATATCCGTAGCTATAATAACTACTATGACAACGAAATGGGTAGGTAAGTATGTAATTTTGTTGAGTTCTTATCATAAATCATTAGGAACATACGAGAACATAAAACCAACCATTCGCAGAAATTTCATCAACATAAATATTACGTAAATAATTTGTTATTTATTGTTCGTTTACTGACTTATAATCCGCAATCTAAAATTAATGTTATACTAAAGAAATTATACTTCATAATCGCATTATAAATGTATGTGAGTTAGAAACTTATTTAGCGTATAAATATCTCGCATTATAATTGACCATTCTCGTGTTCCGCAGCAGTAATTGACTATTCACGTGACTCGCGATATTCAACAAGGGGTTAGTGTTATGCAGGCTGGCTTAAAAACGATGGTCTATCGATAATATTGATAGCCTATTGCTGGCCTCAAATCACTCGATAGTAATGTCGGCTGGCTAATGCTTAATGCACAAGTTTTCGATTGAAATTTGCTTTAAAATTCAATTGCTCGAGTCTGTTACAGCTCAATACACCATTGTTATATTCACTATACTTACCTATTCGATTATTTTGAAATTTGATGAACGTTATGAAATTACAGCTTTAAGAGTTCTGGTTTAAGGTGGCAGAACGTGAATTTAAACTTGAATAAACATACTAAAGGGGGCTAGTAACAAAATAAGTAAACTAGCTAGCGAGTAGTTAAATATTATCGATCCAAATGATTGATCAAACACAATAATGTGTTAATTAAATGAGTTCAGGCCGCTAGTTGATCTGCGCTGTTTAGTTAAGAGGCTTGGTTATCGAGTTAGTTAGCTGCAAAGTAAGTTGAGTACCTCACTAAAGTTACATTAGCATTGTTATTTAAGTGTGTTTACTCAGTTGCATTCCAAGCTATCGTTTCGGACCGGTTACCTCATTGTTATTAAAAAAGTGTCTTTAATAAAGATTATAATGATTTCGGTCGAAAACTACATCGATGAATTTTTCTGCATCACTATTATGCGGGTAACACTGTGGTAATACGAACAATGTAAGAAGAAAGGTTGTTTGTAGACTGAAATTATGATATTAAAATCTAATACGCCGCGTGAATGATTTTAAATTTAGATAGTTAAAATGTGTCTTAAGTTCACATAATATAAATGCTGATTGATTAAAATTGTACATTAGCTATTACTTAAAAATATACCATAAACATTACTGTTTGTACTTTCAATATCGTTCATGTTGATTTAATTATTGTTCTTCTTCCTTGCGACGGCTGCGTTTGAGCTCTCAAGCCAGGCCAGTATTTGTATTTGAATTTTGTTGTTAAGAATTAATGTCTTGTTTACCTTAGTCAGCTGATCGTCCGCCTTCGCCAGCACCACCTCGCAGCCTTCCCTGTGCGCGAACAGCTTTCTCGCCTGGACCTTCATGTGGAAGGTCTTCTCCACCAGCGGGGTGGAGACCAGCCGCTCCAGGGACGCCGCCGCATTGCTGTACCCCACCACATCAGCCTCCACCTCTTGGAGCAAGGTCTCCCATGTGTGGAACAGGGAGGATGGACAGGACGCCCTGAGGACAACGAGAAAGGACAATTACAATTGTGTTCTGTAAATTGTAAGTGTTGAAGAAAGGTTTGAAACAACTTCAAGAATCGACAAAAAGTTGCCGTGCTTGAAAACTAACCTAACCTAACGTTCAAATACAGAAAGAGTTTCTACCTATCTCAAAAATAGCTTAAAGTATTTTCGATTCTAAAGAAACTTAGTGTTTGTATCTATCAAATAGCGCAACAGAACAGAGTTGCTTCGTGCTCGTTGCACGAAATAATCTATTTCGAATAGTCGGAGAGCCCCGCGGCGTGTGGGCCACACAATAGACTTCGTATTCTAGGATAGTGAAATGTGTGGAAATATCATTTGTTAGATAATAGAAGAACCTATATTTCATGTGAAATATAAAATTGTGCTATGCTGTGATGCTTGATCAGCGAAATCAACCGAAGGATGTTTAGAGAATGGCGCTCAGACTCTTTTTTCGTGAAATCGTTATCATGAAATTAGAAAATTACATTTAAATTGCTTTTCCCCCCAAAGGTCATTTTTGAAAGCTTTAAACTTGGGTTGTTAGTGATCTCAAAGATTGTCAATGGTTTATAAACGAAATTGACACTATCTGAATAAAGTCACGTAAGATTGGAAAAGGACGAAAGAATAGACATTCATTTTAAAATATTGCACCACTATGAAAATGAGTAGAAAGCAAATGGAATCAAATTGGACAATAAAAGTGGATGAAATAATTTAAGTTTTACAGTCTATGTTGCAGGTTCCGAGCATTATGCACCCATATTATTGGACATATAGTTAAATAGCACTGTTGTAACGGCGGCAAACTCACGCGACAAGTTCATTCCACATTCCAATTGTCGTAGTCGATATACATGGGTCATTCTATTTGAAATGAAATGTAACACCACAGTGTTAATTATATCAGTGGTTCGAAATGTATTCAAAGGTCAATGTAGAGGTAAACACCGCCGCGGGAGCCGCTTTGCTTGTTCTTGCGCGTTCATAGCAGGCAGGCTTGCAAAGTTCAGTGTCTGTCTGTCTACTGATAAACGTAGACTTCCTTCAGCGCAGCTTCAAAGATTTTACCTATCAATGTTAATCTTATATGACACGCTTTTTTCACCCACTTGTCAGCCGTCCAATAATTGGTATGGCATCCTATAAGTATTAAGTTTTCCCAACAGCGATCAGATATAGAGACAGAATTTCATTGTCGGTTCTTTATCCTGCTAGTAGCTATGTTCGTTACCTAGGTATACGCTCCCCATTACCCGTCAAGCGACTTTTTAATTTGAATACTAGCCTTCCAGTCTTTGTTCACGTTTCAGTTGTTGTAATTCGTTATCATCATCATCAGCCCGTTAGTACCCACTGCTGGGTATAGGCCTCCCTTCCCTTTCGCCAATGTGCCCGGTCCTGAGCTGCTCGGGTCCATGTAGTCCCTCCGATTTTAGCGATGTCGTCGACCCATCGTGCCACCGTACGACCTGGACTTCGTCGGTTTCTCGGACACCATTTATACTGGGTATTAATTATACTGTAGTACACGCTCCATGCATGTTATCACTAAGGGCTCTGTACTGTGACGCTCTGCGGTCGGGCCAAAGCAAAAGCTTTCAACTTTATTGATATTTCATTTTATGACGTACCGCGTGAAGTGCTGTTTAATTTATTTACGCGAACGAACCAGCCTTTGTGGATGTTTTGTGATGACATTAAACGGGCAAAGGTATGCTTGTTAAAAGGCTGGGAAAATTTAAAAGAAATGCCGTGTTCGTTAAGATATTAGAGTGAGTTATATTTTTTTTGATGTCGCGTGCTATGAGTAAAATGTTTTTAATTTATAGTTTATGCTGTTTCTGGAAAGTTAGGCATGAGGGTCAATTAAACACTGGTAGTGGCGAGTTTAAGTATTTTGAGGTTTTTGTTTGGAACATGGTGAAAAAAAAAAAAATTAGTGGTCTAAGGTATTTTTTATTAACACGTCTCCAAGGTAACCCTATATGAAGCTTAATAGTATAATTATTCTTGAGGCCTTCCTTTATTTTTAATAAAAGGTGCAGTTTTATAAAAAAAATATCTAATGTTATTCAACTCAAGAATAAATAAAAGTGGATACTTTAGCTACGCTAATAAGCATCATGTTACAGCATATTTTCTTTATAATCACCTCGTCATTATGCAAAAATAGCACTTAATGTCATCACAAAGGAGCGATTCAGGCAGTAAATAAATTAAATACCAGTTGACGCCAGCTCAAATTGAAATATCAATAAAGCTGAAAGCTTTCGCTTTAGTCCGACCGCACTATGTGCTACTACAGGATAGTAGTTTAGTTTATTTTATAACCGAACGCTAATATTGAGGATGACTAGCATTATTGATCACCAATCGACATAGGCAAGCGTGGTGATTAAGCCTAATCCTATCATAGTTTCGATGACTTCATTTCTATGATGGAGGCCTTTGTTCTGCAGTGGAACAGTATACAGGTTGATACTTTTTAAGTAATTAATTATTCAATGGGTGAGTTTCATTCATATGGTTCCAAAAAAAATAACGTTATGTTTCATAAATTTAATAAGAGCAACAGATAATGCTTACAACAAGGTAGAAAAAAATATCTTCAATCGATTACCACAATACCTTAACTGTCTAACTAGTAGGTAGGTATCAAATAAATAAGGATAATATTGGTTGATGTTCAACAGTAACCAATACGTCTATAAAACATCTGAATTTTCATGGCTTGAAAGATCCGGGTCTTTCCTGACGTAAGAATCGAATGTAACCCAAATCAAGAAATCCCAAATGCATTAGGGCAGAGACTCGATTTCAAATTGCTTCCCATAACTTTTACATTCATTTGTGTACCTACAAACTATACAAATTTTGTACAGGTACTTGGCTCAATTAAGTATTCTGTGGTTATAGTGCAATTTATACATCTGACATTTCAAGGTGTCTAACAGTGCAACTGACTTCTTTTATAAACACTACACTTTTTATTAATAAAATTTAACGCTTTTTTGCTTTTACTATTTTTTTTTATATTTTCCTTTCATTTCATTAATCTGGCGACACTCATAAATTTATAATGGACGGTTGCTACACACGTCAACTTAGCTTTATATCACCGAAGTTATATCTCATGAATATTCTGCACACACTATTTAGAAGACACCTTGATGGCTCGGCTAAATAAAATATTGCCATAGGGGAAAGTTTTATCAATATCCGATAGCCAATAAGTATAGCACTTCTGGCTTTTGACATGAGCGGTGTCGGGAACTCAAACGGGTAGATAGCGGGGACTGGGGCAAATGGGGTCAGATGTGATATAACCGATTTGGGGCGCACATACATAGATAGGCAGATACAACGCGATAAAATAATAGCAACTGATCTGTTGTAATGTTACGCAGGGCTATGTTGATTTGGGGGGAAGAAAAATCATCCTATTTTTCTTGTAGGGTGATGGGAAGAAACGGGGACACTGCTGTGAAGACAAATGTGCCGTAGGCGTTGACTTACATTACTTTGTCTTACGGATTTCTTATTTATTTATTTAAGGAACACAAACAGATTAAATCCCATACAAGAAACAGCTTGTGTAATAAATTAGAGATAGAAAAAAACTTAGTAATATTTTTATGTATGCACAACAAAACAATCATTATTATCTAGTCTTCGATTGATAGTTGAAGTGGTATTTAACATTATGTTAAATTTAATATAAATTAGCTTTAACATACCGAAAATGGTAAAAGGTTTAATATTAACGGGAAATTCCCGTTAATATTAAACCTTTCCTTGTAATGGACAATTTAATGAAAACAAGTAGGTATAAAAACATGTTTTTGCTATTAACTGGTATCAATTGGAATTTTTTCAATTAAGTACCCATCTGTTTCGCAGAAAAGTATAAATTCCTTGTACAATTTCACTTACAACGGATTTAATAAAGAGAGCGGGTAATTAGGGACATTCAGAATATTTTATATTCAAATGAATTGAAAACGAGATGTTTTTAAAATTAAAGCGAATATGAAAACAATACGCAATCACAATTCAGGAACTATAAAATGCGAGCCGTGTCTTGCGGCCATATACGTGGTAGCCATTTGCTTTTTGCATATTTTATTTTAGTTTGATATTCATGATATGAAAACGAATTGAACGTTAAATTTGTAGTGGGAAACAAAAAAACATTTTTGAGACTTAAAAAATAAATGGAAAATGCATCTCTAAGATAGTCTAAGGTGATCGGTTTTGGAAAGTAATTACCCATTCAGATATCGTCACCTCTCACCAATAACTACTTGATATTAAACTATTTTGACTACTAGCTGCACCCACGTGTGACCCACAATTTAGGTGTTGGGGTTTTTAATATGGGTACAAAGAGTAGTAAATAACATGTACTTACAAATGTAGTCAAGTTTTAATCAAAGATGTCAGTTTCCCGCATACCAATCGAGATTGGTCCAGCCGTTTGCACGTGAAGAATGAACAAACACAGACACCTTTTATTTAATTTCTCATTTCTCACATCGATACATAGATAATTTAGATGATGAAGAACGTTCAAATCTAACAATTGTACGTAACGAATGACTCAGAGACTTCCAAGAGACAAATTTATTCGTGTTTTCGTGTTTCCTCTCCTCGTCTGAGATCCTTTACTAGCTACCGTTGCCTGGGGAACATCGGGACCCACGCTGATACTGAATCCGTTTACCAGGGCCGCTCGGGGAGGTCGTCGCACCAAGTACCCCCAAAGCATCGACCCGAGATAATCCCACTTAATTTAGGCAATATTAAAAATTGCACGATGGCAAAATTTTACATCGCTATTTCGCGAACCCTGCACTCTCTCGGAGTGGTAGATGATGCGGCGATAATAATGGGCTGGGTGGATAGTGGGCGAGTGTCGATGCGAGTTAAGCGCTTGAGAGGAAATCGCCGTGGTACATAATTAATAATCCTTCAGTAGAGCCCTTTTGTATTTGAATTGAGTTACTAATTAAGAAGGGTATTATTATAAGTTGTCTCCATTTATTTTTTAAAGACTGTTTGTTTACGGGAAATAAACAGTGTCCCTGATTTACCTTTGTTTAGAGCCTACTTTGGTCATAAATACTCATTTCATTTTAGGTCATATGCGGCTGCTATTTAAGTCACTCTAGTAAGTATATCATGCGGAAAACCCCTCATTCATGTTTGATCCTGCGCCTTAGTATTCTCTCATGTTAGTTAGATGACGTGGCAGATAAAATGGGCCGGGCCGATAGTGGGCCGAGTGCCGGAGCGTCGGGCGTGCTCGAGAGCAAATCGCTGGCACATAACTAGTCCTGCACGACCTCCACTAGAGCCCCTTTGTAATGAGAAATGGGGCAAGCTCTAAAGCTTTAAACAAGTAACATCCTATGATGTTACTTGTTACAACAAGTAGTCTGTCTGTAGACAGCTGAAGCTACTAAACGATACGAAACGGTTTTAGTTAAAATTCTTTGCGCATGAATAGTCTCTTCAAAATCATCACTTTTTATGTTATAAGTGGTAGACGAACAGACGGATCACCCGATAACGCGACTCACACTTAGCCAGTTTTTTTTAAATTTCAGATTTTATAGGTAGTGACCGTATATAATTTAAGCGTAGGTAAGTTGTACATAGTAGTTTATTGCACAGTAGGTAAGTTGGCAAGCTAATGATAGAAACCTAATAATAGGAGAATATCCCTCTCTATTTGACTTGTTAGTTCCGTATCCAAAGGTATTTACTTACTCAGATGTAATATCTAGTAAAATATTCCACTAGCGTCCACATAAGTTTCAGTATTTGCCATGTTCGAGTCTGAACGCGTTCCCGAACGAAGTGTGAAAAGTCAAAGTTTGCAGTTGCTATTTGTCTCCTTAAATCGTATGAGTATTTGGTTCCCTAAAGTATTTTTATTGCTCTCAATCAGTACAAAAGTTGGTGTTATTTTAGCTCAATGAATAAAATAGACACAAAAATAAAATAATAAAACAAGATAATTTTTTACATATCTATTAGACACACGTTTAAATTGTGGTCTAACTAACAAATTTTAATACGTACCTAATTCAATCCGAGATAATTAAACCAATATAGTCAGAAACGAAAGTAAATATTTATATCACATCAGTGTTTTGAAGCATGCATTAATCGAGTAGTTTTTAATTAATGGTTTCAAATATCACTAAACAGGTCCGAAGCTAGTATTGAGTAGGTATTCACGTATATTGAAATCACTAATAGCGATGTAGATTGTACTTACGTGATGATTAAACCTACTGATGCAATTGCGTAATGAATGATATTAGTGGTACCTAAGCCGTGTGATTGGTTGCCTACAGAATATTGTAGAGCCAAATAATTAGTAACTATTGAGTTAAAAGTAACATTATTAACACTTGTTCTTGTGAAGTGGAAGTGAGCTGACCACATCAGTCGTAGAAACAACAATCATCAGAGTTAATGAGTTCTGGAGCAGAAACCGTGTCGAGATAAACGTAGTACCTATTAGGGCATCTCCAGGACAGGTAGAATGACGATTTGCGTAAGATAGCTGGCACGAGGTGGAGACGAGTGCGAATAGAGGAGAAGGAGAGGCCTATATTCAGTAGTGGAAAATGGCTGATAAAGATGATGATTCTTTGTTTCCCTAAGTTAGTGATGGCCTTGTTTCTAACGGAGCTTAGCGTTTTACTCTTTCAGGTCAAACCAAAATCAGAAGTAACACAACTTTAGAGTTCGGTTACTCTCGAAGCGTGATATATGCAAGGGTTAGATTCCCAAGTGGTTAGGTACTGAATTGTTCTCTGATTGTGTATTTTCAAGGGTCTTCTATACATTAGGGAGATGTCCAACTTTCCCGTTTTCTTCAGAGGCCGTTTAAATAGTCATTTGTCTTCTCAAATGTCCGTCATTTAGACGGAGGTCCACTTTTTACTCCGTGACTTTGGGACTGAAGTAATAGATCTAAATTCATGTCCCGTTTTACACGGATTTTAGCTTTATTTCCAGAGGGAATGGTACAAAGCTATTGCTTAAAATAAACTAAGAAACTTGATGAACAAAAATGTCTCCACAGCTGTTTACTTCATAAGGAAGCACTTTTAAAGCACCAATCACAATATTATTGAGACTATCGCCAGCTCATGGCGAATCAATCATCGGCTTAGTATTTGAAATGCTATTAAGTTGAAATTCGGAACTGTTACTATAGTCAATTACTTCGAGTTTTATTAGATAAGTTGCTCAAAACAATAAACTAAATGTTTAATTCATATAACTGGGACTAGATCTATTCTGTCGCGTTTGGTCCTGGTATTATTAGTGTAATGCAATGCGTAAGTTTTAAATCGTATGTTCAGTAAATGTCAAATGCTGGTTCACACAAAACTTTTTATTAGATAAAAACGTACTTTTACCTTTTACGCAATATGACTGTTCATATTTTATTGGTTATATCTTAATTATGGATAGTCTCTATGCGTATTAATATTTCTTTTGAGTGACAATTAAAGTAAGTTGATGTCTTTTGGTGCGCTAGTGTTTTTAAGTGATGATTCATGCATGGTAGAAATAATACAAAATAGTAATTTATTAGCCAAATTGTAGTTTGTTTTTCTAACAATCTTAATGCTACCTTATGTTAAAAATTAATTACTACATTTCGTAGTACAAATATTGATTACACATGATAGATTACCAGGAACTCATCGCCCGCACAGGTGATTACTTTTAAAGTAAACGCGTTTTATAGCTTTCAGGATAGCAGCTTCGTAATCAATCAACGTTTGACAGGTACTTAATGGAAAGCAGACATGTTGGCGGGGGGCCTGCGAGCTAATCAGCTTCGATCTTCGCTCCATGGAACATCTTGGGACCGACGTGAATCGAATCCAGCTAAATTCATTTTCAAATTAAGCATGAAGCGGTATCTAGCGGGCAAAATGGTAGTGAAACCACTGCAAGCGTATATTTTTTTATTTTGAGTGGGTGGCTATGCAGGTCTTATTCAGACTAGTATCACTGCGACTAGTTTGATCTATTGTGATCGCCGCTATGCTACAATTCAGTCCCAAACCCTACACTTATAAGAAAGTGTATTAGATGTTTGGGACTGAGATCCCTAGTTTCATTGGGGCTTAGTACGAGCTTTCCCAGATGTTTGCTACATTTGCGCATCAGTGATCCGCATTCGGTGATAACGTGTATAAGGGTTTCATCTAAGCACAAGCATACACACATACTTATTATCATCATGACCGACCGGGTGGTGCATTTTTTAATCACCGCCCTGGACAAGCATTCGTGTGATGATCATTCGTTTGGTCAGTGTCTGGGTGTAATATAATATTTGTGTTTCCTCTGTGTCTGATATATGTATGTAACACTCAATACGGAATCAGGCCACTGTATGAGATGTTGTGTGAACTTATTTATTTATCATCTCAGCATGTCATACATAGTTGTGTTCAAAGACATCGTTCCGGAGCCTGGAATAAGCTTACGATTAGATCTTGATCCAGGATTTGGTGAGTCTGGTAATTACAATGAAGCGACAGGCTGTTCAATAAATAAATCCTTGGAGGTTTCCAAGATTGCGTGACAAAACCTAAGCCGAGATTGTTAATTGAAAACGGTGTTTTTTTCGATTCTACAAGAATTTCTAATTTAAATTAAACCAACGCAACGTTTCGTTTGTCTTTGACCTTTTCGCAGTTCAGAAATCACACGACATTGCCTATTTTTACACAAAAGAACATCACGAGTGTAATTTGTACTCATTCTTTCGAGTACCTTTTTATGATTCAGAGAAAAAGTAGGTAGGTAATTGAGACTGATTTCGTAATGTTAAAATCAACTCTCAAGCAGTCTAAATTATGAAGCATTTTTATTTTTTTCTTATGAATAAATTAACTTGCTTTGAGACTGCGTATGTTTGTTTATTTATAGCTGCTTAGAACTTATAAAACCACTTAAACTTAGAAAACCCCGTTGTTGAGTCGCGCATGACCACGTAGTCTCTCCTATAAGTAAAGTTAGACAGCCAGGATTTCGTTATTTAGTTTTAGAATGAGTTTTGGACAAAATTTAATACATGCGGAAGTAGAAATGCGGGTAGCCAGTGCAATCGTCACGACGGTTTTCTCGGGACCCCTACTGGAGACTAGACTAACTTTTTGTGACTTCCCTTGTATGGTATGCTAACTCGACACATTACAGCATTCCAAATCATTCCATAGTTAGGACCATAGCAAAGGTAACAATACAAACAATAACTAAGTTTATATGCGAATATACACTCGCACAAAATAGGCTTAGTTATTGGCTTAGTTATTGAGCGCACTAAAAGATAGGGTTAACATCGGGTTACGGGATTCTCGAAGTAATAAAAAGTAGTAAAACTAGATACTAGTAGGCAAATGGCAGTAAGCCAGGCCGGTTGAGTGCGGCGGAAGCGTGCGAGGTTCAATAAATTGAATTGCCCTTGTACCGTGTAGGGTTTGTTTAGGATCCACTACGAACCGAGAACTGCTCTGATCCATTTAGTAATAAGTAAGATTAGAAAACGCAAGGAACGCAACTGGAATATTATTCAGAGGGCTTATCATTAAAACTAGGAACTACGTTATCAATACCATCATCACCATCAGCCTATCGACGTCCATTGCTGAACATAGGCCTCCCATATGGGCAATGACTTCGAGAGTGTCCGATTGCAGGCAGCCTGCTGCAGGAATCTGGTATCTATTTAACTTACTTTGTGTAGAATTTTCTGTGATAAGACTTAAGATGACCAAAAAATTTCAAACAGTCAACACAAGACAAGTGTATGAAATGAAATAAATGAACGAAAAAATAATGAAAAACCTTTATTTCAACCTACACATAGATCATATACTGTTATATGCAATGCATTAATTATTAATTATATCAAGCTGTAATAGCATTTAACGAAAAAGATAAAGTGTATATTATTCAAAAGGTACTTTAGCGCAATGATTTGCAGCCCCTTCTGCTATCAATAATGATCAAAACGAAAGCGGCTGTGATCGTAATCGCATTAGCAAATTAGGCCATACCGGTATCACGGCACGTCACGGTCATGTTTTCAAATTCAATTTGACGCGTAAAATGTTAGCTGGAACTCACAATGCTCCCTTTGTAGACGAGGCCGTCCGGGTAGAAACCAGAATAGTAATAGTTTTTCCATGAAGTATGTATGCATTCATTTTCGGTGAGCGTGCACTATAGCTTGTATAGTTGTTTTTTTTATGTGAGGACCTAGGTATAGTGGCATAATAATTATCTGATGGTATGCGGTGGTTGCCGCCTACACAAACGCGCTGTTTACAGCGCCTTTTAACCATCTTTCCACTCCGGTTGAGTTTAGGTATCTATTCGGTGAAACACATCGCAAGTGCTCCTACCGCCGGTTTATGTGAGGCCGTGGTATTTATTCTGGTCGAGCCGGCCCATTCAAGCCGAAGCATGATTTTCCCACCAGATATGATTGTTTATGACACATAACAACAACGCAGTCTCAAAACATATTATTGTAGTCAGTAATTAGATAAAGAAGGGTACCTATTACCAAACCCTGGAATTCTGGATAGGCTTACACAATGATTCGGGATTTGAGATGTTGGTAGTTATATTGAAGCAATTGCTGTCTGACATTCCCGACCTTTTATCTGGTGAACCAGACCAAGTGAATCATGGTTACACGTTTCAGGAACTATCCAAAACGTGCAGGTGAGATGTGACGATGTCTGCCGAGCTAATATAAATGCACATAGATTTGAACAATTCATAGGTGCTCGGATTCGAACCATGATCCCCTTTACGGAAAACGCGTTCTATTCACTGAGCTACCATCGCTCTTACGTGTCAAAACGTTAAATGTGAGTTAAAATATTTAAGGAGCGCAAATATATTTGAGTCGGTGACTAATGGAGTCACACCACAAGGGATGTGTCTCGGGAGCGCTCGCCTCTCGTGGCTGCTGCAATAAAACGTTTAAGTACTGTCGTATATGACTTATGATAAGTGTTTCTTATTACAATTACCGATATGTTGCATCCCAAAATTATAAAAACCTACATGTTATGGCAATTGAAACCAAGAGTTGGAATAAGTATCTTCTGTAAAATAATTCTTCTTATAAATGAAGTAGGTATTTCATGTTTTCACACCTTCCGTCGTCGTCGGCCATTCGTCTTCTCTACTCGTTGTTAACATTGTTCTCTTACACGTTCCCTATCATGCATCTACCAATTACCAATCCCATAATGTGAACTGGCATGTTTAATTAGTTTGGTCTAATTTGTAGGTCTTGGCAATTTAATTAGTTTGGACTGATTTAAGGGTCGTAGTGATACTTTTCTTTTTTTAGACATTGTTCTACCATTATGTGGAATATACCAATCTGCCCTTACTTGGTCAAAGTATAACCATGAGGTTAGATGATGACATGCTCAAAGAGCATCTTATTTTGGATAATCAGATAAAAAACAAGGCTAACAACCGCTAATTTGCAATTTTTTTTATGTGATAGGTGGCAGACCAACAGACGGAGCACCGATTGCTGCCGCTTATAGACACTTGCTCCACCAGTAGAGTCACAAGTGCACTGCCAACGTTTAACCCCCTTTCTCCCCGATTGGGCCTCCGGTACCCTTACTCACTTGACAAAACACAGCGCAGGCGTAGCTTCACAACGGGTTTCCTATCTGTGAGCCCTCAGAAAAAGAGCTTTTTAATAAATTACTACTACACTAGTGGTACGACCTCACTTCGTTTCGATATTTAACCCGTTTAAACTTTCCCTGGACTTCCATGAATTTCTGGACTAAAATTAGTCAAATCGGTTTGAAAGCGTTTTCGAGTTTTAGCAAGACTAACGAACAGCAATTCATTTTCATATTGAATGTAAATAGATTTATTTTATTTTATCAATATGCTTAACTGTCACCATAAGTGTAAATAGGTTGGCGGCGCTAGTTTCATTCGTGTAGCCCCTTAACGTTAAAAACCCTTGTATTTTCTTATCATGCAGTATCTCATTTCATTCATTGGGTGTTTAAATTTACATACCTAAGCAAAAGTTTCAGCAACGAAAATGGGGAAACGTTTAAGATAACAGTGGAATTAAACATTTTTATGCCATGATAAGGACGGAATTTAAATAATCACGACCGGGTTGTAAACCTAGAGATGTGAAAAACTAAAAGTCCTCCAATGTTCCCTGTTCCCCCTGTCTTCGGCTTGGCGCATTATGAAGAGAAGGTCTGCAAAAGGAGTGGCCTGTCACTCCATCTAGCCGGAGGGCTATGCTCTCTGAGTCAAGGTCTCCCTTAAGAACTCTTTTACTTCAACGGAAAGAATTCTTCAGCATCGGTTTTCCGGCAGCATTTAATGCTCGTGATTTTTAATACGAAAAAACATGGCAAATATCGAACGAAAACTATGTTTTTACGATATAAATATCACCATCACGAGAATTGTGGGCACCATCTCTTTTCGAATAATCTCTTTTCTACATTAACATTTGGTACTACGTATCAAAATTTTGTTAATTATAAATTATGACTAGTGGTTATATGTTTTCAAACTGCCCTATGTCCCTCGAGACTAAACTTGCCAGACTAACGGCCAAAGTACTCGTAATTGCATGGAAACTAAGTACTTGTGCTTTCGATAAGATTAAAACTTTAAATGACTCAAAGCGATCTATGAAATATCCCCGTATTATATTATTATTGTTTCTCGCTCTAATCTTCTTTTGTAGTAGATCGGATTAGTTACGAAGTAACAACAAAAAGCAATTTAGGTACAAATGCTCGAAATGAAGTTATTTAATTTCGGTAGAAAATTAAAAATTTAAAACTTTAACAAACTTGAAATATTGAACCGAAAAATAATTTGAACACGATTAAAAAGTAAAATTCTAATTGGAATGCTTAATTTTGTTTAAAAATGAAAATTTGTTTTAAACATTATCTTTTTTAAATGCTTCAATAATTTTAATTACAAAAGGGTTTATGTTTTTTATTTTGGCGGCCGCCCACTAAATAAATGTCTGCATTTTGCATTATTTTCAGGGAGAATATTTTCTTAGTCATATTAGAACCGTAACATTACTAAGTATACCAAATAATACGTTGATTCATCATAGATAACATAGATTTAAATAAATAAAATAGATATTCAGAAAACTTTCAACTTCTCCATTTGTGTTCCGCAACTCATAAAAAAAGATATAAGTAAGTATTACTTTTTTTATGAGTTGCGAGCACAGCACTAAACAAAACAGTATATTTTTTATCGGTTCTCACCTTATTGTCAAACTAGTTTGATTGAATATCAATTGAAACATTCTTACACATTACGGCCTTTTGGCTAAGTCCAAAGTGTATAATTTAAAGTACTCTTTTGTGTACTTTATCGTGGTAGGTTATTAAACGAAAAATATTCTTATGAGCCTTCGTACTAATAACTGTACGAGCACATAAAATGCTTATTTGCGAGGTTCAAATAGGGCCGTGATGAAATCTGTACGTTTGAACTCATCGCACGACGGGAACGCATCACGACATCGTAATGTGGCCAATTAGGACGACGCCTAAAAATATAAATCACGTAGATTACTGTAAATAGACATTCTCCTTAAGGGTAGAAGCTCGTTAGTTATTCAGAAGAGTTTTACCCTGATTGATCGTTCTTTTATGCGTTGAATCGACAATGCGATGCGCGACAAAACTGCCAAATTGGGTTAAACGAGTGAACGGCATTCATTGATGTTACGGAGGAAATTGTAACATCCCTCAAATTTTGTGTATAAATATTATTATTCGTCTGTATTCCTCCCTATTGTTGGATAAAGCGTAGCATTAACTTAGTTGGCATTGAGAGCCAAAGTGAGATATTTACCTAATGATCATTAATCTTCGAAAAGTTTGGAAATGTCATAACATATTTACGTTACGTTACTTTCCTTGTCTGTTCATGACTAGATTTGAGAATAAAATCTTTTGCAAAAAATATCTCACATAATTTATAAATACTAATTAAATTTGCAATTTCAGTAACAATACCGAATATTGCCTGGCTTAGCCATTTAGACTATAATTCTGGTTACTGACATTACAGTTTAACGTGGTAAAGGTCTTATCATTACTATAATATATTATTTGTTACAATTAGGTAATTAATGGCAGTATCTACTGCTAAATACAGGTTGCTAATTCGAATGGCACCTACATCATTGATTTATCACAACGAATAGGTACCTAACTATCAATTCCAATTCATCATCGATGTAGTTAAGAGGAATTTATAGGAGCACTTCAATGCACGTTTCAAGTCCACAATAGTATTTGAAATGCCAATGCCTGATTGAGCGCCCTTTTTTTGCTGTTATCTACAAAAAACTTATTATTTTAGTTTGGAATAGTGTAACAAACTAAAACTTAATATGACAACTATACCTCTAAAGACAGTCCAAGCAAAGTTTTCATAATTTATATTATTAACGTATTTAAATGAAAGTAGAAAGTATAAGCCTATATACTGTCCCACACACGCAGGGCAAAGACCTCCATCTAGAAATCAAGTCATCGCTACTACGATGGGATTAGGCTTAATTACCACGGCTGCCTATTGCGGTAATAGTATTTATATTACCTCGTATAACATTGCTTCGGCTCAAAGTAGATATCTGTTGTTGAACAAAACTTATTTATTACATAACTATAAACTAAAAAAAAAACAATATTCGTTAAGTGTACCAGCAAATAAATAAAAAATGCGCTAATGCAACAAAAACGGCATGATCATTTAAATACGCAAAACATTAGGTCGTTATTTACTTATCGGTTAAAGTGTTTCACTCATCAGTTATTCGGAGTGGCAATTTTTTGCTGATTGATGATTCAACCGGCGCGCGAGTTGACAATGAAGCGGGCAAAACTGGCAAATTGGATTACTGAGCGAAGCCGCGACTCATTCTGTGTGTTCTAATTATCGTGGTTACGCTTTAAAGAATAAGGGCTTGCAAATAAACTAGAGGTATTATGCGTGAAATGTTTAGCTTACATATTTTTCTTGTTATCTTGTTGAAGACAAAGTATTTTTTGTGTGATAGGTAGCAAACGAGCAGAAGGATCATCTGACCTACAATACCAGTAGAGTCACAAGTGCGCTACCAACCTTTAACCCCCTTTCCCCCCAATTGGGCCTCCGGTGTCCTCACTCACTCGACAAAACACACCGCAGGTGGTCTTCGGTGAGGCCGTGGTATACTTTGGCACATTCATGCCGAAGCGTGGCTCTCCTACGTTCTATTATCAGAAAGAGATATCTACTTGAATATTATAATACGCACTGAGATGTGTCTGAGATGTCTAGAAATAGAAATAATTAAGTCCACATAGGACATGTTTTAAAGATCCTGGATGTCTTTATTTAGATTTTTTTTTGGATAACCGTAACCAGAAACCAAGTCACAGTAAACTTCCATTTCCGAAATTCTGTGCTGATGCTTATGTGTGTAGAGCCCAAACTTTTTAATTCCCATCGAAAATCCAGAAAAAATATTTAAGTCCAAATTGTACTGGATTACTTCCCCTTAACGGGCTCCCAAGTAGGCGTTATAATGGTAACTGTATTTCCACAGTTATCAAATTGCCCACCCACTTGACACGAGCAATTCAGTGTTAATTCTGGAGCCCAAGTTCAAATTACACACATAATTACCGTCATGTTCTTGCAATGCGATTTCAACCCAATTCGCAGCATGTGTTAACTACCCGGGTTGTTAACAACGTATATGTGTGTAAGTGCGGGGTCGGTATGTGAACGTTGTAATAGGATTAAGACTGTCTTTAGGCTGATAGTCCAATGAGGCGCTGTGCAAAGACTGACTAATAGGTTTTTGATGGGTAGGTTTGTATTTTATTTCTTTTAAACTTTCTGCTGTGGAAATTAACTGTTTGCTATACATGTCCACTATGAAAAATGCTATTTCAGAACTCCTTTTCTGCAAGTGTCGTTTACAGAATTTCACAAGTGACTATCTTTCAAGCGTATTTTCAATATCTATCTATCTCTATACTATTTACAAAGAGATAACTTCTATAGGCAACGACAAGGCTTATAGGTAAACCGAAAACACGAAACGCTTGCGCGATGTTATTGAGCACAGCGCCATCTATTGGTTCGTTTCTGAATTACGGTCCCGAAGCGAAGTGAGGGCGGGCCACTAGTTTTGTATATTTTCATTTGCTTTGTAGTCTGGTTACATAGCACGTCTGTTTGATATGCCTTCCTACTAACGTACAGGCAGCCACACATCAAGTTAACAGCAACCTGTCAAATTTATTCAATTTATATTCAACCTAATGTGTATGACAGTAAGATGAGAATCGATAAAAAAAAATTAACAGTTTTGTATACTTTGAGGTGTGGCTGTACGTACATATTATACGAGTAATATTATGTTTACTCTAGCCCTGTATTCGGTATATTTCGCATTCAGTAAATTCATTTGAAATGTTTAGAAGTAGGTATAAATAGTAGATAAGCGAGGTTTGCTTTTCTGACAGCTTTCAAAAATAGCGCACACATATTTGTGATTTCCTGCGTAATATCTCTCTGTTAACTGATATACGTGTATACGTTATGAATTATATCAGAGCGGATTCAGAAAAGCGTCATGTTTCACCAAAAATGTTACCTATGCAATGCACTGTATTAATTTTGTAGCACTGTATTCATACAAAATGACGTACTTTCTGTTATCGTCCATAGTTAGACTTAAATACAAAACATTGGTGGTTATCGATTAATTATGCATCATACATATTAAATAGAAGCAAAGAGAGATATTTAATTTGAAATGTATTAATAATGTAGCTTGATTTTAGAAACTCCAGGAATTATTATGATAGGAAGTAGTGTAAGAAAGCTGCATTCCAGGCTATTGGCGACACTGGCTGCTAGTTACAGTTTTTGTTTGCTCCACTGCAGTCACACCTTCATCTCACTGGACTCAGATCGTGGCTTTAGCCTAAGCCATTTCACCGAGATCTTTCTAAGCCGCGCCAGTCAGTGGAATTTCAGCCTTAATGCCCTGCAACTAGAATGCCGTATCACAGTCGTTAATGGCATACTTCGATCGGATTACAGCTGGATGGAAGCTTCGGTGCCTATGCTTCTCGTTATCTACCTCGTTGCGATAACATTTGCCGGGATAAGCCTACAAGAACATTATCTAGGATGATGAGAAAAAGTCTAGATCCTAATTAGATATTAACAAAGAACACCAATAGGTATATGTAGGTGTAAGGTATATTGAACTCGGAGAACAGTCCAAGTCAGACACAAAATTTGAGAGATTGTATTTACACTCAGTTTTCTAAAGAGCAAACTGAGTGTAGTACTCAATATTAAGATGTTTATCTTACAGAAAAGTAGATACGAGTACATAGGTTCAGAGAGTTTCATGTCAGGTTAGTACAATTTCTCAAATTTTCTCAATTAATATTGAAACAAACATTTCATAAATGTAATAACATAAATATGTGACTGTACATACATAGTTCAAACAACTACAGCTGCATAAAAAAAGAGTGGACCATAAACAAGTTCATTTATTGTGTAAGAGTTTCAATTGCTCGATCAATTCACAAATAAACAAGGAGGATTGGTTGGATATCTATAAAAAAGGAAGTGTGCTGTCTCAAATATCTACCGATGCTGCAATAAGGTAAGATCGCTATACTACAATGGATCAAGTAGAGGTCTAAGTGCGGAAACAGGAGTCCATTTTACAAGGTAAGATCCTAGAACTGATTCGGCTACGGCGGTTGATCTTAAAGATCAGCCACGAACGCAAGATATATTATAGTGCTCGAGTGTGTGCGCAAACACAGGTGCATTGAGTGCAGGAAATAGGGAATGCCCTATTCCCTTACCCTCATAATTCGATGGGACACCAGTGCGACATGACTGAAGAGGAATTTGGCGCAGGACCAACGTTTTAACGTGCGATAAGGTAGTATTACATTTTGTCTAGGTAGGTACTTCAGGTTTGGTGGCGGCAATTTTCCGATTTAATTGAGAGAGCAAATTCAGCGGAATTCCGAAAGTTTCGGGCAATCGCTCGACTCTAGGAGGCATTATGCCGCCGACCGAATTTGCAGAACAATGGTGGTAATTAATCTTTGGGCGAACTTTATTTTCGCGCTAAGTAACACTTTCGGAGGCAGGGTATGATTGCATCGTCTGTCAGGGTCCAGCCTGTTGACAGGAGCAATATTTTGTTTCAGTATCTCTGGAGCCACCCTCGAAGGGCGACAGGCGGAGATTGATGACTGAATGGACTTTTAGTATCTCGTCCTTATATACTGTACGAATCATAGTTTTTAAACGAAATCGATAGCTGTATTAACAACGGTGATTACGAGTTAACGAATTCAACCTGGCAGGGAGGATTCATTGAACTAACTACAGTTTCACTTAAATAATTTATCTATGTCCTAATACCTAACTTAGGATTTCCTTTACTTATTTTACTACTATGGATCCTAAGAAACAACGAAGGAACCGTCAGAGCACAAAATATATAACCACTATATTTCACATTTCGCACTAAGCGTTGAGTGGCGAAGCTCTAATGGAAGTGACATTAAAACCTTAATCACGGCGGCGGCCAGCCGATCGCTGTATTAACAACGGTGATTACGAGTTAACGAATTCAACCTGGCAGGGAGGATTCATTGAACTAACTACAGTTTCACTTAAATAATTTATCTATGTCCTAATACCTAACTTAGGATTTCCTTTACTTATTTTACTACTATGGATCCTAAGAAACAACGAAGGAACCGTCAGAGCACAAAATATATAACCACTATATTTCACATTTCGCACTAAGCGTTGAGTGGCGAAGCTCTAATGGAAGTGACATTAAAACCTTAATCACGGCGGCGGCCAGCCGATCGCTGTATTAACAACGGTGATTACGAGTTAACGAATTCAACCTGGCAGGGAGGATTCATTGAACTAACTACAGTTTCACTTAAATAATTTATCTATGTCCTAATACCTAACTTAGGATTTCCTTTACTTATTTTACTACTATGGATCCTAAGAAACAACGAAGGAACCGTCAGAGCACAAAATATATAACCACTATATTTCACATTTCGCACTAAGCGTTGAGTGGCGAAGCTCTAATGGAAGTGACATTAAAACCTTAATCACGGCGGCGGCCAGCCGATCGCTGTATTAACAACGGTGATTACGAGTTAACGAATTCAACCTGGCAGGGGAGGATTCATTGAACTAACTACAGTTCCACTTAAATAATTTATCTATGTCCTAATACCTAACTTAGGATTTCCTTTACTTATTTTACTACTATGGATCCTAAGAAACAACGAAGGAACCGTCAGAGCACAAAATATATAACCACTATATTTCACATTTCGCACTAAGCGTTGAGTGGCGAAGCTCTAATGGAAGTGACATTAAAACCTTAATCACGGCGGCGGCCAGCCGATCGCTGTATTAACAACGGTGATTACGAGTTAACGAATTCAACCTGGCAGGGAGGATTCATTGAACTAACTACAGTTTCACTTAAATAATTTATCTATGTCCTAATACCTAACTTAGGATTTCCTTTACTTATTTTACTACTATGGATCCTAAGAAACAACGAAGGAACCGTCAGAGCACAAAATATATAACCACTATATTTCACATTTCGCACTAAGCGTTGAGTGGCGAAGCTCTAATGGAAGTGACATTAAAACCTTAATCACGGCGGCGGCCAGCCGATCGCTGTATTAACAACGGTGATTACGAGTTAACGAATTCAACCTGGCAGGGAGGATTCATTGAACTAACTACAGTTTCACTTAAATAATTTATCTATGTCCTAATACCTAACTTAGGATTTCCTTTACTTATTTTACTACTATGGATCCTAAGAAACAACGAAGGAACCGTCAGAGCACAAAATATATAACCACTATATTTCACATTTCGCACTAAGCGTTGAGTGGCGAAGCTCTAATGGAAGTGACATTAAAACCTTAATCACGGCGGCGGCCAGCCGATCGCTGTATTAACAACGGTGATTACGAGTTAACGAATTCAACCTGGCAGGGAGGATTCATTGAACTAACTACAGTTTCACTTAAATAATTTATCTATGTCCTAATACCTAACTTAGGATTTCCTTTACTTATTTTACTACTATGGATCCTAAGAAACAACGAAGGAACCGTCAGAGTACAAAATATATAACCACTATATTTCACATTTCGCACTAAGCGTTGAGTGGCGAAGCTCTAATGGAAGTGACATTAAAACCTTAATCACGGCGGCGGCCAGCCGATCGCTGTATTAACAACGGTGATTACGAGTTAACGAATTCAACCTGGCAGGGGAGGATTCATTGAACTAACTACAGTTTCACTTAAATAATTTATCTTGGACCTACCTATTACCTAATCGACATCGACGTGCGTATTTCTACCATCAAGCAACGTGAGGAAACCTGACGTCTGGAAAGTTTGGATGGCCCTCTTACTAATATATTTGTTAGGATGTACTTATATCTAATAAGTGGGTAATGTTTGTTGCTCTTTCATGCAAAACGCAGTAGGTACAACACATAGGTATACGCAGTGCCACCAACAGAGAAAGATGGGCAAGTCTCTCAAAAACCGTAACTTAACACCCAGACATTTCATAACCACGTTCACTCCGTCAGGAAAATATGACCGAGAAGATCTATCTATTGTATAATTAAATATATAAGTAATGATGGAACTGCAAAGCGCGGCTCGTATTTGAACATTACCTACTACTACTAACTTTTATAGCTAAAGGTAATTTGTTTTCCAATAAGTGCCTAAAGAAGGAATGAATCTATCTATCTTTTTTTCTGTAACTCGATCACAAACAAGTCATATTTCTTATTTATTTTTATTACGCAATACGCATATCAAAACGAATGTTATGGTGTATCTAAAATTACCTCTATAAGTTCTTCTATGTATAAAACTATGTTCAATAAAGGTTTTGTGGAAATAGGTATTTCAGGAAAAAAACATAAAAATAGATCGATTTATGATGATGTGGATGAAAGAATCCACAATGGTTTTATGTCTTTACCAATACACCGTACTTAACGGCATTAAACCGACGATAGTTATTTTTCCCTATTGCCAACGAAATAATAAAAGCATTAAAATAGAATATGCTTTCAGAGAAATTACCTACGCATTTTACGTGTCGTGTTCCCAATTTGTTTACGTAGCCCCATTATTAGTGGTGCGATGACAAATCCATGTTTCCGACAGATAACCTATATTTACGAATATGCATTCGTTATTTTTAAAATAAACGTATCTGAATACAGTTATTTTTAGAAGCAGATAAAGTATCAGCCTATACTTAGACTGTCCCACTGCAGGGCAAGACCATAGAATTCAAGTCATTGCTACTATGATGGAATTAGGCTAATTACGCGACGCTTCTCTGATGCGGATTGGAAAATCCATTGTCTAGACCCAGAAATCGAACCTAGGCCATAATATCAGGTAATATTACGGTCTGGTACTACGCAACTCTTTAAAAGGAGAACCAGACCAACAGAATCACGGTTACATTATGTTTATTATATTGGCTCACCTCAGCCTGATGATAAGCAAGAGGAGATCCTACGATGCAGTTACAACGGTCGCGATGACGGACGGCGCTTCAAATGAGAGGACGGATGTTTCAGAAATTATCCTCCTCACAAATATGTGCAGTAGATATACCTTATCTTAGAAATAGTTGATATAAACGGGACTAAACCCGGGGACATTTTTAAAGGTAGTAGTGGTACTTACTGCTTGACATTTCGACCGCGTTACAACCCTTCACGTCAGTTCCGTTTATATCCATGACTAGTGGCCCGCCCTCACTTCGATTTGGGACCGTAATTCAGAAATTAACCAATAGATGGCGCTGTGTCCAATTATATCGCGCAAGCGTTTCGTGTTTTCGGTTTACCTATAAGCCTTGTCGTTGTCTATAGAAGTTATCTCTTTATAAATTGTATAGATTTGTATAACGTCGTAAGCCTTTTAAAAAGCATGAAACAATTGATTTTCTACTGTCTCTGCTGTCGGGCCTTACGACGATAATGTAACGCGAAAGTTAAAAACAATAGTTAAAGTCTACAACACTCAGCTCACATACGAGAGCTTGTCACTTATAAAGGGAATGCGGTTGTACCGATTCACAAAAGGGTAAGGAGTTAATACCTCCGTACGCAGGTTAAGTGAATCTCGGCCTAGTCTGCAAGCCACGGTTAATTGGATGACTCGTACATAAGCGGGTGAGGACCCTTGTCACCCCGTACTTAGTCAGCCCTGTAATTATAATATGCGTTGCTTAAGTTACAATATGTGTACTTGACACATGGGGAGAAGTTATGGGGTCTTTGTAGCGCGATTATCAGTTAAAACGAGGATTTGCATACTGCAATCTTGAGCTATTTTTACATCGAGTTTTTGAGCCGCGGCAAAAAGTGATATCCGCTTTTTATATAGCATAGCTCGCATATAATGTAAAGTCACAGAAGCACTATTATTCAGGACAACCATAAATTAAGTTCTATAGTAAACAGGAGTACATAAATTATAAGGTGTATTTTTATTTAACTGTAATCGAAACATCATTGTTGTTCAACTGTCAGACATCACTGTTGATACAAAAGTATCGTAGATCAAATATTAGTAGGTTAATTTTCTTAGTAGTCTTCAAGTAACTCAATATTGACGAGTTTGTATTGAAACACACTGTTTTTTCTTTTTTATTGAACTAATGTTACCAGCCAAATTTTACAGGCAACAACCTCATCGCAGGTTCATCGCCCCCTATAATAAGGGAGGGGAGATGGCTCCTGATATTGAACTATCCCGAGTGAACCACCATTTTTTATTCACGCAGGGGAGGAAATACCAACCCATTTCTTCCTATAAGTGATGGTGATACTATTAGTTTTGTACTATTAGCTACATAATTTTGGTAATTTAAATAAGGACCAATTTTTTACATAACTCATTATCTTCTTCTTCTATCTATCTTCTATACTATTTATAAAGAGATAACTTCTACAGACAACGACAAGGCTTATACGTAAACCGAAAACACGAAACGCTTGCGCGATGTAATTGAGCACAGCGCCATCTATTAGTTCATTTCTGAATTACGGTCCCGAAGCGAAGTGAGGGCGGGCCACTAGTAATGTATAAACGTTCAATTTATTAAAAGTATGATTGTAACATTAAAAAGCAAAAAGTTAGAACTCTCGAAGTAATCTAATTGGATAAAAATGTTTCTTTTATAACAAGGCAAAGTAAAGACGCTGTAGTACTTACTTACTTTGAAAATCATTCATTATAGTAAGTACAAAAAATAATGTACCTAATACAAGCAACATAAATACGATGATGAGTAAAACGCTAAAAGATATTTTTTTCTGACGATAGCGGGTAATTTTTAGCTGATTAATATATTTTGGAGTCCTATGAAATAAATTATGAATTAAAACATAAGAAACATCCCTGATAGGTACACATACTCGTAATATGTTGTGCAAAGAATTTGTTACGGGTTCTCTTCCATTTTCATTAGGTAGATGGGAAACGAAGTTGGATCATTTTTCAAATTAGTAAATCCTTAGAAATATTTACATGGGATTTTGCTTGATTTGTTTGAAAACAAAAACAATAAACGGCCCCATATTCAATATGTCTTTATTTAAAAAACTTCGAATTTGGATTTACATGCTTACGATGCGAAAAAAATTAAAGGATATTGATGTCGGAAAGGGTTCTGAAATTGACTCATTTCGTTGTAAAAAAAACACAGATTTTTGTTCTAATTGGAACAATTTACATACGTGGTGTTATTACGCATTGTTGTATACAAACCCTATTACTTACATAGAAATACAGCCCGCATTGCGGTAGCAAGGAATAATTCGGTTGAGAGTACGTTGTGGTGTTTGACTTTGCATAATAAATGTGTAAATGGCAGCCAGACAGAAGAATGACACACAACCATAGAATAATCACACAACAGAGGTGGGTAAGAAACATTCATGGAACTCGAAGTAAAACGTTTTTACTTGTTACCTTGTTTCGTTTATTGTACAAGCACATATTGCGGCACTCGTTGTAATAAATGATCGTTCTGTGAAATGCTGCACAAATTTTAAAGTTTAAATTGCATGATGGTGTAAAATTTTCAACCTAGAGTTTTTGCCGTAGACGTGTAGGTAAGCTTAGTACTAATATCACACCCAGAACTATTTATTACCTGAAGTTCTGGGATATGTCCTTTTCCGAGTTTTATTATTACATTTAGTGTCGTCCATTAAGAGCCTGCAACGCATTTGTGATGCCTCATGTGTTTCTGATGCTCATGGGCGGCGGTGATCACTTACCATCAGGCTTACCCACTCTTAGCAAGCCATCACGGCCAACATAAACCAAAGCATAGTCTTGGGAACCCAGCCCTTGGACCCAGGTCTAAAAATAATTTCTGATTCTACATGATGAGCATGACAGCGTTTTACCTTCTAACGCTTGCACGGAGTGTGTCTATCTATAGTTAAAAATGAACCTCCTAACAGTATTCAACTAAATGTAAAGAGATTTAAAGTACCTACGTAATGATTAAGCATCAAGGTCATAAGCGCATGATTGAATAAAACTATACTAACTAAAAAGCTACGTTTAAGTCGGTCGAACACTCGCTCACCGAGACCGAGCAATTTGTAAAAGGAAAAAGAAGTTGGAAGTTGTTAAGAAGCGCCAGGCGCCCCATTTCCTAGGGAGCTTCGGGCGTCTCTTGCCTTCTCGCATGAAAATGGACGCGGTGACATAGCGCTGTCTTGGATGAAATGACGCTGTGACATACGACTTAATATGTCGAAAAGTGTTATGGTACTTATTTTGTAATAATCAATCCGTTACCGTAGACTACGGTCTACGGACAGACCTCTAATTTCATCTGTTTTAGCAACGTTAACGCAGACAGAACTTAGATGAAACTAAACTAGGTTTTACTCATAAGATCAAAACAATAAGACGGTTACTCATTTCCCAAAAAATCGATAGTTCTGTATGATCACAAACAACCAAATCTGGGATTCATAGTGGTTTCTACATAGCGATTTGTATTTAATTGACTTCTATGGGTAATAAACAGCCTTATATTTTTGTGTTTGCATTTATTTTGCATTTAATTTGCATTCAATATGTTGCAATTTTTTTCCCAACTAAGCTTACTTTTTGCTTTTACTAATAACTATTAGTAAATTGTGAACGGAGCTAGGGAAATTTACAGCAACTAACTAGTTACTGTTTACTATGTTGAGTGTCGAAATAAATTATTTCATTTCATTGACATGATCATTTCAAACGTTAGCTTTAAAAAATTATTTTGAACTGAATCGTACGAAGTTGAGTGGAAAATGTAATGCGTCAATCGATGGATACCGAGTAAAATAATAAGCGGCGTCCGTTGAACCGCGCCTAATTGTCCGTTTTGCTTACAAATGGAATACGGCCGGCTCCTGTGTTACCAACCCGCTTCGTGAAAAGCAACCAACAAACAATAAGGTGGAAATAACTGGCCAAGTGCGAGACGGACTCACGTCCGGAGGATTCTGGATAATGTAAGTAATAGATGACTGGGTTTTTTTCGGTAGCAACAATTAATATTAATTATTATTATCATATTTAAACTACGTATCGTTATCATAGTCCAAGAACGCTTGCGTTACGCGTTACAATTACAAGAAGTGTGTTGACTAATATTAATCTAGCCCGATATAAAGTTTGGTACAGGTAAACGTAACATCAAGAATGTGATACGGTTACATCATAATAATTTACGATTCGAATCATAATTGAAAATCCTTCAGAAACCTACTACTTAGCACATTTTTAAAAATAAGTACTATATAACTACGAGTATGACAGCCTCACCTAACTAATTCCTAAAGTGTGTACAAAACCGCATCGCAATCACATGCTAGGCGCAGAATTGGGTAATAACGAAAATGAAACAGGTGCAAAATCGAAAACCATTTCGAACGCATTTGTATTTTGTACCATATTTCATTATTTATTTAATTTTAAAATCGCTTTGACCTGAAAATTTGTTCCCATAGCCCATTGTTTAAGTATGATTGTAGCTATGATTGATGGTGGTACTCTGATGTGGATGAAGAGCAGTCTGTAAGTCTGTAGCACTTCTGGCAACACTACCCGGTATTCGGTAAAATATTCATAAACCCCATAGAAGCGGGAATTTCAGTTGATATTGATTGCGCCTTCGCATCGCTGTTAGTGTCTTCCTATTGTTTGGATTCCATTAATTTTTGATTGGCAACATATCTAATTGTGAACGGAGCTAGGGAAATTTAATTAAACGTTTCGAGAACTCGCAGCTAAGTTTGTAAGGTGTAATTCGACTGTTAAATCCCTTGAACGACTCATTAATGGAAACATGAAAGTTTACGGGCTATTTTATCCTCGTACGTATCTCTAAAGTTTTCGCTATTTTTGATTTTGACAAAAAAGTAAGCATTACTCGTATTATTATTTTTGTCAATATTTGATTTTTGGAAATCTAAGGGCCGAAACTGTGTCACGCTTTCGCCCGCGGGCTCTCATACAAAAAATTACGTAGGTGCTCGCGTGTACAGTTTTCCTGTGATACGGTTTACGATCCACCACTAGTTGTAGCCTAGCGGCCATTTTATCCTATAATAACCATTGTAGGATAAAAATGTAACTCATGTTTTTTATTTTTTTGTTTTCCGCGTTATAGGAAGAAAATACTGCTCACACGCACGCAAACTTAATCTGTTATCTCCAGAAAACCGCTCTAACGTAGATTTTGCTCTTGGTTAAATAAAAAATTGCACATCGCTTCATTCTCACTCTCGTGCTCTCACTTTACTTACGATGACGTCTAAATCTAAAGGTGATCCTTACAGAATGGCACTTCTTATGTCAACATCACATCCTACTAATCGGGTGGCTAAATTTAGTTAGGTACAGCTTGCTGCCATGTTTCGCCAGTATATTCGTACCTACTGACAGATACACTAGATACATAATTCCGTACTGAAAGCGTTTGAAAAAGTGATCCTAACTGGCAACAGTGCTGTTAGTAGATAGTTTTACAGCTATTGGTATTTTGAATATTTGAAAAACAACAATGTAGCATTTTATTTGCTGCCCTAATCCATGTGTAGTACAAATTGGTTTTAATTAAATTCCGAAAATATCATAAAGCGCTCTTTTGCGAATGGAGCCTTCATTGGTTGACGTGGTATCTAGAGTTTTATGATCGAAAATAACGCCGATTAAAAACTTTATGACGGATTCAGTGTTTTAAATACGGTCTTACAGAGTTACACGGCTGTTCGTGGGATCCAAGCGTACCTAAGTAAACATTAATAACAGCTTTTGATGCTGATTTTACTCAGATTAAAACGCCGTTAAAATACTCATTATGACACTTAATTACCCCATAATTTATATTCATAAATTAATCAAGGCTTAACCGTACTCAATGTAAATCAGATAATTACGTATCGAGAAGGATTAATTTGTATCAATTAGCATGAGATGAAATTGCGCTACGTAGTAACAGTTTCGGTAGGAAACATTGAAAATATCCTGTTGAGTAAATTCATGTAACAAATTCAAGCGTATCCTTCTGTTAAATCTTGGATTGATGAAAGATTCATAAAATTTATATCTTATCAGCAAAACAAAGAACTTAAAAACACTTTATGCTGGAACGTAACAACTCATACTCGTAAATAGAAAAGGTTTTTTGTTTTCCAATTTTTTTGGTCAATTTATATGATTTATAGGTAATAAATATTAATGAAGTAAAAAGTAAAGTAAAGTATTGCCTTATATACTTACTGTCCTACTGCAGGGCAAAGATCTACATAATATAAATCAAATCATCGCTACTATCATGGAATTGGGCTTCATCACCACACTTGCTTACTGCGGATTGGTGATTGGTTATGTTCGAAATATTAATTATAATATTAACAAAGATTAAAAATGTATTCAATCATATTTTCCGTAGTTTTAAATTGATTTATAAATACACGGTGAAGCAAAGTATTCGTTTACTTTTGAATACCTCATAAATGAGTTTTCAGAGTCAATTATGATCACATACTTTGAAACTCGATATAACATTTTTCCCAAAAGAAAATCTTATTTAAAGATGGTAACATCAGATTGCGGACATTTCATCTCCGGTGTGTTCATTCAACTTTGTTCACAACATCCAGTAGGTGTGTGATAACGTCGTTTAACTTTTGAATTTCTTATATTATTCGCAATTTGGACGGTGTCAACGCTAAAGAAAACGCACTGCAAACCAAGTGAAAATTATCCAATTAGGGCTCATACCTCTCTCTCATCTTAGACCTGGTTGCGTCCAATGCCAATCTAGGATTTGGGTCATCTGGTATATTAAAGTAGCTGCCGTCTGACCTTCGCAACTTTTTAACAAAGGAACTAAACCAATTGTTATATCATAGTTACAAGTCTTAGAATCTACCATCGTCATCATGTTTTCTCTCACCGCTTGGCTTCTGGTAGAATGCACATAGATATCAAAAATTGTAACGCGCATTCTCTGATTTAAACTACTAACGACCACATAGGAAGTAGAACGAGTTCTGGAGTGGTGACCTGCGTCTTGATAAACGTAGTGTAGGACGACCTCAGGCCAGATGGAGTGACAATCTGCGCAAGAGGGCTGGCTGGAGCTGGATGCGAGTAGCCAAAGATGGATCAAAGTGGCAAGCATTTGGAGAAGCCTATGTCCAGCAGTGGACTGCAACAGGCTGATGATGATGATGATGATGATGACATAGGAAGCGCGTTTTTATCCACTGAGCTGCGCAGTGGCTGGAGGATCTAAAACGGATGTTACTACCCAATCGGAGTTGCAATCACTCGCGGTGTGCGCGCTTTTGTTTGAATATTATCTCATTCGTTATGGAGTGGTTTCGCCATAAACCACCAGGGTTTACAATATAGTCTTGTAAGTAATGGCACAGTGGGTCGTAATCCGAAGCGACAATCCGAGCGTTTGGTGACCCAGGTACAGCTTCAATACTGACGATTGGCGTGTAACTTTTTGTTGATCGATAATGTAAAAAACGCCTTTACTGAACGTACACTCACACTATATTTACAACAATGTTTTTCGTTTCAGTTGCTGTAACAAGTGGCTATTGTATTTTATTCAATTGAATATCAGCAGCGTTCTCAATAGTGTTGTTAACCGGTGAATATCGAGTCTGATAGGAGGTATTTTTATTGACTGAGTGCAATATTAATCGTATCAGTGCTTACTCCTAATTAGTCAACTAAATATGGTTTTATTCGATATATATAGGCCGTTATCGAACTAACGATCATTGTGAGGTAAGGTCATATTACCTAGTAAGTATTGGGATTCAAATTTCTCAATTTGGGATTGCTACCATGTACCTAGTTTAGTGTAGGTAATTGAAGTTTTTCGGTTTTGGTGGTAGTTAGCAACAACTTCCCACAAAAAACTGACAATCCGGTTTCAATAGCAGAGCCTAAAACAAACCGGAGGTTACGACCGAATCTGAGTTTCCCTTTTTTTTGTTTACCCAGGGAAAATTGCGTTACGCATACCCGTCCACAATCTGAGTTTCTCTTTCTTAGCCTCCATAAGCGCTGTCTATCTTGGATGCCTTTGGATGCGACAGGTATATTCTCATTCGTTTCGGGACGTCTTTATTATAAACCACCTAATTACAAACTATTCTAATGATAGTTCAAAACAGAATTTATTTTTGTGAAATAAGTACTCTATAGCTGAACAATTGGCTGTTCGGCAGCGCTATTCAGTATTGCAGTATTTATTTAAGGTTAGTTCAACCGTGCACAACGCGACTCGGTTTATACATTAGCCCGCTGAAGCTTATTTTATTTAGTACGAGTAAATCGTTCAGCTGAATATTCATTAGTTTATTCACTCACATTTTGCTGTTCTATGTTTGCCTCTTTTTGGGGTTTAAGTTAATATTTTGAAGCAGGATCTCTCTCAAAGGTTTGGCAATCTGTACAAAGTAAATAGCAGTAATATCTAGACTTGCCAGCTTAAAGATTTTGCATGACCAAATGCAAGATAAATATAGGTACTTAAAATGAAATAAAATGGGCAATGGAAGCACTTTACCTACTAAATGCATAGGCTCCTGGCAGATGATAGAAAGTTTAATTAATTATTTATGAAAAATATAATATATGACTTCGACTGCCATGAGTCTCTGGCTTGCGTATAACAGTTATTTCCTTTGAAACCTACTGACGATTTGTAAACTTACGAGTAGGTGTAAATTATAATCATTCGGTAATTGAAAATTCTTCTCGTCAGATTATACTTTCCGATCCCGGTGTTAGAACCCCATTGTCTATTTTTATTATACTGTATCTAAAAATAAATAGTTTTAATAAATTTTTTATCACAATTAATTGTAAGCGCTGAGTATAAAGATTATTTTGATTTGATTTAATGATTATCAATGTCTCTCCTCTATAGTCGGCTTTCCTTCCTTCTAAACTGAACGTAAAGAACGAAAAAACAAATTATTGCGTAAGTACGAGTAGTTTTGTTTTCCATTCACTAGTTTCAGTTTTAATATGAATGTATAAAATAGGTAATTAGGTATATCGAAGCAGGTGACACCTGAAATCTAACCAAAAAAGAGGTTTCGGGAATTAATAATTTCACAAAGCTTTGCGCGAAAATTTACGTGGAACACAAACATTTTACTAAATATTTTGTATTCATCAAAGGTCGGATTCGGTGAATTTTCATTTGTAAAAATGATTTTCACACTGATGAGTAATGCCATGCTGTGTAGTTATTAATGAAGTAATTTTATACGATTTTAATTAAATATTAATAAGGGTTAAAATAAGTACCTATTTCGAGAGATGTAACTGTAAACCATTTTCTAAATAGCTCCCTGTATATTGAATGAATATAATAATATCTATGTATATTTATGGAGAATCCACCACTTAATAGGCTACCTGTGGTCTGATTTCAAACAAAGTGCTGCCATTACCCACCCAGAGATACCATTGCGGTTTCTTATAAAGAGCCGGCCACAGTGTTTAAATATCCAGTGACCCGACGATATTTAAGCCTCAATGTTTAGGTAGGTATCCAAATCTGTCAAATGTCTTTTAACTGACTCGCAACTTAATGCCACACACATTTTGGCTCAATATCAATTGAGGAATGACAGAGTGTGTAACCCAAAGTGTGGCTGTCGGTACTCTTAAGGATTAACCCTACGATAGAAGAGATTGGACAGATGGGTGCTACGTTGATACACCTTAGATTTACTTGAGTTTTATTGCAATACAGATATTCATTAGATTACAATAATAAAATATAATTATAATAAGTAAAAGAATTGTTATCAGATGATGACGTCGAACCACACTACAGGCCTCTGTTCGCTGTGTGCGCGAACAAAATGTTTGACATAGCATTTCTAGATTTTTATTTATTTACTAGCGGCCGCCCCGCGACTTCGTCCGCGTGGAAAAGTAAACTTTTTACCCCCCTTTCAACCCCTTACAACCCCCTTTTTCGCAATAAAAAGTAGCCTATGTTCTTTCTCAGGGTCTAGATTATCTGTTATACCAAATTTCATTTAAATCCGTTGAGTAGTTTTGGCGTGAAAGAGTAACAGACAGACAGACAGACAGACAGACAGACAGACAGACAGACAGACAGACAGAGTTACTTTCGCATTTATAATATTAGTATGGATTTTATTTAATTACACAGGCTCTTAAACCTAATTACGTAACTAAACACAGTAACAAAAAAGAAAATAAGTAAAAATTAAAGATTAAAATTATTACAAAACGAAAATAGATAGTATATTTAACAGACATCTACGCGCAGTCTTCCTCACAGAAGGACTGGCACATTGACAATTAACTGTGCCACGGATCCGCAAACAGGTCACAGAGGGGCTGGCGACCCAGGAGTGCATTGAAGGCGGTGTGCATGCGACACACGGGATACTCTGCGCGCGCGACAGTGCGACACGGCACGCGCGCGAATAGTAAATGGCGGCGAGAAGCGCGATGACGGACATAATTCTCCGGTACAAATAGCCGCAAGAGTTGTTCAAGAACGTCAGAGCACTGAACATCACCACGGAGTATTTTAAGTCCAATAAGCATTTGGTCCCTTTGACGCCTAACCTCCAATGAGCACATACCGAGCATACCCTGCAAGAATTTGGTGGGATATAAAAATGGATAATATCCATGAACTCTCTTGTACAAATACCTCAAGAATGCTTTCTGTACTTTTTCCAGCATTAACTTGTACTTAGCCTCATGAGGGTTCCATATGCATGAACTGTTTTCTAATTTGCTTCGAATCAGTGCTGTAAACAGGAGCTTCATTATATGTGGATCGTGAAAATCGCGCATGTTTCGCAGTAAAAAACCTAGGCGGGAGAATGAACTCTTTGTCAGATCTGAAATGTGCCCATTAAAGGTTAGGTTAGGATCAAAAGAGACACCAAGATCCTTCATTTTGTCTGTGCGGGCAATGACGTCTGGCCCTAGCTTGTAGTCATAACGAATTGGCTGATGATGTCGACTATAGGTCATCACGTAACATTTGGACGGGTTGAGTTCCATCTTATTGGATTGGCTCCACTGCAAAAAAGAGTTGATATCTTCTTGGATGAGCTCACAGTCATGATGATTTGCAGTCTCCATGTAAATTTTAACATCAACCGCATACAAAAGGCATTTGACGTGATTGAAGACTTTCACAACATAGAGCTAGATAGAGCTGTTAGTGCTCCAATGTAAGAACTTTTAGTAAGAGGTCTATATTTAGATTCATATAAACGCTTTTTGTTGTTTTGTTAATTACAATAAAATATTTTTTGAGGTTTTATTATAACTCCCAAATAAACAGCAAAATATTTAAGTAATTCAATTTTTGTTTATGAGGTAGTTGATGTTTTCCAAAGAAACCTGTATACCTAGGCAAAAGCTTTTTAATGTGATAGATGGTAGACCAGCAGACGGATCACCTGATGGTAAGCGATTCCCGATGCCCATAGGCACCCTCAACATCAGCGTCACAAGGGCGCTGCCAACCTCTTAACCCCCTTTCCCCCTTATTGGGCCTCGCGTGCCTCATTCAATCGGCGAAACACACACTGCCTAAACTTGCTTCTGTTGGGCTGTAACGGAGATCACATCCTCTATCTTTGTTTTCTTTCTAATCCAATCGTTTGAAGTCTTATTACTGGATATTTTTTATACTGTAGTCGGGCGCTATAGGAGTGATATAGCGCGATAAATAACCTTCGGCAAGGTCCACTCAAATTAAGCCGCTAATGGCACCGCTATTGCCCCGATGATAAACTTTACACCGAGAGGGTTGCTATAAATCGCCCTAAATGTGATTGTACGCGTTAAACTGAAATACGCAGCTAATTATAAAAATACATGCGCAATTTTGACAATTTTTTTCTTATTTAGATAGGATTCGGTTAACTAATCCTGTTCTTTTTTAACTCGGGCTGACCGCCATTGTAGTTAATTAACCGTGGGAGAGCCTCGACTAAAGTGATACCACGGCCGCACAGAAGACCGGCGTAAAGCAGCGTTTGCGTTTCGTTCAAGTGAGTGAGGGTACCGGAGGCCCAATTGGGGATAGGGGGTTTAAGGTTCGCAACGCACATGTGACTGGTGGTTCAGGTGACTATAAGCGGCGGTAATCGCTTACCTACGTGATCCGCCTGCTCGTCTGCCACCTATCACATAAAAAATAAACAACCAATGACGTTCACGCCGTGCCTATTTCTATTTATTATAATATTATGTGATTAGGTTATGTACCTGTAGGTTAACAAGTTAACATCGATTCGAAGTTTCATAGACACACGGAGAACCCATATTGTTCCAAGTTTCCAACTTTCTCTTCAGTGGGCGGGTTACGTTTGTTAGGGTCAATTAGTAAAATAGCAGGTGTTCATTCCCACTTGAGTATTTTACTTTTGCCTATCCACTGTACCTATATCTTTTTAGTTTTCAATGGTGTTTTATTTTTGTTTCAAGTTCTGTGAGCTTTGATAGCAGCGTCCCTTTTCTTAGTCAGCATACCTTTTAGCCTTGTATATTTTAAATTGACTTATCATTTTGAACCCCAACTCTAAACTGTATTTTTTATTCAACTAGGTTAAAAGTTAACATCGATTCGAAAGGTTTCATAGACACACGGAGAACCCATATTGTTCTAGTTTCCAACTTTCTCTTCAGTGGGGCGGGTTACGTTTGTTAGGGTCAATTAGTAAAATAGCAGGTGTTCATTCCCACTTGAGTATTTTACTTTTGCCTATCCACTGTACCTATATTCTTTTTAGTTTTCAATGGTGTTTTATTTTTGTTTCAAGTTCTGTGAGCTTTAATAGCAGCGTCCCTTTTCTTAGTCAGCATACCTTTTAGCCTTGTATATTTTAAATTGACTTATCATTTTGAATCCCAACTCTAAACTGTATTTTTTATTCAACTAGGTTAAAAGTTAAACTAATGTTTCATAGAGGTGAGATAACCGTAGGGGGTTAAATGCCGTTTGAAAGCCTTGAAGGGTCTCTAATTGAGGGTTGAAGTTGATGTTCTTTGATCGAAACGGCAGCAAAATTACATGCAAGTAGATAATTTTTAAGCATTAAGATCAAAACGTGGTTTACCGTCAAGTTTATCGAATGCAAGTACCTACGTAGTACCCTGGCATCTTTATTTTTTATCTCATTATTTGCAAAAAGGTTTTCCGTTATTAGCTCTTTTAGATTCATCAGTTAAATAGCGGAATGTAGGCTTAGATACCTAGATATCTCTCACATTGCAGACATTCTAGGCTCGAAGGAACGGGCGACAGCTTGGACGGAACTTCCTTCCCTCGCAATTTACTAAGAAATTATTTTAAAATATAACTACTGGTTCTTTGTTGTGTAGTATAAAGTTCACACTTGCACCATTGTTAAAATTAATGTGGTAGGTAAATCGCGACTACGATCAGAAGGTCTCTGAGTAATGTTGAGCGTTGTCTTATATGTTTTCTAGGTATTAAACTATGTATTTAAAACACGTCGTAGCTACTAAGACACATGTTTGGAAATTACCATCAGTCACATGTTCCATAAGCAATAAAAGTCTATATTGCTCTGAGTACATGTTGAGACGTTGTCTAATACTTAACATATAATTAGCAAGACTCTGTACCTAAGTAGGGACAAGTCCTCAGTGCCATGTGCCATATCGTATGCGACTAGGTAGACATGTACGTAGTGCAATTTTGGCATTTCAACTGTGTTGTAGGAATTACAGCAGTAAGTAGGGAAATGTAAGTTAATAAGTATTTGCTCTTAAAAAACTTGCGTGCAAAAGGTCTTATAAACATATTGATGTAAAATATTTACATACCTAAGACTTTGCTTTATAAGTTCACATAAATGCTTCAATGCTGCGATATCCAAAACTGTACAAATCCAAAAATACTCTAACATTTTTTAAACCACCCGTTCCACTTAATCTGCAGGTGTTTAAAATTTCCTTCACTGTGTTTCCTTTGGGAAAATATTTATGCTTATTTTCTCTGCATTCAGACAGCTCAGCCGTGCGAGCCTTAAAGGCAACCGTTTGGACGAAGCTATTTTCTCATTCGAAACCTCTCAAAGCAATTCTGGTTGAAAAGATAAAAAGAATGTTGAAATTATAACTTTAAAATTTGCTCTCGGTAGGACGAATTGCAACGTGGAACTGTAACATCCTTACCTACCACATTTTTTTTTCTCTTTATTTAAAAGGACTTTTATACAAAAAGTACATGTCAGTCCTATATAACAATGCTTAGGTTACACTTACTATTACTTATATAACATTATAATATAAATGAGACAGGTGGCTTCTCAGCCTCTTGTTTTGATACATGCTATTGCAAAATCCAGCAGAAACCTTGCACGTTCTGACGTTGGTTCGGCCAATATCTGGTGGAACATGCCAATATCAGAGAAGTTCAAACCTATTTTTGCTACCAGATCCTGTCTCTTTTGCTGGTACCGAGAAACCTACCACATGTTTATACAAGAAAGAGTGCAAGGCGGATTTGGGTACCGACGCTTACGTTATTACGCCGGATTTTTATAAGAAGATCGAAATCATGTAGTTTTACAAATATTTTTATTTAAAAAAATGTGTCGTATAAAATATTATTTAGTAATAATATACTTAACAAACGTGTATCATCAGTCCCTTTCATAATACGCTACCTACTTGACGTTGAACTTTGGCATTTTTAAATTTACATTCCACTTTAAAAAATCCTTAATTGTTTTTAATAAAATATTTTTTTTTATCTACTTATTTAGAGGATCGTACGTGATCGAACCGTTTCTCAAGTTTGATATAACGAAAAATAAGATTAAATACGACTAAATCTATTTTTTTTTATATTAATCAAGGTACTTAATAATACTATAATTTCTAATGTAATGATGTAATGTTAGGATAGGACAACGGATCTAATAAGTTTTTATTTACAGGCTGTGATTCGGAAATCTTTATTATCTGTTCATTAAATTTTCTGAACATCTTCACATAAATGGAATATTCCCTCAGAAATGTACGCCAAAAACACTTGATAAGGCCGAGAGGCGTTAATTATTTCAACAGTGGTCGGAACTTCATTAGTAGGTCGTACGATTTCACTAATTATGCCGAGCGTCCGGACATCCTACGTTACAGGGGGCAGGGGGGAGGTAGAAGGAAATATTATCATAGGATTTAGACAGCTTGAGGTCATTATAGTTAGATAGCAAACGGCATTAGATTACTGCAGCACACCACTTCTTAAGAAAGTATAAACAGCTCTCCTGAAAAAGCGGCACAAACAGTTTTCGCTTCATGTGTTGACAACTGCCGATTTATATATCTCTAAACTGTAAATAGTCGTCGGGTGTAAAGTATCTTTTATATTTTAATCTATAACAGACTCCCCTCCATCTATAAAGGCCTTTACCATCCCCTCAAATTGGCTAAGAAACGTCATTAGCCGATAACTGTTTTAGATCACTGAGGGTCGACAGTTGTCACTCTGTTTTGCTTACCCTTTATGTACGATTACTAGCTTTTGAAAAGGAAGTGTCTCAAAGATCTTTCTTAGCAATTTCAGTAGAAATTTGCGTCTTGAATAAATTTGAGAGACGAAATATTTCAGCTACTCTATTTATTCAATTTCATTTACAGTATTTAAAAAGCGCTCAATATGGGTATAGGTGTGATGTGATTTCAAACTAGAATTTTATACGCGTGTGTGCTCGTTTTGGAAGTCGTACGGGCGGTGACTCGTTCCTAAGCTCGAATTGTGAACAGAAAAAGGTTGCTATGAAAACGTCATGCTAATTAAGTTCACGTGAATACGCCAAAATACGATCGTATACACGCGTCTTGAAACGCGCGCGGTTTTTAAATACGCGTTTTAACGCGCTTAAGCTCGTATGCTGACCTACTTACGCGCGGATAAATACGCTAATCTTGAAACCACTTTAGAAAATGAAGATAAATGCGACGAAAATTAATATAAGATGGCCAATGGTGCAAATTACTAGGTATTGATGTTTTTTATTTTGATTATTTTAGTGAATCGATGAATTTTTGGTAGCATCATTTATCAACGCTGTCAAAGGAATTGAAATGAGCATCGGTGTTTGATTGGATCTCTTGGGACCTGAAAAAGATAGGTATGTATTATACGATCATTAATCAGGTGATTCAGTGTCAGAGCAACTGTCGATAGGGCACGTCAGAGCAAATGTTATGGAAGTTTAGGTATGGTAGTTTTGAGTTCCAACGACGAAGTAAACAAATTTTCAATATTTTTCGGTTCAAACATATTTTGAGATATGAGTGATGGTAGCTCGGGTAGCTGGAGAGTGGGCCACTAGTTTTCATGAAAATTATAACTAATGATAATGTCCTTATAACTATGTTATTGTGACTTAAAGTAGCGGTCAAAGGACAATGATTACAATTTCTAATTTCCCGGCGTCTTAATTTCAGGAATTGAACCCTTTGAGATTACAATATCAACAGCAATATTATAAAACAGTTAAACGCTGCCACTTTTTCCTGGTATAAGTAAAATGAAAACTCCAAAGTCCTTTATTATTATCTTAATTAAACTGTACGGAAAACTAATCTAAATTATTACAGCTTACTGGATTCAGAACTACTCATGAAATGTTTAATACGTATGAATTAAAAGTAATATTAAAAGTATATGAGTACTAAATAAAATGTAGCGTTGTATATATAGACTATGATGATAATAAAAAACGTACTTGCTGAATCCCGGGCACGAAACAAAGGTATTAACAATCTGTAATTACTAGAAATACAATGACAAAATACTTAATACTTCTAGCGAGAGTACAGAAACAGTTCGAAAATACTCTCGTAAACAGATTTAAGTGTCGAATTGCGAAGTAATAAATTAACGGGGAACAAACGTAGAGCAAGGAAATGCTAAAATACCGGTTGTCGCCACCGATTTATAATCAGATGAGGTGCGTTCGTCAGATATCTGCTTCCCATCTGGGCGACTGCCAGAGTGGCTGCTGGTGTGGCCAATACCATCTGTCCTATAAGAAAATAGATATGCCTAGAAGCTGCCTTAATATCAAATAATCTGTTAAAAAGAGAGCAAAAATAACAAATTGTTATTGGGTATAACTAGCAAAAATGCTTTGCATGTTTTCGTCAATAGAAACTTTATGAGCTTGTAAACGTTGAGTAATCTAGATGATTAGGACTAAAGTTGAGTTTCATTGTTTACGTCGTCGTTGTTATGTACAAAGCAGCTATATAAATTTATTGAACCTACAAGTATTTATTGTTTTAATAGAGATTAGATTTTTTGTCTATAAAGTAAACGTTTTCTTAGTGCCAATACATTCTTATTAATTGTGGTGTATCCAAGATATTTAAATAATACAATTCTCAAAAATTTATGAGTGCACTCTAAAGCACATATAATTTTTTGAGAGTTAAGTACATACCCATTGATTTTTTCGTTGTGACATCACCACAATTGCAACGCAATTGGCCATTTATAGCGATAACTATGAATGCGCCAAAGAATTCAAGGTATATCCAGAAAAATTATGATATTCGAGTACGTACGATACGCTAGATAATTTTATTAATTAAATGTCTTTCAGTTGATGTAGTTTAGCCTATAATCACTGCAATGAATACCAATGAATTGGTATCGTTTCTGGTCAGACTGCGCCCTTTTAATTGTCTTGATCTTATGAACTCTAGAACGTTTCATAAAAACGATCGTTATCTCTACCGAAATCGTTTCACGATTTCGCTTCGCTCACTTTATGTGATCCATCCACCGAGAGTAAAGTGAAAATAAATTCTTGAATCATAAATTGGATCGACAATAACAAACGTCGGCACTTCTAGTGGACGCTCATCTATTTATGATCGTGTTTCGTTGTCAAGATCTCGATCAAGTGCTAAGACAAGGTTAATTTTACGGGAGCGTTCCGGCAGCGAAGAGACGACAAATATTTTTAGTTTTTACCTCCAGGCCACTCGCGTCCAGGGTCGAGATGAAAATCTGTCATGTCACATCAAAGGGACACTTTAATGTAAGAGAAATATGACATCTAGTCTGCGGAGATCCGACTTTGATTGTCCAGGTTAATAGTCTGAACGTCTAATTAATCATTTTTATGTTTTCTTAAACGGCTCACCGATGTAAGTCAGACATTCATGTTAGAAATTGTAATTCATGTAAGTAGTTCTAATTTAGTTTAAATGCTCATACCAAATCCTCTCATCGCCATTACATGAGCTTTGTTTTCAGTTTTATCAAAACCAGTAGTTGAGGACAGATAGATTCTATTAATGGAACTCGTGTACATTATTCTAGCTGATTGTAGCGACAGACAATGCCAATCTTGTCAAAGCGTGATTACTTGATTGTAGTTGGCAGACGTTCAATGCGATTCACACATTTCTATCGTTACTCTAGTAATGGCCGGGAAAGTTACTAATGTTTATATCTGCATCGATACACTCTGTAAGAAGTAGAGTAATAAATGTGTAATATGCGTCCGTAAACACGATTAATTAGATGGATAAAAAGAGATGTCTATATCATACCTACATTAAATGCATTGTCTGGGAATACCCGTCGGGATGAAACCAGTGACGTGTCAACTGATGCGCTCTCAAACACAGCACTAAGCGGCTAGTCAACCAGAATGAAAATAGAATACGTATAAATACATTTATTACGATTAAATTGGAATCTAGCAATTTATTGCGACCTAAAATGTTCAAATTACTGGGCATTTAAACGTTTTAGGTGGCAGTCAATTGCAGTTTTCGAATGGTAGGTTGTTATGATAAATACCTTAAATAGGTATATAGGTAGACCAAAATAGATAATAGTCAAAGTTAACAGAAATCTTTCAAAGTTTCAAAAATTATATTATACCATAAACAATTTGAACCGTGCAATCTATTTGCATTTTAACGCAATTTATGTGTTCACGATTACTGGTGCTGTTTCGTTATTTTTCATTAAAGATACATCATTAATGAAAAATTACGAAACAGTTTGGCAGTTGCCTTTACTGTAAAAATTGGCGTTTTTGAAATCAAATACAATTATTAAATAAATATTTCGATTGTTCACGGTCGTAAATCAAGCGTCAGCCACAAAAAGGCTATCGTGAAAATGCGCCCTATATCTTTGCTCACGATCATATTTGCCGTTTCCACCACAATTGTCAATAGCGCTCGTGCTCGGATTGCATGCGCGGTCGTCATTTCATAAATATCTTATCATTGTGTGACCACAACCGACTCGTGTGTCTACTAACCGTTTCACCCACTTTATTTCTACGAGAGGATGTGCTTTTAGATGTTAGTCGGCTATTTTTACGTCCCACATTCGGAAAGGTCTCGGAACAGTCTCAGATTGCATTTATTTTTGTTGTTTCTATTCCGGCGCTATGTTATTTATTAGAAAGATGAGATAAAGTGACCTACGACACGAAAGATTAATTATTTTATGAGATATCATAAGATTTGTTTCGGTATTATTACCACCATCCATAATTTTATGTTCTGTCTTAATATATTTAAGAAAACTATTTTTGTACAAAGTATTTAGTACAGTCAACCACACATCAGATTACCACAACTTGTTAAATGTCCTCAATAGATATTCATTAATGTCAGGTGTATGACAGAAAGATGAGAGTCGAATGAAGAAATTTGACAGTTTTGTATACATTAATGTGTGGCTGTACGTACATAAGAATAAAGATTTCAATTTCATTAGATCAATTAGGTAAGTAATCAGACGTTGTTTGAAAAATTTTAACCCTGAATTAAGTAAAAAGTATACAAAGCTTTTATTTCTATCGAGAATGAATATTTTTACGTCTTAATTTATAAGTGAGATAATTTGTTTTACTATAAATAGCATTTATGTGCCCAAAATATTCGAAAATTACTTAGCAATTAGATTAAGTTCGGTCCATTAGAAACCCGAAACCAATTAAGATTATAACCGCCTTAACAATTTTATAACTCGCAAAGGAAATTTAGTACAGACATGGAATTCGCTCGAATGAAATGAGATTTCTGACAAAATAAAACTGTGGTGGGCCCCAGTCACTCGGCTGAGTCGGTAGGTACTCATCCTCAGGGGTTTACTGAAATGTTTTCTGTGTTTTTCGCTCACCTGTCGGAGTGGTCCGAGTGGCGAGCTTTGCTTTCATATATATGAGTAAGAGCATTAAAACAAATATTATCTTTTAATGCAGTACTTAGTGACATAAGGCCGGAGTTTATTTATAAAATGAAAAGTTTTACTTTTAATTTCATCTCCATTTATGAACAATGTGCACCATAAAAGAGATTCATACCTCTAACTTAAACTTATAACCTTTATTAACTTCGTTTGCATAGGTATTTGAAAATCAATTAATTAACCAACTATGTAAGTATGTTCTATAAACATAAATTACAACGCAGCTCTTAATAATATTTGGTTACACAATATGTTTTATATCTTTATAAATCAATATGTTACCATTGCTGTGTCCATAAATTTTATAGATTGTTCCGACGCTGGATAGGTAGGTAAAAAAGCCAACTTTTACCGAAACAGTCAGCGATATCACCACTTGCCATGACAGAAGGGATGGCGCCTGATACGGATATAGGCATGGCCTATGGAAAATTTTACCAAGGTGCTTCCAACTCGTACATGAATAAATAAGTTAGACAGACATTACAGCGGCCGCTAGAATAGACACCTTACTAATTAGGGGAGCGAGGGTATGGTTAAAAGAACTTTATTATTCATAGACAATGACTTTAGAGTATATGTCGATTTATTCAAGGTGTAGAAGAACATGAAATAGATACATTTCATATACACGATACTAACGTACTACATAATCCGCCTATTGAGTCTTAGCTTCTGATACGACATGTCGGTACTTTGCGGTCTTATGCAGTTTTATGTCAATCTTCTGGCTTAAGTTCTAACAATTTTCAATGTTTTAGTCAATGGGTCTTTTCAATTTGTTAGGATTAACTCTTCTATTTCGGATTTTTCTTTGTGTCAGTGCAAGCTTTACGTTAATTAAATGAAAATCCATTTAAACGTGCCTTTAGGAAACAGCAGCTACTGCATTTCAATATCTACAAATAGAATTTCAGAAACGCCCACTGACGTTTTCCGATACAGATGAAATGAAATCATTTTGTGAACGGAGAAATCCTGGGATTGAATTATATTTATCTTTGGTACCTTTAATGTTAATAAAGTAATAGTGAAAAATATGCCAATATGTTTTTAGTGTAATTTTAACCGTAACCTTATTTGTTTCTTTAAAATTTCGGCTACAGTGCCCAATCATAAATGATGAACCACGTACGCAGGATATTAACAATAAAAGCTCAAACGTGTGGGCAAACACAAGCGCACTCTCTCTCCTTTACCTTCATAATTATTTCGATGGGATACCAGTGTGATACAATTGAAGAAGGGTCAGGCACAAGAACAACAGCTTGACGTGTTTTCCAGGGCAGGGAGATACATGACCGTTAACTTCCAGACTTCGTATTGACACTGAGAATTTCTCAATAGAAAAATTGGGTATACATTTTGGCCCGACCCCAGATCTCATATCCGGGACCCCAAGCGCAGCCGTCGCTTTAAAGTGTGACTCACCCGCTGCGGATCCGAGGCAGCCCTGAATCTTGTACAGTCGAGTTCAAAAATATGTATACACTTTAGGACCTAGTCACAATACATTTTTCAAGATTTATAAGAAAGTGGAAGTCGTTTTCTTATACATATGTACTGTGACAAGGTCCTAAAGTGTATACATATTTTTGAACTCGACTGTACCTAGTCGGTTCCCAGCTGACGTATTCAATAGCATCCACGACATATCCAAGAGGGTGTTGTTATACCGTTCCGCAAACCGATAGTCCTCAAGCCGATTGTCTTGGTTCAAAGGCAGCCCCAACTACAGGCCGCAGTGCGACTATTCCTGAATTTGGGTCTTGACCTCATCCATAATGCAGGGACCAGTCGTCGAACAGACGTTACCGAACTCCTTTGAAGTACTAAAGAACAATAAAATGCCTGTTCAATGCGTGTATTTGAAGGGATAAAGAAAATATTTTTTTCGCTCCTGTAGCCGTCAAAGTCGGATCTCTTTGTTATCTGTTGTTATTTGTTTATTTGGTCCGAACAAAGTGGGAAAGCCACAGGATGGCGTGATTTTGTCTGCGCTAATAAGGATCATTATAATTTTTTGAATAAAATCTATATTATAATCAAAATATTTAAAAAGCCGTGTTATTGAATATATTTATCTCAAAATAATTTGGAGCGACTAAAAACAGTAACAGAACATGAATTCAAGGTTTTTAATATTTTATCTGTCCGTTTGTCTATTGGTTCGCGCTAATCTCAAATGGTATTATTCCAATATGAATGAAACTTTACTTTAGGTATAGGTGTGAGGCTTGGGGAATATAAAGGGCATAATTTATTTTGAAAAGCTAAACTTTTTGTGACAAACTGAGCTCCGTGCGAACGGAGCAACGGACGTACACTAGTGAAGAAATAAAAAGAGAAAAAGAAAAGACAAGAGATCTTTATTATAAACCTTCAAAGTTCTATAAATGGAACATTAAATATCGTATGAATTTGAATGAATTATCAATATAGAAAAAATCTCACGCGAAGCACGTACCTGGCTAAATTACTACTAACTAAATTAAATAAGTTTTGAAGTAGAATTTTACGTGCATTTAAAATTGATAGTATATAATACTATATAATATTGGCTGCTTTGTAGTCAAGGACGGCACACACAACACTTAATGTACAAATTGTAAGCCGTTCGATGCCTCTTTGCTGATTAGTACCTAATTGGTGCAGGCAAATTCTACGTAGGTATCACTGTTTACAACCAGCGATAATATGTTATCGCAAACAACCAGTTCCAATATTTATGTAACGCAAATCATTCAAAATGTTTGCAACCATTTCTGCTCGTTTCTGATCCCGCACTTACGTGCAAATCATACAAAATGTTTTGCATAAAGAAATTATAATGGAAAACGTGATTGATTTCTGGAAAGGGCGCGGCGTTATTATAATAAAAATGAAAACAAAATAAATCACATACATTATTTACCCCCTACGAGGTAGAGGTAAATTTTCAAACGGATGTCGGAATTAAGAAAAATCCCAGAGGGGCTGGAAATCTAAGAAAATCAAACGCACAGTAAAATTGCTACGGAAAAGTCTATAAAAACAGTTTTTGTAGGTAGTAAAAACCTGACCGTAGAGAAACTTAGAAATAAAAAAATCCCTAAGGAAAAAATCGTCATACCTCATTGCCCTTATTGAAAAAATTTAGCAAAAAGTCAGTCTGTAGATTAAACTGCTAGATAGGACCTAATATTTTTCTTAAGTGTAAGGGGTTTTTTATTTCCGTATTGCAAAGAAAATCACTTTAAAGTCTTTTTTTTAGTTTTAAACCTTTGATGCTGACCTGTCAGCGTTAAGGCTGAGAGCAAAGATACGTAATTTTCGTATTAATTCTATAAAATATCCATACCAGGGTGTCAGAATCAATTAAGTGTTTACTCAAAGATATCTTGATTGAATTATTAGGAATGGCCGTAATAATATCAGAGTCAATTATTCAAGCGACAGCTGTCGACCCAATCAGTCCCATTGGGGTCCATGAATTAGTGCCATGACTCTATTAGCTGACATAGTCAATTTCTGCCTATTGCTATGTAATCTATAGAAGGTTACGTATTTCTAAAGAATAGTTAAGTACTATGAAACACGGCCTGAGTTGTTTTTCGCCGAGTTAGGGAATTGGAGGCCCAATCGGGAGAAAGGGTTTTAACGCACTAGTGACTCCACTGTGCACTGGTGTTGCGGATGTCTATGGGAGGTATTCGCTTACCATCGGACGGATCGGACAATCACCGTATTTCTATAGACAACGACAAGGCTTATAGGTAAACCGAAAACACGAAACGCTTGCGCGATGTAATTGAGCACAGCGCCATCTATTAGTTCATTTTTGAATTACGGTCCCGAAGCGAAGTGACGACACGACCTAAATGTCAATGTGACAGAGCCCACAAAGTTGTGGACGCTAGTTGGCGCTGTAATCGTGCACGGAGCGAATAAAGACATCGTTGAGGACTGATCGCGAGTAAGAGTTTCTGGTCAATATCTGGCAAGAAGTAGTGCAGGATCCACCGAAGAGGCAAAACGCGAGCGCGATGTTATCGACGCTCAGCGCCATCTATTGGTACAGAATATGGCCTACTAGTAAAATATAAAACTACTTTGTTGTTGTATGTGCATGTATATCTATTTTTATTGAACATGTAGTAGGTACACAAACGCATTTTAACCCTACTAGAGGTCAAATATCTCCTAACTCTATCAAGAAGCCTAAATATACAACTCCTAATTATTCAGTCAAATTAGGAGTAACACCCAAACCGAGTTATTCATTAGTAAAAAGTAAACTTGACGAGATAATGATATTACGAAAGTTTGCCAAAAAGTTTGTTGTTGTGTAACTTAGCAGATAATTCTAGTATCAGTTACACTTGGACCGTGATTTCATTTCGGTTGAATAAATTAAGTCCGTTTTAGCTGCATTAAAAGTAATTATGCGAAAAGTTTCTTGTTTATTGAAAGATAGAGTTACTGTAATCCAATTAACAGATCAAATAAGTCTGCTACAACAAATTTGAAAGTTATAGAAATAAATTTAGGTAAGATTAGACATTCATTAATCCGCGAAGTTTTTCATTATCTCATACAATCGGAAAGTTTTATCTTTAACTATAGGAACGCCCTCACTTTGTTTCGGGACATAGTTTTGCTATTCGTAGTAGTTCGAATCTTTGCCAATAGATGGGTGTCGATTTTTTCGCGCCAACGTTATGTACACTACCTTATCTTTTCGGGTTACATATACTTACCTAAGCTTTGTGGCTTTCTATTAAAGTAATCTCTTTATAAATAGTATAGATTTGTTAAGAATCATCCTATATTATTATACAGAGAAAGGAAACCAGGGATGTTGAATAAGTTCTTCTGTAATATTAAATACTCCACGTCTTCATCACATCTTGCATCGTCGTTGAATATTCGTTTACTATCTCACTCTTGCAGGTCATCCCAATTCAAACATCGTTCTCTTACACATTCCTTACCATGCATGTACCGCTCACCAATACCAAATACCTACACATATTGTAAAACTGTAAATGTATCTTAATACTATGTGAAATTGATCCTAAGTAACGATCAGATTTTGGGATACTTCTTTCTTTAGCTATAAATATATTTATTACACTCATAAATCGTCACTTATAATCCCGTAATGTCAAAAATAGATTCAATATTTATTGATAACGCATCCAATTTGATGAAAACGCACGCGCCCACGCAGCTGCAATAATTCATCTTTATCATCGCGATAACGCACAAGTGTGCAGATAGCCGATAAAAAACTATAACGCCCTTATCATATAACGTGGTGGTGGTGTTAAGGTAAGTGGTGGTTAGTCTTGGCTTAAATTTTATGCTGTCCCATTAAATCATAACTAACTTTGGTCTCCGTTTAACTAACTAATGTGGGTATAACTGTAGGTTCCTTCACTGTAATTGTAAAGTGGAGTCAACAAGGTGGATCGACGATCTAGTGAAAGTCGCGGGAACTCCTTGGATGTGGGTGGCACAAAACCGATCTGTGTGGAGAAAATTGGGGGAGGCCTATGCCCAGCAGTGGATGTCTATCGGCTGAAACGATCATATCCAAATGTGCTTGATAATTTTTAATGTGACAATAAACTGAGAGGCGACTGAAGAAATACTGAAATGAGTACTTTAAGTATGAGTAGTTTAAGTGTGTCCGTCCGTACTTTGTACTTAATACCGTACTTTACTATTTATAAAAGGCTTTTGAATTAATTTTCTTCCTTTACTGCGTTGCCGTAAAATCTAGTTAAACCTTTGTCCACGGGGATTTCTTTAAAGCCAGGTCTCGTTGAAAACAATTCAAACAGAATTTTTCATGAACTCGAACCAGTTAATTTTCTATAGTAAAACCTGCCAGCCAATCTTTATCTATGGCGTCAAGTTATAAAAATGTTACTATCTATATATACTAGTATAGATAGATGGATATACTTTATGACACAAAATTCTCAACTTTTTAAACTTAACTAGACTTTACAGACATTTTATGTACAATTTCGACTCTACGACGAAACGAAAGTGATTTTTACCAGACAACCCTTGCATACCTGCATTGAAACTGTATTTGTAGAGATAGAGATATGAACACCATTTTAACTATTCATTGTAATAATAATAAATAAGTCATCCTCAAATCGATTCGGCTACGGCGGCCGATCTTAACTATAAGCCATGTAAGCGGGATATAATTATAGTGATGATGAACCCTAAAATGCACTTCACAATGTCAGATCTAACTTGTAAGAAACGAAAAATACTTTTGGCACTTACTTATAACAAATAACACTTATGCAGCAAGCTGTGGTACTTTTTTACATGGACGCATTAAGTATGTGAAAAGGGTCGGTTCACTTGAGTACAAGGGACCCTTGAGAAGCCTTTACGGCCACTAACAGCGAGAGCAGCTGGAATTTCGTTCTCAACCTGCAGTCGTATGACTTTTTTAGTACCTAAAGACATTCGATTTCGCGTTGTGTTACCAAGTTACGGATTCCGAGACTGTAATCGGAGGAAAATTGGATATTTTCAATTTAATACAAGTGTGCTGTTTGAGGTCTCCAGGGTAAGGCGGTAAGTGGCTGGAGTTCTTCTAAAATGTATAAGTCTTTTTTTGGCAGATTAATGTTAATATAGGCTCATTAAAATAAATACAATTAGAGTTTTTAATTTCCGGACAAAAAATATTCATTCATTCACATTTTTTGTTTACTTAAGACGTTCAACATAGAATTGCTACCAACATTTTTACCATTGTAACTTAAAAGATATTACAAAGACGTGATGTCTTAACTTGAAGACTGTACAGGCTAAAGAGTTTCAAATATTCTTGTCACGTTTTAGCCGAACCCAAGATACAATCTTTTCTAAACTTAATTAATGTACTCAATGACTGTTTATAGAAAAGACGTCTTAAGTTTCCCTGATACAGAATTGGGAATTTACGCTCATTCATTCCTAAAGTTAACTTTGAGAGAAGTGGTTCTTATGTTGCGTCGACGGTCTTAGCAAGTTTAAACAACCCTTTAACACGAGACATACCCATGTGAGACCCATGTGAGAGTTAGGAGTTCGCCCCAAAGTTACTTGTTGTTTACTATTGTACATACTTTTAGCTAAAGATAACCACAGAATTCAATTTTGATCGCGTCGGATTTCTATTAGACTGAATAGGATTATTTCACGCCTCAGACGAATACGAATTGGGGTTAATATTTTGATATCTGATTTGATATAATGTTGCGACGTTCTTGACGATAACTTTCTAGCTATTTATAGATGTTATTTGATTTCACTGGCTATAAAAATGATTTGTGAGAGTCTTATGTAATTAATAAATGCGCTAGATAAATTATTCATAAAATAGGGCATTTATTGTATTATAAAGACAATAGCCTCATAGTACACCTAAACCAGGCACAGTTTAGAAAAGTTCGATTCCAAATTGACCCTACCAGGAAACGAACCTACTTAATTTAAAATCAACTTTGTTAATAGCCTCATTGATGGCTTAAGTCGTTCCAATAAGTCTCCTTAATTAGCTATTTATATAAATAACAATAAGTACAGAGAGATCCTTTGTTTTACTATTGCGAATAGATAAGCTGGTATTTTTAGAGTTTATCGCCGCCATTACGGCTTTTCGCCCTGAATAAAAGATTGAGCCTCTGCAACGGCTTTACAAGGTTCGGTTAGTAATTGTGAAGGATCAAGTGCTTTATCACCTTGCTCTTTTTTTCATCTTTTATCGCTCAGGAAAAATGGCTAGGATACGTTAAGATAATATGAGAGAGCATAAGAAGGATCAAGCGCTGATTTATAAGTATAGTTCTTGAAAATTTGGAATGCTAGTGTCGACACACAGAATGTGTTACAAGTGATGCATAGATTTTACTAGCTTTAGATTTTATAACCTAGAAAATAAATAAACGTGAATCAACACGACGGTTATTGTACATTATTGTTAGGTACATTCAATTGTACTTGCTGCTTAACGATTCGGCTACGTTGCCATGCAACAGTTTATTGTTATAACTAGTGGCCCGCCCTCACTTCGCTTCGGGACCGGAATTCCGAAATGAACCAATAGATGGCGCTGTGTAATAATTACATCGCGCAAGCGTTTTGTGTTTACCGTTTACCTATAAGCCTTGTCGTTGTTTATTGAAGTTATCGCTTTATAAATAGTATAGAAGATATAGATTGTAAATGCAACGCGAAAATCTAAAAACATTTTTTTATTTGCTGAAAATAACATCCTGCAAGAAAATTAGAAAACTCGTTACGTCTAACAGGTAGGTACTCTACATGCATATGAGCGTTGGTTCAGAGTAGTACCTTACCTTTCAACCATCCATTCGTTTCGGATATAAAATGATCGGTATATTATTTTAAATTTCATTTGTAACAAAGTTATGAAGTTACATATATACTTACTTACGAAGTTAGAAACAAACTTGGTCTTTTATTGACATTAAGTTTTAGTGCGCTAAAAAAGAAAATGCTATGTCTTAAAATGCCGTATCACATTACAAGTTGCAGTCTTCCAAAAACTTGTGGAACTTAAAACTTGCGAAACTCTTTAAATTTCCAATCAAAGTTACTCGTCTTTGTCGTTAACTTAGCACCACTCAATAAATAATTCTGCAGAACGTATTGAACTTGTATAGTTAGGCACATCTACAGAGCAAACATAGCCAGAGAAGAACTTCGTATATTATTTAGCGGACACAGTAAGTGACCCCGGACTTTCGTGCGGCGACAGGTTAAAAAGTATGGCTTGTTTTTATTTGACATGTGGCAAAATCGGAACTAATGTTAATGCTATTGCATAATTTTTCTGCACTAAAGTTTAAAATAAATAAATAAATGTTATTTCCTTAACAAGTTTCAATGTTTCTGACATTTTTCTATAAAATGGTATACTTACAACGCCCAAGATCACTTAAGTGCCTTGTGATCGTAGTCGTCCTGTACGTAACGGGAGTTTGCCCATCCCGATGTCTGCGTTGAATCTTGAGAGTACGTTAATCGCCAAATCACTGACTACATCAACGATGTGCCATATCCCATACTTTCTTAGGTATAATACACTTTAGGCCAACTCAACTTGGTGATTAAAATTGCAATTGTTGGTATTGATAAGTTTACATTTTACCACGTACCTAATACATTTTCGAGTTTGAACTACAGCAAAGCACTTAATCAATTATCAGAGTTTCATCCCTGATACGTAAATATATAATTACTAGACGGTCATAGGTTTAAGAAAAATATTTTTTAATACTTTTTTTTTATTTTATATGGAGGACAATAAAGATGACCTCACTCCGCCTGATGGTAAGCGGGCCGTGAGATCCAAATATGAGGTTGACAGGCACAAAATAACAAACTAAGTACCTATTGAGTCTGTCATACTTTAATTGTACCATTATTTTAATGGCCTTTTTGCTTCAAAGTAATATTCGATCGTCGAAATTATACAATCGTGAGCCATCCCTCAAAGCGATGAAGGCCAAGTATGAGGCGGTCAGAATTGATCCATTTTGATCGGTTTCCCATTACCATCGCATAATGGGATCGGAAGCTGCCGCCTTTGTCAATATTAGTGACAGTTATTGAGGATATTATCTATATACAATGCATCTATATTGGACGAACAGATATTAAATACAATAGGTACATATATTCAGGTGCGCAACACAAAATCTCATTGATTCGGTGTTTATAACCTTCACTAATAAGACAAAAGACATTATAGCTTATACCTACCTAGTTCATTACAAAACTTATTTGTTTTAATGGAACCTATTCTCTGGTGTGTTTAAACAAAAAGTCTACAAAAGATAAAATACCTACGAATGCGCACAATTTATTGCAGTTTGAAGATACGATTTCAACTTTAGGAAGAAATAAAGATATCGGAATAATTTCTAACTCTTAAAGTAGGGTATAAAAGTGGGCACGGACTCCCTTGGGCAGTAAATTTATTGGAAGTGGTGAAATAATCTACAGCGTTTAAGTGTCGGCAGCATTTTTCACCAACAACTATAATATTCTACTACTATTATAAAGGCGAAAGTTTGTATGGATGTTTGTTACTCTTTCACGTAAAAACTACTGAATGGATTTGAATGAAACTTTACCACAATATAGTTTATACATTAGAATAACACATAGGCTACAATTTATAACAATATATTGTGTGAATTGTCCAAAATATGACGGTAAGTGTCAATAATTAACTCCACGCGTACGAAGTCGCGGGCGGCCGCTAGTTATGTTCATAAAATTAAAATAGGTTTACTACATACGCAAAATGTATATTTTTTAGTGTAACGTAAACATAGGTATCTCAATACAAATTATCATTTAAGTATTAAGGTCGACTTAGTTATAATTAATATGAAAACTTGTGTATAAACAATTTTTAAGATAAGTTGTTGTTGTTATTTTTCTAAAATGATTTGATATAGTTGCAAGCTGTGATGTCATATGGTTAAAACAGTATTAAGGACTTGATGTATGTGTTTATTCATAAGAACTCTGTTAAATACTGATGTTGTTGGATTACCTATTTAATAAATAAGTAAATAAATATTATATCCCACCACAGATTAAATAGACATTATTTATCGATATTTCGTAGGCCAATACTCGTTTCGGGTCGCTGAGCCAGCGGAGTAAGTAATTTATCAATAATTAAGAATTATGTTATTAACAAATATACGTGGAATACTTTAAAAACTACTTACGTAGATCGTGCTTAAAGTGTCCACACAAAATATGATGGTATCGGATATTTACACCAAGAAATTTATTTTCAGTTACCTACAGTGAAAAGAGTTCTATTTTAGTCGTAATCCTCTTAAATTATAAACAAAAAGTTAAGCTTTTTAATAAACAAAAAGCTTAAATACACTGCGAGTAGAAGGTTTTACGTCAATTCGACTTACGTCGTAAGTACTTTTAAAAGGCTTTTGGGTCTTACGACGCCAATATACAAGGCTCATTATAATCGTAATGTTAATACTGATTTCCAAGTATCTTTGCAAGCAAACAAGAGTAAAATTAGTCACTGCAAAGTCAAACGTAACAAGTGGTTTACCTCGTTACTCATTTCAAATCAAATTTTCTTTCTTTCTTCTTCGAGCTTGGGCTCGAGGCTAACGAGTTGAAGTTTTTCTCACTCAGAAGCTTTTGATATTTTTCAATAAAAGGTTGTTTCCAAACTTGACTATCATAATGAGACTGTCAGAAGCATTCACTCAAGAAATCATAATGTTAGATGTCTTTTTCGTAGGCCGTATTAGTTTTTCTGTAAGAATTTATAAGTAAATGCTGAAGTGGATTGATTTTTCCTAGAAAATATGCGAGAGGTTCGGTTACTATTCTATTAGCTATATTTAAGGCACAGCTTTAAAAAAGAGTATCCCTTCAGAATGGCGGTACCTAATAGCAAGCGGTAATTGGTGTAACATTTGGAATCACACTATCAATTTAGTCAACAAAGCAAATACATTGAATGAAGTTAAATTAAAGACAAGAGGGTTGAAAGATTGGCTGCGCACTTGTTTGGAGGTGTCTAAGGGCGGCGGCAATTACTTATCATCAGGTAATTCGACTGCTCGTCTGCCACTTATCAGATAAAAAAAATACTTCAAGCCATAACGCAGCATCCCGTGAAGGTAGCCAGCGGTAATTGGTTTAACATCTGGAATTACACGATCAAATCCAGTTGATAAATCAATGTAGATTAAAGAGCATCAAATTAAAGACAGCAACTAAATAATTATAGCCTTAAGATCTATTATTAACTAACGTGCAGCTTTGCTAAGACAGTGGCATCCCGCCGAGAGGCAGCGATAATTGGCGTAACGTCTGGAATTGCACCATCAAGCCACAGTGAGCCTCCGCGGAGACTTCGCTAATATTTTATTCCATACTCAATTGACTTTACTTCGATTTTTAGATTGGCTTTTTCTTCTTCCTTAAATTCTTAGTGTTACTTATCGAAACTACCTATTCTATCGAAATGCCAAGCTTACACTAGCTAATTATAGTTAAATTCGATGTAAAGAATGAATAACCTTAGAATACTTACTTTTAACTCATAAACTGGTTATATAAATATAAGGTTGTATATATATAATATAAATACAAATGATTTCGCCAAAGTATTTTTACGTTTTTAAAATAATTCAAACATAAAATAAAAATGTTGTCTATCGACACCCACTGGTTTCACGATTGTTGAAACTTAATAATGAAGCAAAAGACTGATACAAATAACTTTAAGACTTTGAAAGCAGCGTAGGAAGATCTCAAAGGTTTAAAAATACTCATGTTTGAATGTTATCAGAATGAGGCACTGGTCTCACGGTGACAAGAAAGCGATGCGTCTTCATGTGCAACTACTTAATTTGCTTTTGGGTAAAAACATCTTATAATGTGTCTTTGTTCATACGTTAAATTAAAAATGTAAACTTAAAACTCTAAGGTGAGGTACAAATACCGACTATCTACTAACACTTCTAGCATTTTTTCAGAATGAGAAATATATTTTGACACCTGTAAATTGGTCCCAAACCGACATGGTACCAATTTAAAAACTATGAGAATCAATATTATGGTTCTCCAAATATCGATCACATTTTAAAATGTACTAAATTCTTGATCTATTTGCTTCTAAAAGAATATTTTCCATGGCAAGCAACTTTATTCTTTCAAACAGTATATTGTCACTAGCGGCCCGCCCTCACTTTGTTTCAGGGTATAAGTTCCACCTTGTGGCAATAGGTAGCGTTGGGCGTCGATTAAATCGCACAAGTTTTTCATCTTACATGTTTGTTTATAAAATTTACAATATTTATGTATTTGACTCTTTATAAATAGTAGGTATCAAAAGAGAAGACCTCAAAATAGATCAATATCTACACAGTAAACCGGTCAATAATAAAAACGATGTGTCTCTTTAAACACTTGACATTGGCGAAATCAAACGCGCGCGCGCGGGACTAGGCCCAGAGAACAGAAAAATAGGTAAGTATAGAAGAAAGAAGAGAAAATAAAGGTAGACCTTTTAGTGACATTTTTAATGACTTGCTACTTGTTTATCGCTACAAGAGGAGCAAATCCTAAGGGATTTGCTTTATTTTTCGCTCGATGCTAGAGCAAAAAATAAATGCGCCAGACGGTTCGCATCAATCAGTCGGGTTCAACAAAGTGCGCGTTCTTAGATATACAAACCCGAGCCAAATTAATTAGGGTTTAACTTGCAAATATTTACAAGCAATTAACAAGATTTGTATCCACTTCTATCCAACACTATAAATAATTATCAGAAAACATTGCATGGGTCCAATAACCTCATTTGAAAGTACTGGTATGTGCACTTCTTTTGTACTCTTGGTATCACAATAAACGAAAGGAGCACAAAATTATACCAAGTATTTTAAGAACAGTTCCCTTTTCCGGAAAATTGAAGAAAATAACAACGTTTCCGGCTCCATCTGGTTTATTGTCATTCAATTTACGAGATAATGGATCATTTTTAACCGATGAAAAACGACGGAGGATGTTCTCAATTCCTCGCGTAAGTAGGTGCTATAAAGATACTAGATATATCGCCAATCTAGTCCGCCAAAAGGCAATGGCGAGGTTTATGCTTGGAATCTTTTGGCGTGATAGTATCAAGAATGATATGATCCATAGAAAAAGCTATAGTTTCAGACGTGTTAGTAGAGAGAGTTTGGCAGCGCACTGGTGACTCTACTGGTGCTGTTGATGTTGGTAGATGTATATCACGGGTGGTGGCAATCGCTAACCATCAGATGGTCCGTCTGCTCGTCTGCCACCTATCTCATAAAGAAACCACGAAATGGGCCACCCACATAACTTTCTAAGATAAAATCCAACCGGAAGCGTAGAAAAGCAAAATAATCTGAACACCTCAATTTGTAAACTATTCTAACAAACAAGTTGTTAATTTTAAGTAGGCACCCAACAAGAAAATAATTTCAAATCGGTGAAACAGAGCAATCATTTTAAATATCAGTCGGCAAGTTACGCCATTCCAAATAAACGATACGTACTCATAGTACTCGATAAGCCAATCGATGCATACGAAATCGGAACACAGGCGCGTTGACACGGACAACGAAGGATAAGCTTATTACTTCGACTTATTGGAGCGGGGCGAACATTTGAGTGCAGATTAAGGGAATAGGTGCGAGACAGGTCGCTGCTAGTGCACGCGCACTGCAAGTCGCGCCTTTGGTAGAACAAGGGCACAACTGTCAAAAACTGCACTAAATAAAATTAGTTGAGTATGAAAAAATTGGGGAATATATTTTGAATCATTTCTGCTTTCTTAACTCATTTAGACAATTTTTGACAATTATGCCCTTGTTCCACCAAAGATGTGAAGTATGAATTGCATCAATGGAAAAAAATACAGTTGCTTCTTTCGGTGCAACAAAGTCCTAATTACCCAAAATTTTAAAACTGAGTTAAGTAATGCCAAATAGTCCCTAAAGCGTCCGTTAATTTGGAAAAAAGACAACCGTGAAAGTATGTACCGTAAGTGAAGTTATTTTAAACCTACCATAGATAGTTGTACCTCAAAAAGGAAACGAATGAAAAAAACCTGAAAAGTCATCTTGCGTAAAAGTAAGTAACGTTAAAAAATTTTTTTTTTAAAGCAATTCTTAGATGACCGGCTTATTTCATCGGATGGCAGATTATGATGAAATCTGCTACCTTAAGCTTGCAATGTAAGCTACATAGATATTTAGACCGATATTTTCAGTCAAACTTATTGAATAGGTGTATAAAATTGTTCAAAACAAGAAAGCGCCAACTCACTACATAAGTACATCACTAACAAGTAGTAATGTATGTAAATGTAATCCGTTTGTAGCCTGAATCTATGTCTAATACGGTTTGTTCCTATCAGTAGTCTTTTTTTCTTCCGAAATTGAACATTTTGGAGAATCAGAGGGCATACACTGCAAATTATCGTGAATTTTTATGTCTGTGTGTCGGTGTTACGTCTCTTTGTGAAAAGGACTGGGAGAAATTCTTTAAAAAAATACAGCAAAATATAGTTTCTGAGACTTATCTTACTAATAGGTATACTTACTGCGTATGATATTCCTGCCCAATAAATATTTTCCTAATAGTTAGTATGAAAATATTTGTTTTATGTTTCGATACTAAATATAGGACGCAAGTTAAACTTTAATTAAATATCTTGTAGTAATCTAAGGGGCCTAACGTACACTAAGTAGTAAGATGCTCCAGGCTTCCTAAGGTGTTTTAGCTCGGCGGGGAGCAAATAGCCTAAAGCGCCTCAGGGAACAAGCATTTACCTAGGAAATACATCCTTAACTATAAACTATACGAGTACAAAAGCCGCGTTGTTTCATATTTTTGTACCTTGAAATGTTAGTTGCATTATTCTTAATCTTGGTTTAAAAATAGAACTGAAAGAAAAAATAATATAAGTATTGCCGAAATGATGCTTTTGTAATATGATAACTTTGTACGATGTGTCAACAACATTGTGAAAATTCATATTGAAGTTCAATAGGTATGATTTTTAACAAAGATAAATATCTATGAAAAGTAAAAAAAATCCAACAAGGACCCCTTATTACAAACGGAGACTAACGTTAGTTGTGGTTTAATAATGACGCTGTCATTTTCATAAAAGTCACAAATGAAAATGACAGCATCAGTTTTAAACCAAATTACCAAAACTAACTTTAGACTAGGTTTTGTAATTAGGCTATGAGAGTAGTTATAATGTTTCGTAAGAACCTTTCCAACAGATTTGTTTTATAAATTCTACAAAAGTATCACATTTGATGCAATAAGAATATTTAAGCTTTTCTATTAGGTATTATTATCGCAGATCATCAAATAAAATATGCACTACTACTTCCACAATAAGCACTAACTGTATTGACTGGTTAATCCAGTTAATAAATTTATCATAGCAAATAAAGGTTTAATTTGTGGTTGAACTCTCACATAAGCCACGGCTGGCATTATCCGTTAAATATTTTATAATAAACTATGCGGTTTGAATACGTTCTCGCTATGACACAACAGCATTTATCTCTTATTTGTATAACATTGTGTCTGTATATGTATACGTGAATCGTATATCATTATTTAACATCCGTTACAGAGTAAGTCGCTAGGTAAGTTTTCAATACTTATTCGATTAATTATTCGCATTCCGATTCAATTAGCAATGCATGTGTAGAGAGGAGGAATGGAGTTTCGAACGATTTAAAAAATCATGAAAATTCTTTTTTTTATTTTATCATATCGGTATAGACTGGGCGGCTGGATTCTATTCGATCCACGTATTCAGTTGTTGAGCGTCCAATCAAATTGAAAGGGCCACGGGAGTATGCAGGTGCTCCGTCATATTGTTCGCTCAAATTGGGTTAGATCTGGACGCCTCGGCTTAATGCATTCAACGTGTTTAATTTAAGGATTATGAAGGTGTAGTTATAATAGTTGAAACGGTATAAAATAAGCTTAGAATAATATAGATATATAAGACATTTGTATGCTTAAGCAAATTTTATATTTAGGTACTTTAATACTTAGTAAGTCTTGTATTTTTGCATTGACACGATAAGCGATAAGTTCCACAAAATCTTAACACAACATAACATGACGTAATTCACGCTGTTTAGTTATATAAAAGACATTTATTTTGTTAGTATCAAAGATTTTAGACCAGTACGTACTTCGACCCGCAAGTTGAGTAAAGTATACACACAACAGAAGCACAAGTTGCTTCACATTTCGTCAACTTGTCAATAACATTCCCATACTTACTCGTATATTATATAGATATAGAATCATGTTATTGCCTTAGGCAGTGTTGTAATATATTAGCGTTTGCCAAATAGACTTTGCTATTTTGGTGTATGTGGAAATAATAGTTCCCTCCTCCTGTTATAGGAACTTATATGAACCAGAACAATGGAAGCATTGCTGTTTAATAACCGACATACAGACCTACTAATAAATAGATAGTTAATTAATACATATCAGTTTACGATATTCAGTTGTCGAATCTTTCGTTTTCCTATTTGTATTTTATAAGTTGAGTTGCTTACTTATCATAATTCTTTCCTTAGGTAGGTATACATTACTGAACATGCGCCTAATTGAGTTCTCAGTGTAGTATCTTGTTCAACAGATAACTACCTACCATCCTTAGTCGTAGAGAGCTGAATAAGTACTCTTACAGTTTCGTGGTTTGTCTAGTTGCAGCTCATAAACATATATAAGTTTTTAGTTATAAGTTATACTTATCATAATTCACAGTCTATCAATGAATATTCACGCTTCATCGAGTTTATCAGCTAACTTAGTAGTAATCATTCTTAGAGTCAGATAGCGAAACTGCTGTGATTTTTGGGGACTGTCTGTATCTGCTTGCAACAAAAATCCTATTACACAATTTTCAATAAATTTGTCTTCAGGTATTCACTTACCTTTCTCTCTTTAGCTCACTGCTGCGTTTTCGGAAGTTGGCAACGAGGATTTGGAGCTCTGATGAATGCCGCTCGTAGATTTGTGACATCTGCGTCGTGAAGTCCGCCACTGCAACAAATCAAACACAATTATTTTGTTAGTGATCCATCAACACCATAACTACACACACGCCACGATCTTCCAATGTACAGTCACGTGCTCAAATATGAACCTTATTATCCTGGCATACCTAAGAGTCGAGGTGTTTACATTTTATTGCAGGTGACTGTATGTCTAAATGTCAGCTGTTTAAGATAATGAATGGGTTTACTACTAATGTATGTCGATTTAAATAATAATAATGATAGGTTAAAACATACGAGTAATATACCTATCAGACTCTGAATAAGAGTGGGCTACCCCAAGGAGTTGCCGCCGATTAAAAGTTGATAACATTATTTTCTAGTCGTAGCTTAGTGAATCGGTACATTGGTAAATCCAACGAAGAGCGGCTGATCATAATACTATGATAGCACTTTGCATGATCATAAATGTCTACTTCCACATCCTGTCTGTAAATTAACGTAGGGTTAAATCAAAGGTTAAAACTGAAAATAATGAATGATATCTTCCATCAACTTTTTATCGCCAACCCTAAAAACTCTCAAATAATCGTACACTTCCTATTATCAGTTTTTAAACTTGGTGTACGGAGTTTATATCGGCTCGTCCCTAATGGCGATACATCGGAAGCTCATTAGCAGCGCTCGAGAAGCTAATTAAACACTTTTACATCCCTCGCTATACCCGGTACTTGGGGTTTCTGTAAAAGTAAGTAGCTGTTATCTCGAACAGCAACCTACTTTTAACTTTATTTGAAACTTGGTAACATCAAAGTTCATCCGAATATGTTGTAACAAGAATGGTGATTTTGAAGTCTAAATTGAGTATAAGCTACAAAGATATTTGAAAACATCGATAATATCCAATATTCTGATCTTAATATTTTTTTTTAATATTTCACTACATCGCATACATTGATCTGGCTCACTCGTACACATCTCGGCGTGCGATTCCCAGTTGCATCGAAAACACTGTCGCTTTCGAGTCCGGAGTACGCTTAGGCCACGATTCAGGGTTTAAGCTCTGGTATTTTGTATATTTGTCAGTATCAGTTATGTGTAGTAGTATCAAATATCAGTGTTCTGATTCTAATTTGCATGTCAACATTTAATGCCACCTCACTAGCAGATTTGTGGATGTATCAACCTACGCACATTATTTGATCAATGGGTGCAATAGATCAATTACTATTTAAATTGTTATTAAATTTTATGAGTTGGGAAGGAGTCAAAGTCCAATTTTAAAAAGTTGACCATTCCGAATTGTGATAGATTTTTGATAGAATTCTCATCAAATTGTTTTTAGATTGGTAATGGATGTTAAGACGATGAAAGAGTCAGTTATGTTAAAACGATTCAGCCTATTTAAACACCTTTTAGGTAAGCCTGACCCTGGCAGGATAAAGCACGCGTATCGAAAAATATGCTAAGTGTGGGCCGACCCGAGAGAAATCTAAATACGACCTACTAATACTCCACTATTATTCTTGAAAAGGGTTTCCCTGTAATTATTATGCGATAACACCTCGTTGTTTTTGAATATTTGGTTGGTTAAATTGAAATGAATCGTTCCGTGGAAGTTTGGAGTAGGTAATATAATTTTACACGTATACCTACAGAGAAATCCGACTAAACTGAAAAGCAACTTTTAGGTGAGATAAAAATAATTATTATTTTGAAGGCATAACTTCTTAAACTGTGGGAATGCTCCGAAACTGCTGGTCACGGTGGCAGAAGCAGCTATTAGTGCAACGGGTTACCATATTGCTCAAGACAGGAAAATAATATGAAAGCAATTACTAGAGGCCCTCCCCAAAACATCGGTTGACGAAGGCTAAAGAAAAAGAAAAAGTATCTATTAATCCTTCTGGCCGACTTTCGGTTCCTGCCAATCTAGTTGATTGGTACACAGGACATTATTAAAGTGTACGTCAGGCATGCCCTTGCGTGACAACCCCTTACTTTTTATATACTTTCGGACCAATATAGAAGTTTTGTATGAGTGAAGATAGTGAAGATATGTAACTACTGTTTATGTGCATAAGAAGATCTAGTTCTTTGTTGGATTTTGCTCCGTGCTGTATGTCAGTACCTAGAGATCAGCATTTCGACCCAGGGCGGTAGATTTACATTGCCATTTAAGAGTATTATTGAAGAAAGAAATTTGTATAAGTAAAATACGGGAGGAAAAATAATGGTTATTATTTTAGCAGTCTATGTATGTAAGGTAGAATCAAATATACCTATGAACGCAAAAACTATCTGCTGAACCAATTTTTAGAATGAGATCTCGACAAGTTCGTTTTTATAAAAACCTCGCTAGCAAATAGTATATTACTTAAGAATAAAATAAAATAAGTGGATTGCTACTTATTTTAGGAAAGATATTGAATTCTATCTATCTTATAATAACAAGCGAGTGATGAGCGCTGCATTTGATGTCGGGTAGTAATTTATGTATTAATTAAACTTTCGGCTTTATGTGCACAAAAAAACTTCAAAAATATTGACCTATATCAAATAAGAAATTAAACACTCTTCAATAAAAGCCTTCGTCGCCAAGAATCGCCCCTGGTAAGTGTCCTTAGAGTCAGAACTCAAGGGCTATTTTGGAGCCTACTTTTTGTGCGGCGACTTTACTTCGATCCATTTCATTGCGTCCCTGAGGGTTCTTATCTACCCTGGGTTTTGGACGACGTCCTTGCTTATTCATCTGTTTTGGGTCCAGCAGATCGATATGGCTGTATAAGTATGTGTATGGATTTAGTCACGACTGATATCATATGCAGATGTAAAACACTTCAAAATGTCACAGTTTCAATAAAAGTACAGTGCCTACCATAAAAGTAGAGATGACAAAGTGTAACAGTTAAAGTACAAATGTATCTATCCAAATAGTGCTAGTATAGATGGTATTAAAAAAGCTGTATAACACAAACAACTGATTTGACAATATTTCACACATCCTATTTTCCTTTGATTGCCTAGCGCTGTTTTCAAAGTTGGTGAACCATTATTGACGCACTTAGAGTAAGTAAATCATTAAGTTTAATTGTCACGTAAGAAAATAATATTGATACTTATTTTCTATTCGTCTACTATCCATATTAAAATAATGAACATGATGTCTCTGAATGCAGCAGTTGAAGAACCTTCAACGATGATATACGAATACAAGAGAGCCACATTCATAGTTTATTTTTAATTACTATCCAAAAAAATGCGTACAAACACTATCAAATTTTAATGAATAATGTGCCAAAAATGTCCTATATTATCTTAACATAAGCATTAGGAGTAACACAATATGGTAATATTGGTGGGTGGTATATTCAAAGGAGAATGAAATGTCCAGCTTAATTATTCTGCAACGTGGGATCCCTGCATAATTAGAAAGAAATTATACAAAAACCGAATCTAGTCTCCGAATGGAATATCGAATGACAAGAGTTTTGAGCTTTGTTCCAACATCCCTCATCTTTCCATTAAATGTCCATACAAATTCTGTGTTTAAAATTCATATATATTTTTTAATATTCTCGCGTTGATTAGAAGTTAGGTACAACATTTTTGATAAAAAGTAAATTTTGAATAAAATACGTGCGAATACTTCATATAAACGGGACTAAACGCGAGGAGATTTAAATATAAGTACATTCTGGCACGTACTGCTTGACGTTTAGATTCCGTTACAACCATAGAAAACATAATCGCCGTGGTCACAAGCGGAAGAAGTAAGCGCTAGAATGTACTGATATTAAAATCTCTTCGCGTTTTGTCCAGTTTATATGAAATATTTGTACAGTCAACTCCAAAAATATGTATACACTTTAGAACCTTGTCACAATACATAATTATAAGAACGACTTCTACTTTCTTATACATTATGTATTGTGACAAGGTCCTAAAGTGTATACATATTTTTGGAGTTGACTGTACCTATATAATGCAACGCGAAGTTTAAAAACATAAAAATGCGTCAAGAAAATCTTGAACACTGATTTTTAGGGAACTACTAGTTACGTATTTATAACCATGTTTTAACCAATGGGGTTACCATACCTATGACATTAGCGGCAGTAGCGCTAGTAATTAATTTCATGACTTTATTAACGCATTGTACTCTGTATGAATAATGTATGATCTATATTGGCCTCACCTCGTCTGTTTTATGCATCACGCTAGTATAATCTATTCACAAGCATTTGGAGTTACTAGTCTACTGGGGGCATATCGGTAAAGTTAGTTCTAATATCGTGGGTCTTCTTGATAGTATGAATCTTTTTCGAATAATATGTATTATGATTAATCAAATATAGGTAGGTACTTAATATAATTGCATAATGATTCTAGAAATGAATACTAATATGGATGCACTAGAACGTATAAGTAGGCATAAAGTAAAGTATATGTGACATATAACGCATCATAGTAACTATGTGTCTTTAGATTCACTAGGTACTTTCATCAGTTTTAAATTAAAAAAAAAAACAAACGAGTCTCCCTATTTATTGGCAAATAAACTATTTTTTTTTTGTATTTTAATATTTTCGTTAAATATGATGTTAAACTTTTCAGTTTGTTTTTTTGCAAAAAACCACTGGATAAGTTATTTTATGAAAAAAATTTTTAGTTAAACATTTTATTAATTTATTTAATGTAAATATTTTATTTAATGTAAATCAATAATTGATTGGTTTGAGCCAGATGCGTTTGCCTGGACTGTACCGGCTTAGAAAATGTCCCTTTGTTTTATATGTGGTAAAAAATAAGTAGGTGTAATAATAAAGTATTGTGTTTTTTACATTTCGAGTAATCATACTTATGTTTTTTTAATTCATGTGTTCATGGGCGGCGGCAATTGCTTACCATCAGGTGATCCGCCTGCTCGTCTGCTACCTATCACATAAAAAAAAAACATTTTGTAAATTTGGAAGTAGGATTATGGTCATCATCATATGGCATAGGCTGGCATATGATGATGATGGCTTACGATATTTTTTTTAATTGCGATAAAAAATCGAAACCAACAGTAATGTTACAAAAATAACAACCAATCGTATCACGTAACCAATTGAATAAATATGAACCGGGAAAAGGTCAGGAAAATACTCAATAGCACGAAAAACCTTTTCAAAAGACGTCTATTCAAAGGCAGGTGGGTTATTATAACTTAATTTATAACTCTCTGGAAACCTGATGCAAAACTCCATTGATGTATACGAAACGTTGATATAGGAATACTTCACAAACGACCAATCTCTATTGTGTACATTTTTGAAACATGATTATGTTTTTTTCTGATATTAGAGAGGGACGAGAGATGATTTGATTTGTTTGAGCAATTCAACATTTTGTATCAGGTATATTCTATGACATTATCCCATTCCATCTCAACGTATTCTCGGGTGCCCAAAAGCTTTGACTTTGAAACCCGATGTAAGTACGCTTAGAACCATGTGAGTCTAGTATTTACAATGAAGTGACTGCCGTTGGAGCTTCGCAATTCCTAAAGGAGACCAGACCAACTGAATAATGCTTAGGTACACGTTCAGAATCATAATTTCAAAAACATTCAATTGAGAAACTACCCGAAACACGTCGAATCTGGAAAACGTTTTCCCTCAAAACGTCAAAAATGTGGTAGAAATTTACACATAGATTAGAAAAAAATCAGAAATGTATGTTTTAAATTTAACCTACGAACTCCCGTTCAGAAGGCGCATGGCACACAATTATAAATACTACCATTCACTAAGAGAGCCCAGCATAGAATTGCTTCACAAAGTACAACGTCTTCACTACATTGAATTCTTTCTTTGTACATTTTTCTTTTGTATATTATTTACGTAAAATATTCAGACAGGTACCAAGCACTTTAATATCGAGGAGCCTTTAATACACCTCCATTATCCAGTGCAAAGCCAAGACGTAATGCTGTGGGATACTTGCATCCCAGACTTAACTAGGTGTGGTATAATGAACCCGCGTGAATAATGTAGGTAGGTACTAGTAGCTTTTTACTCGTAGGGCGAGGTCAATCACTCCAGTCGAGACGCATCCATCGACAAAGACTGAGGGTGTCAGAACCTACCTGTAGTACCTACTTGACTATACAGGACGGTCCAAAACGAGAGATTTTGAACGGAACATTCCAAATCCACATACTAGGACAATCCGACACGTTACAACCCTTTGCATGTTCATATTTTTTTTAGTTTTTGAGTTGTGCGGTTTTTATATTTAAGTTTTCTATTTAAAGGTTTTCAACGGATCTATTAGTTGATAAAACTATGACAAAACGCGACGATATTTTAGTCGCGTTTTTTAATTGTATAATCCAACGTTTAAAATAACAGATCTAGTTTCGTAGCGCCCTGAACGTGTAAGTGTTACAAAACTTGCATCTAATAATTGCAGCATGGTACTAACATTATTTTGTACCGTCAACAACAAAGTACTTGGATTTAAAAGTAATTCAGATTCTAATAAATAAAAATATTTGTAAAAATATTGATTCTATATTTTTTTCTTGTCTTGCGCTAGTTCTAAAATTACTAACTTTGTCAAATATTAGTAATGGCAACCTATCCTGAACCCTTTTCCAAATTACTCCTACTTTCTTTATGTTACCTTTCTACCTTTTCTGTGGTCTGCTTCTAATCTTTTGCTTTCCATGGAGTGCCACTTGTCCCTTTTTCAGACTATTTCTCCACACTTCTTGTTGTGTGTCCCTAACATCTCCTTTTCAGAATTTTAATATCCTCACTATATCTATAGCCATTGTTTGTTTCTGTTGACACAGGTTTTTCAGTATGTCTGATCACTTGATTATAAAGTGAAAAAAATAATTATAAAAGTAAATACATTTTAATTTTATTTGAAGACTGTACTTAATTTGAATAATTGCTTTAAACTGCATACTAAAATTGCAGTAAAAATGGACAAACTTTTAACTGCGGGACTAGCAGTTTTACCAAATTAGCACAGAAAATTAAACTTGACATAAGGACTATGACTTATATTAATTTAGGACCAATTTCCAAACTGTAACTTTGTATTTACAAAGTACTTAAGACCTCTTTAAACCACTATCAACATTTGCGCAAAGTTTTATGCATGTTAATGAGGGAATTTATTAAGCTCGAACAAAGAATAACAGAACCATTTGACTTAATCGTATTAACTTTAAAGTAAAAACTTTAGCGAAATAAACCTTTGAGCTTTATAAATGCTAAGTAGAATTCATACGTAAAGCAAGTGCGATTTAAAATTACCACTTTTTTATCTGATAGGCGGAAAACGAGCAGATAGATTACCTGATGGTAAGTGATTGTAGCCGCTGATAGACAACCGCAACACCAGTGGAGTCACAAATGCGCTCCGGCACCCTCACTCGTTTGGCAAAATACAGCGCATTGTTTTTTGCAAAATGGAAGTCAACGTGGAAAACATAGTGAGGAAAAACCTACTCGTTGTTATAAGTTTCTCAAATGTCGTTCATCTTCATTATTCGGTGGTTTGCGATGTGATCCAGTACTGAGCGTTTCTCGCGGAAATTTTGTGTAACGGACCTCAGAATCTCAGTTTTGTGGAATGGTTTAGCTGCAGCAGTATTTCCCGACGACCACAACTTAGGGACCTTCAAGAGAACAGCGAGTTTCAAGAGTATTTGGCATTTACGGGATTGAAAACCAATTTACTATATATGTTAGAGTCGAAAATAAAATGCAAGGGTGGAATTCTCGAATTTCAAAATATATGTACCTATATAGCTGTAACTACTAATGACAGTGCTGTTGGCATCACTTCTTCAAACGCTTTATTGGTAGTTTAGTATGGAATTATGATCTAAAGTAAGTATATTTATGATCGAAGTGATAGTGCCAAGACAAAATTGTGACATATCAATACCGCTGTAGGTAAAAACTAGTAAGTAAGTGTAATTAAATTAGTCGAACAAGGTTAGAGACGGATAGGTTGATTATACTGAAACTAGACTTACTTACTTAATAACCTCGTATAAGTAATTGAATTAAAATTGTTACGTAGGTAAGTGGCTGTTGTATCTATATATCATTGTTAAGTGGAGTTTTGTAATTGAAACTGTCTGGTTAATGCAACTAATTTCAATAACTCCCTCTATGATTTCCAGTCCGAACTTTGTCAAGCAAGACATTGTGTTTCTTCTAAAAGTTTTTAGTTTTAAGTTGCAATAACCAGACAGTTGCAATTACAAGACTCTACCTTTGACGAGTCTTGATAGCAGACTAGCATTACTTTTCAATGCAGAATTTTACAAATCAAATTTTCAGCGACCTCTCTGATCTCACAGATGTTCATGTGCGGCGGTGATTACTTACCAGCAGATGAACTGCTTGCTTGTTCGCTACCTCTGATATAAAAAATACAGTTGATAGGTTTACTAATAATTGTAGGCGGGCTTACAGCTAATAGCGATCTTCTTCAGATAATCTTTCCTGATAACATTGTAATTAATTACTAGACATGTCAAACAGGTAATATACATTACGTACAAACCGCCTCACTAGGTTAGAACAATCTGTCGAAGCCAATAAATATTGGACCAAATGTGTTTGACACTAAGGCGATAATCGAATGAAGACATTTTACATAATATACATTCATGTCAGCTGTACGTACATATAGGTAGGATATAAATACGTATGTAGCATGTGAAACTATCCTCATGAGAAAATTACATAAGTAGTTTTCCATTTGTATTAGTTTCATATTACTTAACGTATATAATTATTGAGACCTACTTTCGCTTGCTTCGCTTCGCTTTATGATCCGCTGGTATACTATTTGAAATAATTAAATAGGAAAGTCTTTACCTCAGCTATTAATTACTTTCACGATGTTGAAAGAGTTTTACAAACATTATGACTAAAATACATCAATCAATCAATGGTTTGAATGATCACACTAAATGTATGGGTATACACACAGCCTATGTGCAAACAACTACACATCAATATTTACAAAATATTAAATGGCTTCCATTATTTTTCACATTTAGTTCAAAATATGGCAAATAGTTTAGTAACCTGGTATATGTACCTATAACCTATGCAGCCTATACTCTAAAGTGTAAGTTGGATGTTCTGAAATATCTATAGCTCTCTAAAGGTATAAGTAAGTAAAGGGGTTAATCAACCACTCTGTGGGCAAACTTCTGTAAGCATCGTCAAAGAACGTGCTTGTTGCACCGACCCCATCCTAGTCTATAGTCACGTCCTATTTTGGCACGACTCGGGTATAAAGCATTTTATTATTGTTGACGTCGCTTTAATTTAAGTACTTACGCACTGTTATTACAAGAACATATTTTTATTTTAGCTTTTTTACCTATGATTTACCTATAAGCAAAAAATATGTATTATGATCATACTTTACACAGTATAAATATTCACTCCTACATAGGTACTGTGTAAAGTATGATCATATTGTGAATGATTAAAAGGTTAAAATGAATACAAAAAATATTTGGATTCCAAAAATATCCGATAATAATTCTTGGAGTAGAAATTGGTTTAAACATCCTACGAGCCTATAGTGAAAGCAAGTTCAACACAAACTTTAGAGAGGATCCTTGAAGTTCAAGCTACTTATAGTCTAAGTAAGATCATAAAGTACAATGCTACTTGAAGTTAAGAGAAAATGAACGAGGCAACAATGGAATTCTAATGCAGTTTTAGTCATGATTTTCATTTGAATCAACAGTTGAGTTGCATTCGTGATCAGTAAATTCGGCAACAGGACCACATTAAATTCTTCACTTAATTATTTCATTATCATCTCAGCATATTTGCATGAGTTTTTTTTATTTGAAGGCAGCTAAGAGATGATTTTCTTCATCATCATCATCAATCAGCCATAACTATGTTCAGTCATATGACTTCCCCAATTACTTCTATATTGGATGCAACCTGCATCCAGTGAACTTCTGCAATTACGAGTATACATATTTATGTCGTCTGTCCACTGTAGATGCCATATGTACGATGCGTTTCGCTTGGTTCGTGGCATCTATTCCAGAATTTATTTTAGGATTAATTCTAGGAGAAATCTCATTTTGGGATTAATTTTGTTTGTATGATTAATGGTAGAAGTCTTTATAGGTACCTAATTATGTAAAGTACATATCTAAAAAGTTACCATGAAGTACATACATAATATGTGTAGTAAATTTTCTTTGTAAACCTTTTACATGGTTTTCGTCTTATTCAGCTTATTAGTGCCTGAACACTGAACAAAAAAGCCTCGCTTAGAAAAAATGCATTTATTCACACAAAATAAGTCTTAATATTTATGTTAATAGCTTATTTGTTTCTAAATTGCGCACCTAAGTTAATACTATAACACTAATTCGTGTGCAATATCTCCCAGGACAATCTCATTTGAATTTTACGAACTACGATTTAAATAATTTAGCTTAATTACTTTAGTTACTGTTCTATAAACTTTTGAGGATAAATTTTCAACATTGGTATTGAATCTGTATCTTTATTTTTACTAAATATAAAAATATCATTTGTTTTTGCATTGCTTTGTAAATGGTTTTGGTTCTTACTATAAAAATATAATCCGTCTTATTACAAAACATGATCTAAAGTTAATTTTAGGACTGATGCTGATACTTTTGTTTGCGACTTTTATAAAAGTGACAGCATCTTTTTTAAACCATAACTAAGGGTGATTCAGTTTGAAGTTTAAGCTATCACCAGGTGTATCAAAGCTACGCTGACAACAACACATACAATTTTGTTATTACAAATAACAAAATGTATACCTAATAATATAATTCACACTGCATTCAAACGTATCAATTTACTTAATGGCCTCTTTGATTGATAGCAGCTATTACCACACAGTCACATTACTTGCTAATGGAAAACGAAATATCTCGGCTTTTAACAACGCCGGAAGAGGAAGTTACTAAACGCGCAAGTTCGCGACTTATCTGCACCAAGTTGGGACGAATGGACTCCCCAACTGAAAAGACGTGTTACTCCGCAGCTGTAATAAATTTCCTAGTTAATTCAATTGCAAACTTTGTTCTACTAGTGGAACTTGGTGATTGACTCCGGCAAAACCTCCACTGCCAAAACAATTATGAACCCGAGTAAACTAAACGAGAGAAAATTTTACTAAATTACACGTCTAATGAAAGAAAGTTGTAACACTACGAATATAATGTATTGTTATATAGTCTTTTGAACGTGCAATGTACTATTTTTGTATCACATATTATGTACGCATATGTACTCGACTCGTATTCCATCCAGCCGATAGTTTGAGCGAGCAATCGTTACGTATGAGAGAGAAATATGATTACTTCCCTTTACTGATATGTTTCCATCTTTTAAAACACAAATAGTACACAACCTCAACGATCGAAAGTAGGGATCCTCCAAAACAAAGCCCAAAACAATTCCCCATCGCAACAACCAAATCTAAAGTAGTTCGGGCGACTTGTCTGGTCAATCTCTGATATGGCTTGTGGCTTAGTATGAACTTTACTGTCCCAGCTTTCACTTCCTTTTTAGGCTCTATCAGTTTCTTCGATATCACATTGTAATCAGGCTCAGTACAAGACGGAGGACAGTCACATGCTAATCCTGTCTCATTTGAACCGGGGACCTGCAGCTTGCTGAGAATATCGTAATTCAACTGTTAAACAGTTTATTCCTTCCAAATTGCAATATCTGTTCTGATACTCAATCGGCGACATGTGATGCGTGCAATTACAAAGCTTCAGCTGTGCCTCAATGCGGCATTGTGTAATGCACACCGAGTAACTGTATTTGTGGTAAGCAAGGAAGTTTGCTGGAACTTCATCGACAAACCTACATCGGCGAACCTCCGGGGATGTCAGGGCTACTTCACGCTCATTTATCACGTCCAGAATAGAGAATATTATAGTGGCCTGCGATCCATACACTATCGTCATCTTGCGATCGTACTCCATATTCCAAAACGGGATGTCTTCTGGCGCATGCAAAAACACCTCGTAGTCGTGTGATAAAATGATCTCAAAACTATCTCGTTTATTTTTGTGCGGCGCAAGAAAGAAAGTTTTCCTGATCTCATGGGCATTTGGGCTGTGTAAACTATTTATCGAAAAACAAGTTCCGTATTCCGTCTGTATTGGTCTGAAATTTTTGCAGCAATCTATAGGTTTCCCATTCCACATACAACTTAAAAACATGGTAGTGCACTTTGCACGGAACATGGTCGTTAATTTCGTGAAATTGACAGTGCAAATGGGTTCCAACCCACAAGTAGACAAACAACTATAACAGGTGCCAGTGAAAAATGATATCTCTCTTATGAAATGGTCGAGTTTTCCTTTGCTGTTTTCTTCTAACCTGTCACTCTCCATCCATATTTTCTCAACGTTGGCTATCTCACATATTGTTATTGCAGGAAAAGTAGTGTTCCAATCCAAGTAGTCAGTACGAGTGGTGAATCTTATAGTATTTTCATGGTAGTGGGTGTAATATTTGCTAATGGTGGCTACCGCTGCAAACCACACTTGGATGTAGATAACGAAGTAAATCAGTCGGTACATTATGTGGACGTCTTTGCGCATGAGGAAGCTCGGTCCGTGCAGTGTGAGACTTCGGCTTGCATATTTGATTCGATACCATAATACAATTATGCGTTGCACAAGCTTGGATCTCATCCCTTGCATTTATCCGACTAGGTCTCTTGGCAGCCCAAGCGGGAATGAGTAGATGGTATTAAGCCGCTAGTTAAATAAGGTAGAGCTTTTACTGCCATTATGGCTTCGAAAAGTGTTCCCTCAGCTAATGTTCAGAATAATATACCAAAACGATGTTAATTGTAAGGGCTAATGGTGTCACTCTGGTACAAAAAATGATAAAAAGGTTTGATAAAGGCCTTATATTTAACTATATTCTTTACATTGACAAATGGGAAATAACGTAAATTATTCCAAAACAGATTATAAGCTACATTGCGTTTACTTAATGGAATGAAATTATAGGCAATTTAGGTATTAAATTCGGTTCTGTTTGAAACGGTATTGTTCCAGTCTATCCATCACAATTAACTACACTAGTTAATGTATGTTTATCCATCTATTTTGACTCGATGTCATACTCGTAATATGGGTATGTACATGTTATCAAAACTTCAGATATCTAACATAAAAAATCCTATTTAATCAATTACGAGTAATACCCACACAATATCGTAGCGTACTTCTTTAATATAAACTAAATTTTCAAATTAAACTTAGCTCAAAACCATGATTTTGGATTTATCTGGAGAACCACTGCGCTGGAGAGCGACTGACGTCTGACCTCGCAACCGTTCAGCACGGGAACCAGACCAACTGATCCATGGTTACACGTTTCAGAAACTATCCGAAGCGTGCATGTTTCCTCACGATGTTTTCCCTCACCGCCCAGCTAATGGAAGAATCACGCTTTTTTTTATGTCATAGGTAGCAGACGAGCAGGCGGATAACCTGATGGTAAGCAATTGCCGCCGCTCATGGACACTTGCAACACCAGTGGAGTTACAAGTGCGCTGCCAACCTTTTATCCCCTTCCCCCCGAGTGGGCCTCCGGTACCCTCACTCACTCAGCGAAACACAGCACAGGGGCTGCTTCACGCTGGTTTTCTGTGAGGCAGTGGTATCACTCCGGTCGAGCCGGCCCATTCATGCCGAAGCGTGGCTCTCCCACAGTTGATACGCTGTTCACGACTCCCCTATTGGAAGGTGCGTTCTTATCCAATTAGCTACCTATCGCTCTAATAATGTAATGTGAGAGTTCATTTAAAACTGTCTCTAGAGAGTTCAAGAGGTGCATTTATTCTAAAACATTATTTATTTATTCACTGAATTTCTCCCGCGGCTACGCTCTGTCCCAGAGACTTCTTGTGGCTGTATGTATCCCCTGAGAGTTGGTGTTTTCCGGGGTAAAACTTGTATTATATAAAAATTTAATTGACATCGGGTCAGTATTAATAAAATTGAAACGTCGAACAAAGCCAGTTTTCATCTTAGGTATAAATATAGGGGTACAGTTTTTTGAACATTTACAGATTATAATTTTATGGTAATATGGTAATATGCTAGTACGTACAGGCACACATGAAGTAGGTATACAAAACTGTAAATTTCTTCAATCGACTCTCGTCTTACTGTCACACACATTAGGTGGAATATCAATGAGAATGCTGTTAGGCATTACGTCCGCCAATTGTACTTTTATTTCGTGCAATAAAGAATAAATAAATAAAAAAGATGAATGACTATTGAAATTCACTAATATATTAATATGTATTAATTCTTACGCACAGATGTAGGTATGTTTATCCATCCATCTTGACTCGATGTCATACTCGTAATATGGGTATGTACATGTTATCAAAACTTCAGATATCTAACATAAAAAATCCTATTTAATCAGTTCATTACCCACATAATATGTTACTTATTTCTTTAAAGTAACTAACTTTTCATGTTTAACTTGGCTTAAACCTGATTCGGAATTTGTAAAGAGTCTGGGAGAACAATGGAGCGCCGGTCATCAGACATTCGTAACCGTTCAGCACGGAAACCAGACCAATTGAACCATGGTTACACGTTTAAGAAACTATCCGACACGTGCATGTTTCCTCACGATATTTTCCCTCACCGCCGAGCTAATGGAAGAATCACGCATTTTTTTATGTGATAGGTAGCTAACGAGCAGGCGGATCACTGATGGTAAGCAATTGCCGCCGCTCATGGACACTTGCAACACCAGTGGAGTTACAAGTGCGCTGCCAACCTTTATCCCCTTCCCCCCGAGTGGGCCTCCGGTACCCTCACTCACTCAGCGAACACAGCACAGGGGCTGCTTCACTCTGGTTTTCTGTGAGGCAGTGGTATCACTCCGGTCGAGCCGGCCCATTCATGCCGAAGCGTGGCTCTCCCACAGTTGATACGCTGATCACGACTCCCCGTTTGGAAGGTGCGTTCTTATCCAATGAACTACCATCGCTCTAATATAATGTAATGTGAGTGTTCATTTAAAACTGTCTCTAGAGATTTCAAGAGGTGCATTTATTCTAAACCATTATTTATTTATTCACTGAATTTCTCCCGCGGCTACGCTCTGTCCCAGAGACTTCTTGTGGCTGTATGTATCCCCTGAGAGTTGGTGTTTTCCGGGTAAAACTTGTTTATATACCAAACATTTAATAGACATCGAGTCAGTATTAATAAAATTGAAACGTCTGACAATGCCAATTTTCATGCTAGGTAGGTAGAGGCAAGGTAGAAGGTACACTTTACTTAACATTTACCCCCTTATTAGGTACAAAACGTAATATAAAATTGATGCTGTCACTTTTTCTTGTAACTTTATGAACTTTGTTGAAAAGTTAATTCGTTTAAAATTGGTTACAAATCGATAATTAATGCCGCTGATTTTATCGATGTCTAAGAGTCCTTCCCTAGTACTGAACTATTGACTTATTATCTTTCGAAAGGACTTCATAATTGGAATATACTATAGATCACGTTATTTGTAATAAGGGAGTTACAGATCATAATTTATGGTAACATGCTAGTACAATGTAAGCGGTCTTATTGCAATCGATATCTTTCAGCTAACCTCCTGGTAGAAAAAAGTATAGCAAGTTATTTTAGTAACTGAATGTCTCAATAACTAAAGACTACTTTAATTCTGGTAATTTTCAATGTTTTTTTTTTTAATAGAAAAGAAAATAAAAATTGAAGAAAATAAAAATAATCTTAGGTATGGCCCCTTGACATGATAATAAAAAGATGAATGACTATTGAAATTCATTATTATATTAAATATACCTAAGTAAGTTAACTTTTACGCATTAGATAATATGTGTTAGTAAAGACTAATTAGTACCATAGTAAGTAGCTTATATATTTGTGTCATGATGGGTATCAGTATCAACGTAGTTATTACTAAAATAAACTTAATTATTAAGTAAAGGAACAAATATTTACATGAATATGTATTGGTAGATAATTATAACAGTGCTTAAATCCTAATTTCACATGATGTAAAATCACAGGTGTGGGTGTAAAATTATTTGAACAACGTTGTGATTGTAACATATCAGTTAAGCTATATAATGTGGGAAACAAGGCCGTTCATACATAGTTAGTAGGTACACGATCGGTATATCAAGGATGATTGCTTATAATGTTAAAGCTGAGATAGTAACCTCTGCGTACAAAGGAGATTACTGAAATAATTAATAAATTTTGTGTGAAGTTTAGCCTTTACGTTCCTGGGCGTGTACTCTGCTATTTGTGAAGTCAACTTACCTAATCATAGACACCACACTAAAGTCAGATATGCTTTGTTCAGTTAGAATTGATATTTAATAATATCGGTATTTGAAATAACTTTTCTATTTCTGTTTGATTAATTATTTATTTAAGACTAGCTTTATCTAAATAAAGGTACCTTAACGTTACTAACTCACCCTCATTATTAAGTTAGTTAATTAACCTGAATATTAAGTGAACTAATTATTTAAAAATTGCGAGATCTCTATGGATACTAATTAATGTGCTTACTTTCATTTTATATTTTGGCATTTTTACAAATAAAGCAAAAACATTATGAACCTAATGACTGAGTCCATACCTAGCGCATTTGTATTGACCCTGATCCTATTGCTAAAGGTTGTGGGTTCGCACCCCAATAATGTGATGACACTTGCGGTACGGTCTCTGGGAGTTAAATGTAATATGTATTTAAGTATAATATTTGTTTGGCTGATATTACTAGCATAACCAAACTCTTTTCGTTTTATGATCTAGTAACAACTCTTTGTCTGACATTAGTACGTTTCACTCTGTCCACAATGACCCATTTCCCTCAGTTTGTCTCGAAAATTTTAGAGTGGGTAAAAATGTTCGTGTTTTTTCGTCTCGGTGACTCATAACGAAATTGTGTTATTTTTACATCGTCTTGCTTCTTATTTTTAGGGTTCCGCATTTAAACAGGTACTACTTTTATATTATTTTGTCTATTTCTGATACAAGACTACATTGACTCAGCCTCAGGCTGTGGAGAAAGCATGCTTGGGTCTACTAGGGAACTCGGAAGCGCCAAGTGCCATAACAAGGGCAACATGAAATGAACCAAACGCGTTATAAACGGCGTAGTTTATTTGTCTGAATGCAGTGTTTGGTTCCCTACGTTACTTCCAAAGTCGTTTCATCGATTTTTATTTCATCGAAAACTATTCATCGAATACTCAATTGATCGACGCATCATTTCAACGAAGTTTAATTCACCGATGTAACGACTCATCGAAAAACTTTTTATCGAAATTCATTTCACCGACCATACACTTCACTGACATATCATTTAGTCGATGTAACGTTTCATCGAATTTTACGTGAAGGGACTAGAATTATTATTTTTTTAAATCAAGTAAGAGTTTAAATAATGTTTTTTTTTTAGATGAATTGTTTTGTTCTATGTTAATATATTATAAGTATAATATATACAACCTGTAAGGGAAGGGGTATAACATACCGAAAACTGTAAATAGGGCTTGCCTTGGGAGGCTTTGGAAAAATAGTAAGAAAAATTAATCTGCTACCGTTTCCGAGTAATTAGGCACTGAAGTTTTAACGCAAAAATCGTCGTTGACAACCCTAAAAACAGCTGATTTCATTCGTAAATCAATATGAGGTCAATCACCTAGGTACCAGGCGTTAGAAATTGCAGTGTACAGAAGGAACAAAATCTCTCATTTAATGCCTAAAATCAAAGCAAGCGAGAGAGTCATGAATTAAAGAAAAACAATCTTCGAAATGAACCGACCAAATGTTTATTTTGTAAAATGTTTTCAACTGTGGGAGAGCCACGCTTCGGCATGAATGGGCCGGCTCGACCGGAGTGATACCACTGCCTCACAGAAAACCGGCGTGAAGCAGCCCCTGTGCTGTGTTTCGCTGAGTGAGTGAGGGTACCGGAGGCCCACCCGGGGGGAAGGGGATAAAAGGTTGGCAAGGTGTTGCAAGTGTCCATGAGCGGCGGCAATTGCTTACCATCAGGTGATCCGCCTGCTCGTCTGCTACCTATCACATAAAAAAAAACACACACATTCACAATTACAAAATGGTTGTTAAAAACAATCTAAAATGTTAAGAATGCTGACTGTTTGCTGCTGCTGAGAAAGGCAGTTTCTTTTAAGTAGTAGGTAGGTATGGGTTTGGAATTAAAAAGCCCGCCATCAACTCGCGCCCAAAGAGGGAGACGCTGCTTCGAAACGCCCGGCCCAGCGCCCGCAGCGCTCGCCGCGAAGAATCTTGTAAGTAAGTACCAAATGATCATTCTGTTTTTTTGATCTGTAGTTTTACCCTTACTACACACACACACAAACAAAGAACAGTTGTAAATAAGCCCCGCCTTGTACCAGGCGTTAGAAATTGCCGTGTACAGAAGGAACAAAATCTCTCATTTAATGCCTAAAATCAAAGCAAACGAGAGAGTCATGATTTAAAGAAAAAAATTCTTCGAAATGTACCGACCAAAAGTGTTTATTTTGTAAAATGTTTTATCACACATTCACATTTACAAAATTGTTGAAAACAATCTAAAATGTTAAGATTGCTGACTGTTTGCTGCTGCTGAGAAAGGCAGTTTCTTTTAAGTAGTGTGGTAGGTATGGGTTTGGAATTAAAGAGCCCGCCATCAACTCGCGCCCAAAGCGGGAGACGCTGCTTCGAAACGCCCGGCCCAGCGCCCGCAGCGCTCGCCGCGAGGACTCTTGTAAGTACCAAATGCGCGGGCTTTTTGACCATTCTGTTTTTTTGATCTGTAGTTTTACCCTTACTACACACACACAAACAAAGAACAGTTGTAAATAAGCCCCGCCTTGTACCAGGCGTTAGAAATTGCACTGTACAGAAGGAACAAAATCTCTCATTTAATGCCTAAAATCAAAACAAGCGAGAGAGTCATGAATTAAAGAAAAATAATCTTCGAAATGTACCGACCAAATGTGTTTATTTTGTAAAATGTTTTATCACACATTCACAATTACAAAGTTGTTAAAAACAATCTAAAATGTTAAGAATGCTGACTGTTTGCTGCTGCTGGGAAAGGCAGTTTATTTCAAGTAGAAGTTAGGTATGGGTTTGGAATTAAAAAGCACGCCATCAACTCGCGCCCAAAGCGGGAGAAGCTGCTTCGAAACTCCCGGCGTCCGCAGCGCTCGCGCCACGAGGTTTCGTGTACTAAAGTACTAAATGCGCGGGCTTTTTGACCATTCTGTTTTTTTGATCTGTAGTTTTACCCTTACTACACACACACACTCAATAAGATTTAGGGATGTGAATCACCATTTTTTCGGTTATCGATGTCAACTTCTGCAATCCTAGTAGTTAGTACTAAATAACATTTTGTAATCCGAAACGTTAGATTAACAATATTTCCGATCTTAATTTTAAATTACATTAACTGTGGGAGAGCCACGCTTCGGCATGAATGGGCCGGCTCGACCGGAGTGATACCACTGCCTCACAGAAAACCGGCGTGAAGCAGCCCCTGTGCTGTGTTTCGCCGAGTGAGTGAGGGTACCGGAGGCCCACCCGGGGGAAGGGGATAAAAGGTTGGCAGCGCACTTGTAACTCCACTGGTGTTGCAAGTGTCCATGAGCGGCGGCAATTGCTTACCATCAGGTGATCCGCCTGCTCGTCTGCTACCTATCACATAAAAAAAAAATACTTCAAATTAATTGTAATCTAACCCAGAGTTACTAAATGCTTGTACTTGTTTACTTACTGTACACTTAAAATTATCTTTTAAAGTAGAGCTAAACGTGAACTTAAAGCAACAATAAAAAATACCTACCACTTCTATGGAGATAATAAGTTAATAACACTACAAAAAAGTACTCTCAAAAATAAATTAAAACATTCCTTATGTAAAGTATTGATAAACTACTTCTTAAAATTGTTTCATATTTTTTACCATTTATTGGATAAATGGCAGACGAGCAGACGGATCATCTGATGGTTAGCGATTGCTGCCGCCCATAGGGGTTACATCCATGTCCTGGTTTTATGTGTGCCCGTAGGAATAATTCGACTGATCCGGCTAGGTCATGCCGGACCGTGGTTATCCCACGATAAATAAATCATTACTTTTGCCAGATAATAGTTCGGACGAACTGGCCAATTCATACCGAAGCTTAGCTTTCCCCGGTAAATAAATCACCACCTTTGCCAGGTAAAAAATCCAGTCGTAACGGCCAATTCATGCCGAAGCGTGGCTCTCTCAAGGAATTTACACTATCGATTAAAATTTCTACATCATGTACGTACATCCCTAAAGTCGAAATGTGTTCAATGGCGCTTCTCTCTCTCTCGCTTTAATTTTCGGTTTCTGCCGTTCGGCGACCGGTGGCGCTGCCAGACTTTTCACCTTTCGGCAAATGACAAAAGAAATGCCGATCAGTTGCATTTTTTCTGTTGACCGCGCGCGATTTCTGTTTGTAATTTTTGGCAAAACTAGTAGATACTTTGTATCAAAAATGAGTTCGTCGTACAGTGACACCATTTACATCGATATGATCATGTGTGTTGGAGCTACGGACGGGAACCTAGCAGCCGCTCGACGCTTCTACGTGCTTCTACCATGACCGCCATGTGGACTGTAGACCAAACAGCCCACGCACTCTCCCGTCCTTGGCTTGTTTCCGGGGTTTGGTGAACCTGCGGTTGTGTGGTGTGTGGCTGCACACCACAGGCGCGAGCGCAGCTGCGAAGGTCATCCAATGATAGACCCGACTGTTAATAAGTTATCCAAACCAAAAACCGTGGAATTCATGGGTTGGAAGTCAGTGAATAAAATTTTTTGGTTTACAGTTGTCGTAACTAGCTAGTTTTGTTTCAAAAAACGATTATGGATAAAAATTAAATCTGTGGTGATTGTGCTGTGAATTGTGTTTTAAATCATGTCATTGTTTTGATAAAAGGTGTTTCGTTTTGTGATTTCCTTATTTGGATTCGGATACCTAGGTACTACCTGAGGTACTAATAACTGGGATCATCTCAACTAAAAAGGTAGGAATATCAGTTTATTTTTGAATGCGCAAGTTAAACTTTTACGCAGCTGCGGCCGGCGCCGCCGCCGGCATTCTGTCCGAAAAAAGTACCAGGGCAACATGATTGTCTTCAACTAGAGAGGTGTAAGAGCGGGGAATCCCATAGATTTAAGTAGAAGGAGTCATGTCATTGATAAATCAGGGTTGTCAATTTTAGTTTTGTAAATAAACAATTTCCACTTTTGTATGGGAAAATCGGATTTTTTTTTTTTCACAATTTCCAACTTTTGACATCGGCATAGGGTTTCCATACACGGGCTGTACACGCACCTTTCGGTATGTTATACCATTTACCAAACACGTTGTATATATAAGTATATTTAAGTATATTTTTTGAAAGTGCATAATCAAAATAAATAAATATTTGATTATAATTATTGATATTTGATTTTTCCTATAGTCTATAAAAATATAGCTTGATTAGAATTACAACTATTGATGTCACAGAAAAATGACGCGAAGAATACACAATAGATAGATAGATAGATACACATGCAAACTTTCTAAAATAGGTAATACCATAAATGCAGATAGGTAATATCATAATCATAATAATGTAATGTAGCCCACTAGTCCTTCACGTAAAATTCGATGAAACGTTACATCGACTAAATGATATGTCGGTGAAGTGTATGGTCGGTGAAATGAATTTCGATAAAAAGTTTTTCGATGAGTCGTTACATCGGTGAATTAAAACTTCGTTGAAATGATGCGTCGATCAATTGAGTATTCGATGAATAGTTTTCGATGAAATAAAAATCGATGAAACGACTTTCGAAGTAACGTAGGGAACCCGTTTATAATTATGTTAAAGGCTTTGTCCTGTAATAGTATCATTAATTTATGTAAAAAATAATTCTTAGTACTCACTATAACTGACATTATAATATGGAATTTTTTCAAATCAAAAATTATTATCATACTAATCGTATGTCTACATTATAAGCGCTACCAAACGAAGAAACTACTATATTTTTAGATTAGATTTTTAATCATGTAAACTAACAGATGCAAATCAAATCAAATCAAAATCTTTTTATTCAATTTAATTCCTTTACAGAACATTTATGAATGTCAAATTTTATAATCTACTGCTGGTTCGGAAGGTCAATTTCTACCGAGAAGAATCAGCAAGAAACTCAGTAAAACTTAATCTTTTCAAATTTGAATGACTGTGTCAAGTTCTATACATTTTAACATTTTTCATCGGTCAAATTGAGTAATAATGTATGGAGATGACACACAGACATCTGTCAGTTTACTCCACATGATTAAAAATCAGAGTTTACCAGTAATATTAAAATATTGTTATACAGAACCCTCAGCGCAAGCTCACGGCTAACTTTTATTTTTTTCCGCAGGTAATTTGGTACACAATGGGCTCAAAAATGCCCGCCCCATCTGAAGTACACGCGTAATCTAATTTTGCACCTGGGTTTTCACGTGGACATCGCGCAACTTGCACTGTGTAATAATCCATGAGACCAGAATAACTAACTACGAGTATATTACCTCTATAGTAGAAATTGCTCTATAAAGTTCCGTGAAGTAAATAGGTATACCTACCAATTTTTTTTAGATTCCTGCGTTGCATTAAAATAACTGCTATCCATTTTTTTTGAGGCGACCGGCATGAATGCCAAAGCGTGGATCTCCCACGGTCTAAAGCTAGCAAGTGAGTTAAATAAAATAAGCACTTTGCGAAATGCACTGGTTTTTCAGCAGTCGAGCAGACGGATCACCAGATGGTAAGCGATTGCCGCCGCCCATAGAGACCTGCAATACCAGTAGCCACAAGTGCGTTGCCAACCTTTAATCCTATTTCCCCTAATTGGGTCTCCAATACCCTCAATCGCTCAACGAATCAAAGCAGGAGCGCTGTATCACGCTAGTCTTTTATGAGGCCGTGGTATCACTCCGGTTGAGCCAGCCCATTCATGCCGAAGTGTGGCTCTCCCGCGGATAAATTTGTTGGTGGAATTGAACTTCTCTTTCAGGAACTACACAAACCTTCTAGCCAAGAAGGCTATCGTTTAATAATTCACTAGCGAGCCGACATGAACTAATAATAAAGTTCTAAGTTAAGCCAGTACTAATTATGAATTGTAAATGCGAGCGAGAATGTCTTAGAATACGGAATATGAATCTATTTTTTTGAAGATATTAAACTCTTTGTTTGGGTAAGTCTTGATAAATGTTCTTATTAAGAGGAGTTTGGTACATTATTTGAAGCTTTTATCAGTAATAAATCATTTAGGCACCTTCATTATGTACAAGTAAAGAACTTTGCGGCTGTCTTTTACTCAGTGAATATTTAGTTAGTTGTATTAGTAGATAAATATCATCTTAGCTTGTTTTTACTTAGTATTATAAAGATAGAAAAACTAAAACCTTTTCGGATTTTATAAAATTACGAAGTTTACTATATTTTTCTAAGCATGAAGTCACATAGTTCTCGGCTGCAAAATCTCTAAGGCCCTTACCACGTGGCTAAATGAAGATAAATGGATATACCTACGCATACTGCATAACACTTTTGTAGGAAAATAATAAGCCGGCTTGTAGATATTATATCTTCTTATAGACTTAGAACCTGAAAAGACGAAGCACTGGTGCGAAGTAAACGACCGCCAGCGCCATCTATTGGCAACAATTCGAAACTTGTTAAGAAAACAACAAAACTATGTTCCAAAAAAAAGTGAGGGCGGACAAATAGTAACTTATACGTTGTTTTGGTTTTTTGAATCTAGGAATGATATTGGTAACGTGTCGTGTGTTTTTGTCTCAAAAAAGCTAGTGTAGGGTAAATGTTTGAGGGTTTGTAACCCATGTATTGTATACGGGCTTGACAGTACTTTTTGAAAGAATAGTTAACGTTGTTAGCGCACTAACTCTAGAAAATTTACAGGTGTTTATTGTCGGCAGCAATCACTTATACAGGGTGTATCTGTGAACATTTACATCCCTTTAACCACGTGTTCTACCAACCATTCAAAACAAATTTTGTTCTATGACTTTTAAAATTCGTATAAAAAATTTTCATCTTTCCATACAAAGTCGGTCACGTGACTTAGTAATTTTGTATGGGGAGTCGAAATTTTTTTCGAAGAATTTAGAAAAGTTGTTGAACAGATGTTGTTCAGAATGGTTGATAGAACACGTGGTTAAAGTGATGTAAATGTTTACAGATACACCCTGTATGGTCACCCAACCGTTGCTTGGATTCCGGCGACGGAAAAGACGGAACTAATGCTGAGATTGACATTTCCCCATAGAAAACATGCTGTACAACGTCACGGCTTTCTGATTGTACAGTCAACTCCAAAAATATGTATGCACTTTAGGACCTTGTCACAATACGCTAAGAAAGTAGAGGTCGTTCTACTTTTTTATTATGTATTGTGACAAGGTCCTAAAGTGTACCTATACAAATACATATTATTGGAGTTGACTGTACCTACTTTAATAAAAGAGCACAGTAATGTGTCAAGTGAATGGTCTGGATTGGTCATAGATTTTACAATTCAGATAATTTTGAAATAAAAGATCTACATAAAGAACGTTATGTCATTTAATTAAGTTCGAAAAAAGGTCTTAAAAAATGCAAAGCTTAATTGTTAACACGAAAGTCAAACACGAAGACTGCTCGGAGCTATTTTGAGGAAACCGCCACTTTACTTTTTACTATGAATTAATTTCTGGGGGGATTTTGTGTACACACGTTAGTGTAAAAGATTTTTAGATTTCTTTAAATCTAATTAGAAGTCGGGTGAGTAGGCGGATCAAAATGATGGTAAGCAAATGCCGACGTATAGCAGCAAATGCGCAGCAGCAGAGTCCCCTTTACCCCGGATTGCGTCTCCGGTACCCTCATCCACTCACCAAAACACAATCAATGCAATTAGTAAAATAAAATAGCTTGTAAGACGAGTACTTAAATCGAAAAAAAAATTGCTAATATTCAAATTTTATTAAGATATCTTTTTATTTTGACGATTTGATAAATAATAAGGGATTGTGAAAAGAAAACTTCTTCTCACTCATACTTAACTTACAAAAGATTACTCATTTTAGTTTAATTAAACTATGATGACAATATTTTCGTTCTGAGTAAGAAAACATACGTAAAAGAAACCTACATTATAAAGATAATGTATGAGAAGGTATACTAGTGAAAACATCAAGTTGTTAAATATTTATTCAAAATATTGTCTACGCTTCACGTGGAAAGGATAATACAAAACCTTTAACAGGTTTGCCTCTGATTTACTGATTCCGAAGCAGGTAACTTTTCAAGAGATAAACGTGAACGCTGAAATCCTGAAAGAATGCAATACGAGTAAGATTTACCGTTTTCAGTCGATTTAAATTCCTTTGCAATCGGTTCAAAGCATAGTAATAGTTGAGCGTGGGAGATTCAGCTCATGTCGATGTGTTGTTGGAACCGTGAACTGTACACAAGGCTTATAGTCCGAGAGGTAGACGTATCGTTTTATAAGAAGACTAGTGGCCCGCCCTCACTTCGTTTCGGGACAGTAGACTTTCCACTGTCTACCAATATATGGCGCCGGGCGTTGATTGTATCGCGCAAGTGTTTCGTGTATTCGGTTTACATAAAAGCCCTGGCGTAGAATGGTATTGATAGATTGATAGACTTTTTATTGTACAAAAGGTTACAACAGAACTTAATGTTGAAAGGTAATGCTTAATAATTAGTGTAAAAACATCGCGACAAAACCTGCACGTTTCGGATTGTATCTGAAACGTGTAATTATTTCAGTTGGTCTTGTTTCCCCATTGCGAAGGTCATACAGTTGTTTCATTGTAATATCAGACTCCCCAAAACCTGAATTATGGTCAAAGTATATTCCGAGCGCCAAAGCCAAAGTTTTGTATTACAACGAGTGTATTACAAGTAAAATTTACACTTAGAAAGGAGACTTGTAAACTAAGATAGCTCTTACACTAAGCTATTTCATAATGACAAGCTATTTCAGGCCATTATCTTATTTATCTTTCAAATGATTTTCAGCATTTGTCGGCATTCGGTGCTTATCAGGTGATTTATTTAAATGGTAAATAATTACGTTAACATTAAAATCATCAGCTCAGTTTTCACTACGTTTTCATTACGAAGCGAAACGTGGTTTGATGGAGTGCCTCTTTATTATTTGTCTGTTAAAATAGGTAGCAGCAAAATAGAGTTAAAAAAATATATTTTAAAATAGTAAAAAGATTTAAAAAATGTTTGTAGTAATTTGTACAATCTCAGTCACATGTAGAATGTTTAAAAAAACTTAATCATATTTCTACTTTACGGTCTAAAATTAGTGCCGTAGCAGTCATCAAATCCAAATACGAGTATACATCCAAAATTGACATAAGAATTTTAAAATTTACCGATTAAAGAAGCTTCTATGTATTTTCTATTCAAAATGTGATATTTAAAGATTCTGATGTCAATTACAGAAGAATATGGGTTTGATTGAAGCCTGCTACGGAAATGACATCGCGCTGAGAATAACCCACCTACTCCTGGTCTTTGGGAGACTGTCCTGCCCGCTCTTTGCAGTGATATAATCCCAGGTGGACCTCAATATTGCTGTGTGCTTCTAAATTGCATTGCCGGAATGAGATTTCAAACGGAAAATCTGGGCTGGTTTCAGGGCTTGGTCTATTTGATATTTAGTTATTTGACTTGTAGTTTAAATTAAAATAAGCATGGTTTACTGAAGTATTTTTTTTATATGAAAGGTGGCAGACGAGCAGATGGATCACCTGATGGTAAGCGATTGCCGCCACCCATGGACACCCGCAACACCAGAGGAATCACAAGTGCGCTGCCAACCTTTAACCCCCTTTCCCTCCGATTGGGCTACCGGTATCCTCACTCATTCAGCGGAACAAAGCGCAGGCGCTGCTTCACGTCGGTTTTCTGTGTGTCACTATGAATACTGGAGTATGTCTTATATTTAAATAGAAAAATGCTTGTTAACTATTCTTAATCGTGTAATTAAATATATTAATACAATCGTATAAAGTTATACCTAACATACAAATAAATCTTAGTATCAATTTAAAAAAATCCAGTTCTGCGAAATTTAAAATTTGTGTTCGAATAAGATAACAATAATTGTATAATACAAAGATACGAGTAACTATTTACCTACTTAAACACAAAATAGGGAGGACGTCTGTGCCACGTGCTGATACAAAAAGTCTCATCCAATACGGAATATACAAGATACGAGTATTTTATGTCTAGATAGGTAATCCTATAAGGAAGACTGTCTTTATGTCCCTGCTAACGTAAGGGATCTGAATAAACAAATATGTTACCGCACTTACGGTATACGACAAACATAAACAATTTTTCGAATAAAATAAATACACGGTACACAATACGAAATGAGAAAGTAAACCATATAAATGATGATGTACACTTAATCTACCACAAAAACCTTTTGCTTTGATTGAAAACTAAATGATGAAGATATTACAAGTGGAACTAGATAAATTGGTTAATAATATAATTAATTGATTTCCCTACTGAGACTAAAAGAAACTCGAAGAACAAGTAAAAATCTTTTCACACTTAAAATTAAAGTATTTACTGTTTGTCAAACTAACCTGTTATTTTTTTTTTCAGGATAAATGCGTTATGTCGGACTACCCCGTATGATGGCAGGGCTTTGTCGACTAAAATCCCTGGGCACTACTCTCATCGTCTCAAAGGGGAGAGTGATCTCGATGGGCGGGTACAAAAGTTGAGTGCACAAATACCATTTTTCGCTCCACCTAATTTGATAACTGTTATTTAAATCGCTTACCATCAGGTGATCCGTCTACTCATTCGACCACACGAGCACGCTTAAGTTGCTTCAAGTTATTCAAACCAGATGGAATGTAGAAAAATTAATCACTCCACATCGATTGGTTCAAACTAAGTTTGTAAATCACCCTACGTCCGGGCCTGTTCGAAAATAGAGTATTCCTATGACATGAGGCTTATGAAACAAATTGGAATGCAACACAGGTGCCGCGGATTTCCTCAGCTTTGGTTAATTAAAGGATTGTCTGAGTTCGTTCCGTTAAATTGAATTGCACCTCCGCCTTACTTTAACTGAATCTTTTGTTAGTGCTTCATTATGATTTTCTACTTTGTACGGTTAAACAACGAGGACTAATTAGGGAAGTTTTGAACTTCTCTGCTGTAGATATAATCTCCGCTTAATGTAGATGGTATAATGTTTCACGTGAATTCGTTCAGAGTATGATTTATACGGGTACGCGGATTTGTGGCTAACGTGAAGGATTGGAATCATATTAAATAGGGGTTAGGAAAGAGGAAACGTTATTTATGGAACATATTACACTAAGAATATTGATTAACATTAATGTGAAACTTTGTAATTGGGGACCTTTATGATATACTAGGCACGAGTTTTAATTTTCGCTTTACATGATCGATAAATTGATTTAACCGGGACTTAACACGTCAAATAGTCAATAGTAAATTTAGAACTTATTAACCTACTGCTTGACTTTTTTACTGCGTAACACGGCGGTGTGTACATAAGCTTGCATTTTAGAGATTTCATCTGATATTAGCGTAATGATTTAATATGTTCATACTCAAATAAAAATATTTTATTTTATTAAACCATAAAGCATCAGTATCAGTATTTATCCATACTAATATTATAAATGCGAAAGTAACTCTGTCTGTCTGTCTGTCTGTTACTCTTTCACGCCAAAACTACTCAACGGATTTGAATGTAATTTGGTATACAGATAGTCTAGACCGTGAGAAAGGACATAGGCTACTTTTTATTGCGAAAAGGGGGTTGAAAGGGGGGGTAAAAAGTTACTTTTCCACGCGGACGAAGTCGCGGGCGGCCGCTAGTACTTATGAATAGAGTATATTTGTGCTAACCGTCTTTAACAACATGTCAGATGCAAAATCCGTTAAACAATACAGAGTAAATATATTTAAGCCCAGAGCTGGCATGTTTTTGATATCGAGTATCACGCTGCGCTGAC